>BKCP01005960.1:89246-113306 GCA_008636005.1 Striga asiatica | reverse complement strand
GAGAACAGGTGCAGTAAATGGAGTACAAGGAAACTCAAGTCGTATCCATCATCCCCACTTTGGGATAACCGCAGTTGTTTCCAGGAATGATAATTTTTGACACGAGTAGAATTTTTTTGTTAAAAGAAAAAAAACTTTGTGTCACTGCCCAACTCGACTGGGGATCAATATTGACATCCCTAGATGCAACCAATATCAAAATTCAACACGAACATAAATTTTCATCAAAACCGCATCAATAGAATGAGAAACTTCTATCATTAGATTTGAATCCTCATTGTGTATCTATTTTCTAATAACATGCTAGCTGGAATGCACCAGTACCAAAAAAAGGAAAACGAAAGGAAAATTGTCCAAAAGCTTTCTTGCACTTAAAACAAACAGGGAAAATGAGATGCCCCATCTCCATTTGTTTCATAAAATATAAAATCCGAATAGCCCAATAAAAATCTCAATCAGGAGGCCGGAGCAGCCATATTGCACGCACGAAACTGAACCCCCTAAAAATAACACTACCAGGCAGATAGACATGAAACTCTGAGCTCAACCTTTCATTATATATTTTCCTCTTGTTAATTTTGATAATCTTAATTTACAGGCTTATACATTCACCGTATAGAATTGTGTTGATTCTTGTTAGAGAATCTCTGACAAAGTAATTCTACTTCATGTTTGTCCCGTGTAATTAAATCATTAATCATACCACCAAAATCACATGTGACAAAAGAATTCTTTAGTGGTTTGGTTTTTCTTGTCATTGTCCATTGCAAATGGAGCTGGAAGAGTCATTGTTGACAATTCTCCTGGCATAGTGCTAATAATGGACTAGATCAAAATGGCTCAATTAAATTCTAGTGCTTCTTCTATTAGTGAAGTTTCTAGAAAAAAAAAAAATAAATCAAACGGCGCAATGCACCTTGGGTCGCTACGGAAACAGCCTCCTTGTATAATTACAAGGGTAAGGTCAGCATACAACTAACCCCCCAGCCCCCAGACCCCAACCTCATACCCCAACCTGTTGGGAATATACTGGGTATGTTGTTGTTGTTGTTGTTGTTTGGTTTTTCTTGTCAGAATTAACATAAATATGACCTTAAAATCAGCAAAACTAATGCTATTTACAGAATCATGGGTTAAGAAAACCATAACGAGATATTAGTATATCACTACCATTAACTAGATAATACACCATCCCAATGGTAGTAATATCTGCGCTGGAAGGGGAAAAAACCACAATCATGACAATAATGTTTTTTTTTTTTAAGTACACAACATTATAGTTACCTGAACATATAAATAATATATAAGTTTCATTAATCCCCAATTAAAATATTACGTTGTGACAGTTAAAGTGTGATTATGATAGTAACATGTTTGTTTATTACCTTTTCATCCTCATCCTTCACAGCAAGTTGTATCATGTAATCAAGAGCCATCATAAACCCCGACTCCATCTGGTCAACTCGCTTGCCAATAACCCCCTGTGCAGCCAAATGCACTGCCACCTCCTCCAAGGCCTCATCCATGTTCATATCCTCCAACTGCTCATGCAAATATATGTAAAACACGAAGTTAGAACACCTGCTAGTGAAGTTCAGAAGCAAAAAAATAATGTAATAAATAAATGAACAAATAATAATAGGATGCATCAACAAACCATAAACCAATGGAAACTTCAGATACATTTTTCTTTGGTTCGGGGTGAGAATATGTGTGGGGAAAATGAAAAAAAAAATGTACAGAGAAAGCATCAGAGGTTTTCTTCAGTAATTAACCTGATGTTTCTGCATAGAATCCGTAAAATTGTATACCTGGAAGGTCCAAAGGAAGCAAACCCTACCACAAATCAATAGTTCCCACTGAAAGTCTATACTTTCTCAAACTTGATTTGCCCACTAAAATAGTTTACACACCAGGAAACTAGCTCCTAAAATGATTTATACAATCTAAAAGACATAGAATTTCAACACACATGGTCCAAGTATGTCAACAACTCTTTCCACAAGATACCTTCAATATCCCAAGTTATAAATTCCAAGTTCAAGTTTTGAATAGTCCAGAACATTAAAAACAATTATGATAGGACTCCAGTTCCCAGTTTCCACTAGAAATCATTTGAAGGAGATAGTTAAACAGTAAGAATTTACTTGGTCATGTTAGCTAAAAGTTTAAACCATAGAAGGCAGACTATTGGGAAGGAACCAAGTTCCTTCGGACCTTTTGAAACGTAAGAGTTAACTAAAAAGTTACGCTGTGCAATTTGGCTTGAAACGTATAATGGCAAAAACCTAATATTCTAGCGTATACCAGTCTCTTAAAGCAAAAAAATCAAGCCCGGTGATATTTATTTATGCCCTAAATAAAAACTGAATATACAGCATAAACCACAGGACAAGCACACGGCTAACATTATTGACAACGCCAGCCAAGCAACTCGCTAATACATGAACCTATAAGCTCAACATTGACGGAAGAAAGAGGTAATTACAATAACCAGGGAGAAGAAGAAAGAGGTAATTACAATAACCAGGGAGAAGATTAATGAATCCCAACACAGTACAGAGCCGAATACTATAGGGCTTTGGTATGAAAGAAAGAAAAAAAAAATACGAAAAGGTAAAAGGTCAAAACACTTACGAGCTTCACCATTTCTTGTAGAACAGATGTGACCTGGTCACCACCTTTGAGCAAGGCCTCGTATTCAGCAGCACTCCACTTTTCGTCTCCTGTTCCCTTTGTATCTACGCTGCCATCGGCAGAGAATTCATCCATCGGAAATCCATCGGCGGTGGCAACATGAGCGACATAGAGGGGTCGGAATTTAGCCCGTTTATTAGGGAAATGTTTGAGGTGAGAGCGAGAATAAGATACTGTTAGTGAAAATAAGGGAGTCGGTTTCAAGAGGGATGTGGAGGTGAAGGCGCTGAATGGAACGGCGATAGAAGCCATGGAGAAGCAGACTCGACTCTGGTTTAGTTTTACCGACTTAATTTAATTATCCAAAAGCTCCAATAGAAATATCCGTTTCATAATATGAGACGGATCCTTAGTGATCCATACCATAGTACATAACCGGCCCGGTTTACTAGGGCCTTGATAAGGGGCGAATTATTATTTTTTATTTATTTATTTATTTATTGTCAAAAAATAGATTTCGTTAACAGAAAAATAAATAGTTACATACTAGAAAGTAGGTAAATAACCGAATAAGTCAGCTACTTGACTAAATTTAGTTTGGAGGACTAACCACATAAGTATCTAGCCCGAGGGAGCCTAAAGTCAACCTAAACACATAATAATAAACTAAAAAACTAGAAAACGAAACAAAGTTCCCAACTGGAGAATTCAACTATTTCCAACGGGAGAATAACACCAAACTAAAATACACGACTACGCAAGAACACAAAAAACACAGGGACAAAAAGAAAAAAAAACACAACACACAAAAACAAAAGGAACTGACGCCCACCCACCAGGCAGGAAAATCCAGCTCCAAAGCAGCCCCAACTAGCAACCAAGCGCAAAATCTCGAGAGAAGATGCTAGAGCTACAGCCTAAACACGACGGAACCAGAAACTCCCTAATGGGCTAACTAGAACCGGACCACATATCCAACACCCGCCATCGGAAATTTGCAGACCTGCCTAGGTCGAACCACTGCACAGCCCCTCCCACGCACACACCGAGGCCGGACACGCAACCACACACGCACCACCAGAGGACCGCACCTTCCCAACACCAGTGAAGGTCGGACAGAGGGGGACCAAGGCTAGACCGCCACGACGAACCTCCACCAGGATGCCCACGGCGTTCGTCGGATCCCAGTCGCCGACGAAACCCATCGTTTCTCACACTCCTTGGCACTCGGGAAGAGAGGCGGACCACTATGGAGAGGATGAACCGAGAGAACGCCATAGCCGCGCTCTTTCGAGCCCAGGGCGAGCCAGCTGCTCGCCGAAACTGCAGGAACCAGGGTCGTCGGGGGGGAGGCACAAACGAGAAAGAAGAAAAGCTAGGGCTGGGCGACGGGAATTGGGGATTTTATCTGGAGAGAAAAAAAAGAATAAAAAATGGGGCTATATATTTTTAACAATTATATATTTGAATTAATGTACATAAAAATAGAAAGTTGTATTATAAAATTATATATAATAATAGTGCAATATGAATTATAAAGTTTCAAACATTGACAGTAACAATTTAGATTGAACGCTCTCTCAACTCATGTATTTCATTAATGATTGATGCAATACTAATAATTTTGATATTTTTTCTTTCCACTAAGCATATCTTATATGGACTTCTTATTCAAGAATTACCAATTTCTATGTTTTCACATATTTTCCATACATTCAATTTATTTAAATTCGAAAAAATATTATACAAAGGTGTCAAAATAGTATAATTTGTAGTTGAATTATTAGTAGAAAGAGTTATACAATTATTATTTTAATATAAATGTATGAGTTTATGTGAAAAATAATATACTTATCATATATATATATATAGAGAGAGAGAGAGATGGGATCAGATAAGAAAGGAAGATAGTGAAAGAAATGAGAATAAATTTGGATCATTAGATACATCATATTAATGGTTAGGATTAAGTCAAATTTTGGTCAATCATTAATGGAAATATAATAAATACGTAGATATATGGTGGTCAATTATATAGATTTGACCACTAATTAAGGATAATTTAGTCATTTATTTAAAACACACCAAGTGGGACCCACCACCTCCTACATTCAACCATATCATCTATCCCTACCCGTCAGCCACCTACCCACCCACCAACAACCCCACTAATTCTCTCTCTCTCACTTATAATTAAAACACACACTACACACACACACACACTTCTTCACCCCTCACATCGTACAGACTCACACAGACACTACCAACCAACTGTCGTCCGTTGTCAGTCGTTCGCTGCCCGTCGCCCGCCGCATGCCGCATGCCGAATGAACACTACCGCCGCCTGTCGGATGCACAACACTTCAGACACCGTCGGACAACACCATTTGCAGCCTGTTGAAATCCGACCGCCAACACCAAACCGCCGCCGTCGGTCCTGCGCCACCGCCACAGCCTGCAATTGCTCCACCCCCGACCTGGTCTGCCATTTCCCCGATCGGACAGCCACCGATATGGACACTTCGTCGTCGACAGCCATGTGCTATTCTCCATCGTCTGCCTCCGGCTCCTCCGTCAAACGCCTCCCGCGACGCCGCAACGTCTCTAGCAACCCCACGCGAATCGTCAGAGCTTCTGTCGCCGCGCGAGTCCAAGTCCCAGTCGACTCGAGCCGGCCATGAGATCTCGCCTGGGATGACTCCGACGACACTGTTCCGCCGTTCAAATTCCATAGACACGGTCGGGCTGCGGATTCTGTCACCTCCGGCAAAGGAAGAGTTGATTGGGGATGAAGATGGTGGCACTGTGTGTGAGGCTGCGACAGATTTAGACATTTTGTTAGGGGTGATTTAGTGGGAATTAGGTAATTTTTATGGACAAAAATGTAATTTTTAAGAACTTTATTTATGATGTAGTTTAGTTAATGGGTTAAATATACATTTTATTACAAACTATAATAAATGTAGAATATTTGTTCAAAAAAATTATATAATATGTGTATGGATATGCATATTACATATTCATACAGTTCATGTTAATTGATTGAATAAATATATAATTTATTAAAAATTTAATAATTATACAATTATGTACAGTGCTGATATGGGATATTATATATATTAGACCGGTCCAGCGGGTCGGTAGAATAAATCGGACTAATTGATCTGGTTGAGCGGAGTCTACTCTGGTCGATGGCAAACAAAGGTCAAGATCACAGAAATCTTGGGGAAGCTAGCATGTCTCAGCTTCACAGAAGACTCGGTCGAAGGATTCAGTGGTCGAAGCAAATGGTCGTGAGATCAACCATCCTTTACGCTAGGGGCAGCTTAACAGCCTGCCCAGATCTGGTCGAACATAAGAGCCTCTAAGGGAATCTCATATACACGTGTGTGGGATACGTGGCGCGAGCTAATTGGTCTAGGTCAATAATTGTTTCTAACACATTGCTGACACGCCTACCTAGGGGTTGTACTATCAGGCAGGTCGGGCAGCCCTAGGGGAGCCATCTCAATAAATCCGGGTAGCTTCTAGAACAAGTATCTCACCCCTATATTCCATTAACACTTATACATATTCATCTTCTTCTCAAGACTGACTTGAGCGTTAGAGGCTATTCACCGGAAAATCCCTCCGGCGTGAGAGTTTCGTGCAGGTTTCAGCTTTCTACCGGTGAGAGGAGTAAGATCAAGACGGTTCTCAGCCGGTCGGAGTGTCACACATGTATTATTGACGTCGTCTGTGGGACTTCTGTTCGAAAAGTTGTGTTGTGTGTGTAGCCATGGCGGATGGAGTTCCTCGTGTGAATCTGCAGTCGTCGTTCGATGAGGCATGGACGACGGTTAGACCGTTCGGAGCAGACCCTCCTTCGGGCTTCTCCGGACCTTTGCGAACGCCGATAACCTCGATACCTGTTCCACAAGGTGTATGGGGACCATCGGCAGTTCCAGTGGCGGAGGAAGGCACAAGCCGCGCACAGGAGGCTCGTGCAGTAGCACCAGCAGTGATTCCTGCACCGTTGCAAGCAGATTAGACCGGGTTGCAGCAGGTTAGACCAACAACGCAGGTAGTGGCGCCGCCCATGAAGGAGAACCAGCATGGTGGCCAGCAGATGGTGACTCTGACCAGGGAGGAGATGCAGAGGATGATGGCCAACGCGGCAGCGCAGGCAGTGCAGCAGGTTACCAACCACACCTCTCAGGCTGCAACTGCGCTAACCACGGTGGTCGGAGCCCAAGATGAGGATGTGTCGAGCTATGGCGGAGATGGTGACCCCAGAGATAGGGAGATGGAAAGGATGGCGGAATAACTTCGTATCGCAGGAGAGGATGGATGGGAGCGAGAGAGGCGTGCTCGAGGGCATCCACTTTCAGGGGAGATCTTGGTTGTACCATTGCCAACAAATTTCAAGGAGATGAATCGTACTTATGATGGATCGACCGACCTGGCGAGACATGTGAGGGCATTTGACTACATGGCCGTCTTACACGGATATTCTGATCCCGTTAGCTGCAGGGCTTCTATATCGACCTTGCGGGGAGGTGAACTTGATTGGTTTCACCAACTTCGCCCTTAGTCGATCAGAGACTTTGAGGATCTCGCGGCTAAGTTAACAAATCAATATTCGAGCGCTGTGGTCCAAGAGAAGACGTATCTTACGTTGATGGCGATAAGACAAGGAGAAAAGGACTCCCTACACAAGTATGTTGCTCGATATAATCAGATGTGCTTGGAAATCCCAACAGCTGTGGACGAGGTCAAAGCGGAGGGCTGATCAGGAGTTTGCGACCAGGACCTTGTCGAGCATCGCTGGCCAAAACTCCTGCTAGAACTTATGATGAAGTGCTGAAGAGGGGCAAGAAGTATAATGACCTAGAGGAAACCGACGCTGAGTTCGCCAAGCTGGAGAAGATGGCGAGGCCTGAGCCTAAGAAGGGGAGGGCGAATTCGCCAAGGAGAGGTTCGCCTAGGAGAAGTTCACCCATGAGGGGCCCACCTAAGAGACCGTCGCCTAGAAGGGATAGACGAGGACCATTGCAGGATAGGCAAGAGGATCGATGGGAAGGTCGGCCTATTTTATCACACGGCTAGAGATACAACAATTCACACCCCTAAATGCTAAAGTGGAAGAGGTACTAGTGGCGATGGAGGAGAAGCTGGAGAGCAGGGAAATCACTTGGCCGAAAGCGAGGTTTGAAGGACCTACCCAACCCAGGTCGAGCAAGTATTGTCGATTCTATAGAGACTATGGACATACCATGGAGAATTGTCGACATCTGAAGAATGAGATCGAGCGCCTTATCAGGGTGGGGTACTTGAAAGAGTTTGTTATACAGGATCGAACAAAAGGGATGGAACGGAGGAGGTGTAGAGAGGATTCGGTGGGGATGAGTGACAAAGACGATGATGAGGAGGATGAGACTCAAGAGGAGAGAGGTGGTCGAGGAAGGGATGGAGACAAGAGGAGGCGTGCTATTGGAGGTAGAGGGGAGTAGGAAGGTGAAATGCCCGCGAAGAGGGGCACCATCTACATGATATCAGGTGGACCAACGGATGGTGACTCGTACAATTCCAGGAAGGAGCATGCTCGAGCAGTTAAACGAAAGAGGGAGGAGGTCAGAATTACTGCTCTGATGTCGGTGATTAGTTTTCGGGCAGAAGATGCTGAGTGGATCTTGTTACCCCATAATGATGCGTTGGTGATCACAGCGGAAGTGGCCAGTTTTGATGTAAAGAGAGTGTTCATCGATACGGGGAGTTCGGTCGATGTGATGTTCTATGACTGTTCGCTCAGATCAATAAGCACCTGAATTTAGATTTGAAGGCGGTGGCAACGGCTTTGTATGGGTTTAATGGAGGGAAAGTGATGCCGATGAGAGAGGTGAGTCTGACGGTGGCGTTGCGATCAGGCAATACTAGGAAGGTGAGAATGGTGAGTTTTGTGGTGGTTGGAGTGCAGTCGTCGTACAATATTATCTTGGCGAGGACTGGTCTGAATGCTTTCCAGGCAGTGGTGTCAACGTTCCACATGAAAATCAAGTATCCACTGGGCGAAAATGTGGGCGAGATTGCTGGAGACCAGCTTACCTCGAGAGTTGTTATCAAACCATGGTGAGCAACAACAAGCAGTTAGCGAAGAAGCAAGTAAAGCCAAATTAGGAGGTGTTGGTTCGACCAGGGAGTTCGAGGTCTAAGGAGAATAGGGATAAGCTGGATAAGGGGAAAGGAAAGGTGGATATGCAGCGTGGTGGGGATATCGAGGAGGTTCATATGGTGCAGGGTTGCGAGGAGCGTAAAGTCAAAATTGGCAAGGAGTTAGAGGAGCTAATAAGATCGAGGTTAATCGAGTTGATAAGGGAGTTTGCGGACATTTTTGCTTACACCGCAGAGGAGTTGACAGGGATTGAGGCAAAGGTGATCGAGCATAGGCTGAATATCGACCTCAGTGTGAGGCCGGTAAAACAGAAAGGAGGCACCATGGCGTCGAAATGGATAAATTGATCGAGCAGGAGGTGCAAAAGCTATTGAAAGCAGGTCATATTAGAGAAATTCAATTCCTTGAGTGGTTATCTAATTCAGTGATGGTGTCGAAGTCGGAGGGCATGTGGAGGATGTGCATTGATTTTCGTGATCTAAACAAAGCGTGCCCAAAGGATCTATACCCGCTGCCGAGGATCGACCAACTCGTAGATTCTACCGCAGGGTACGAGCAGCTCAGTTTAATGGATGCATTGCAGGGATACCACCAGACCCCTTTAGCTCGAGAGGATAAGAAGAGGGTGAGTTTTGACGAGCAAGGGTACGTATTGCTATGTGGTGATATCGTTTGGCTTAAAGAATGCAGGAGCGGCGTACCAGAGGTTGGTCGATAAAATCTTTAAGGAACAAGTTGGTAGGAACATGGAGGTTTATACATGCTCGTGAAAAGTAAAGTGGAGGCTGATCACGTGTGGAGATGAAGCCATCATCGAATATCAAGAAGGTGCAGATATTAAGTGGTCGAATAGCAGGCTTAAGCAGATTTATTTCTAAAGTAGCGGAGAAGAGTGGACCATTGTTCAAAATATTGAGAAAGAGTTCAAAGTTCCAGTGGACGGTCGAAGCCCAGAAAGCCTTCGAGGAGTTGCAGGAGGTGCTAGCCAATTTACCATTATTGGTTAAACCGGTGCAAGGGGAGGAATTGGTGCTCTATATATCTATCGGGGAAAAAGCAGTAAGCTCAGTATTACTGCGTGAAGAAGGGGTGGCTCAATTTTCGATATATTATGTCAGTCGAGTAATGCAGGGGACGGAGTTGTGGTATTGGGAAATCGAAAAGTGTGCTTGGCGGTGGTCGTAACGATCATAAAGTTGAGGCCTTATTTTTTGAATCACAAGGTGAAGATGCGGACGAGTATGCCTTTGGGAGAAACCCTTGGTCGACCCTCGGTCTCAGGTCGACTGGTGAAGTGGGCGGTCGAGCTGAGTGAATATTCAATTATGTATGAACCGAGGAGGGCGATCAAGGCGCAGGTATTGGCTGACTTTATACAAGAAGGCACGAAATTAGAGGAGGATTCAGGAGGAGTGTGGCAGTTGTTTGTGGATGGTTCGGTGTCGAGGAATGGAGCGGGGCTGGGTATTGTGCTCGTTTCGCCCAAAGGGGATTATTTGGAGCTCGCTGCCAAGATGGGGTTTCAAGTGTCGAATAATGAGGCTGAATACGAGGCGGTCATCAAAGGATTGCAACTGGCCCTAGCGGGAGGTGCTAGAAAGGTTTGTACATTCGAACTCCCAACTGGTGGTAGGGCAGTTTTAAGAGGGTTTATAAATAAAGGAAGTAAGGATGCAGTGGTATGTGGATGTGACGAAAAAACTACAAGAGGAGTTCGGCTCCTTTGAGTTGATGCAAATACCCCGAGGAGAGAATGGTCGAGTTGATTTGCTATCCAAAATCGCCCAGAATTTGGTGGACTGCAAGAGCAGGAGTGTAACCTTATTACACAAGGAGAAAAGTGTGGTCGAGGCTGAAGTGGCGGAGATCGAGGAGGTTGAAGATTGGAGGTCCTCGATTTTAAGGGAATTGCGAGAAGGAGTAGTGAAGGTGTTGGGGATGTTTTTCGAGCACAGGGGGTTCTTTATAAATGGTCATATGCTGGACCACATTTGCGGTGTGTGACTAAGGAGGAAGATCGGTACGTGCTTAAGGAGGTGCATGAAGGATGTTGCAGTGATCACAGTAAGGCAGGGGCGTTGGTCGCAAAGATATTGAGGGCTGGGTATTTTTGGCCAACGATGAAAGTAGATGCAAAGGAGATGGCGCGGAAATGCTTGCAATGCCAAAAGCACGACCTGCTTATCCATCAGCCAACGAAAATGATGTCGACAATGAGTGCTCCTATCCCATTTGCACAGTGGGGTATCGACTTGGTGGGGCCAATGCCACAAGGAACTTGGCAACGGTAATTCTTGATTGTGACGGTCGACTATTTCACGAAGTGGGTGGAGGCTGAACGATTGGCCAAAATCACGGAGGAGAAAGTGATGCACTTTATATAACAATATTTGTTGAAGGTTTGGAGTCCCGAAGGTGTTGGTATCCAATAATGGAACACAATTCAATGGCAAGCGGATTCTGGCGTGGTGTGAAGATATGAAAGTCGAGCAACACTTTGCCTCGGTGGCCCATCCGCAATCTAATGGACAAGTCGAGGTGACCAACAGAATCATTCTAAATGGACTAAAGAGAAGGTTGGAGAAAGCCTCGGGAGCTTGGGTGGACGAGCTAACATCTATACTTTGGGCATATCGAACTACACAGAGGTCGACAACTGGAGAAACCCCATTCAGTCTAGTCTATGGGATGGAAGCATTACTACCAGTCGAAGTGGAACTACAATCTCAAAGATCAAGCACTTATGAGTCGGGGCAAAATGAAGAGTTAATGATGGTTGCCCTCGACACAATCGAGGAACTCAGAGAGCAAGCCTCGACCAGGGTTGAGGAGTACAAACAAAGAATGCGAGCAGCACATGATAGAAAGGTGAGGATCCACAGATTCTAGGTGGGCGATTTGGTTTGGAAGAGGATCGACGTGCTGAAACATGTGGGCAAGCTGGAACCAAACTGGAAAGGACCATACCTGGTCGAGAAGGTGCATGCTGGAGGAGCCTATTCCTTGAAAGATGCTGAGGGGCGCCCATTAGTCAGGTCATGGAACTTTGCCAACTTAAAGAAATATTATGTTTAATTTTTTTTTTCCTACTAAATGGTTGAGATCAATGTAATTCGCATTTTCCCTTGGATATTAATGAAATTTCGCACTCTTACTTTATTGGATTTCTTATATCGCTTGCTTGGATTGTTGGTATGACCTCAGTGGCAGGTCGTCGAGTGAAGGAAAAAGTCCACTCGTATTTGGAACATCCCGCGATAGGGGTGGGCGAGTGGTCGCTTGTTTAGAACATTCCTTGGGGTGGGCAAGAGGTTAAAAAAGTCCTCGCCTCCAGGCAGGACAACAGTTTTGTTTCGAACATACCTTGGAGTGCGCAAGTGTCCAAGACCAAAAATTAACTCGATTACCAGCGAAGACATGGAGCATACTGAAAAACTTGAAGGCAGACCGAAGGATAGCTTGATCACTGATAAGTTAATGGGTTTATTTGGTTTGGTTTCGTTGAATTTATCTTGGATACATCCCACTTCAGGGGTGGGCGAATGCCCAAGGAAAGACTCACTGGCTTTAGGTAAACTTTAAGGTTGGGAAAAGAAGGTAGTCGGGCATTAAGCATGTCGAGATGGTTTAGTTGGCATGGCTTTGGAAGGGTATAGGACAAGCCAATTCACTGGACTCACTTAGTGAAACAAGGTACACGTACACATCATTACAAGTAAATATGTGGATGGTAAAGTACTGAGCGCATACATCGAATAAAAGAAAGCAAACGTCAACAAGATAGAAAAAATAAAATCTTTATTCCACAGTCAAGGTTACAAGAGATTATGACATGTATCAAAATACATTTTGGATCCTAGTCTATAGGGGAGGGGCGGTGGTTTGGTCGGCGGCAGCAGTAGTTTGGTTGGTAGTCTGGTCAGCAGTGGTGGTCGATGGAGCATTGGGCACATCAATGGAAGAACCAGGAGCCGGAGTCGAGGAGGAGGCAACGATGGTGACAGGAAGACATATTACAGACACTTCACCTGGCTTCGACAAGTCGAAGGCGGCCTTTAACACGTTGTCTCTCACCAGGGCCCGTGCCAGTGACTCCGACCACCATGGATGGTCGGCAGGAAGGTTAGGATTGCCGGTGAAGTTGACTGGCACGGTGTGGATGGCGTCCCAGATTTTATCCAGGTCGAGCTCGCCTGCAAAGCTCTGGGCCTTCAACTGTCAGTCGGCCTCTTCCACGGTGTAGGTGTAGAAGTCGAGCCTCATACATGACGCTTTTTTGAGAAAAGCTGTCGAGCAGAAGTAATCCTTGATCAGCTGCTCCCTATAAGCCTTGAGGAAGGCCTGACCAAGCTACGACTTCCACAATACTTTGCGAGACTGCTCCATCGCAGCGACAACGGTAGCCTCGACCTCTTTTTTCCGACATGCTCTCTCCTGCTCGAGCACCTAGTTCCTAGCCTTCAGCTCCTCTTTGTGCACCTGCTCATTCTTTTTAAGATGGTCGGTCAGTTCATAGCGCAGCAGCTTCACCAGCTCTTGGTTCTCAACCTTGGTTCTCCTTAGCCAGATGTTGGTTATCTCCCTCGAGCACAGGAAGGGGTCGACCAGAGTTGGCCAAGGTCTCCTCGATCAGAGGGACAACAGAAATAAGAGTCTGAAAAATAAACAAAGTATAAAAAGGATAAATATATATGCAGGATAAATACAGGACAACTGTTAACACTTGTCATGGCATGTACATGAGTTAAAGCACGCAGAAAGTAATCGCCATGTGCTTTCCGGTCGACATCCTAACGATGGGTATCCTAGACCGACAAGAAATTCATGAGGCGTGACACTACCTCTTTAGGACCAACTGATACTAAGGAGGTCTGAGAAGGGGGTTGGGAGAGCTGAACTTCTGAGGGCCTCACCTCGACATGAGGCCGTTTGTTTGGGGAATTGGGAAGGTCAATCATTTGACCAGCAGGCGGAGGAACGACCACCACGGAGCGAGGACGCTTCTTCGTGGTGTCGACTTCTTTGGTCGATTGGTTAGTTTGGTGGTCGGTTTGCTTCGGTAGAGAGGAAAGGGCTTTCTGTTTGTTCGAGGTAGGATGGACCCCGGTCTTCTCAGTCCTCGAAGGGGCATCCTTGGTCGAAGAGATGTTTATACCCTTGTCGGTCGAGGTCGAGGAATCCTTAGCGGTTGACCTCTTGTCGGAGGACTTCCTCACTTCAGGCTTGTTCAAAAATCCCTCTGCGCGAACAAGACAAAGAAAAATCAGTCACAGGGCAAATATACTAAGTGTTAGAAAAATAATAGCAATATTTGGTCTAGTACCTCGAGATACCCTGGACTCGTTCATGTGAAGGTCTGCAAGGGTTCGGTCGATGCGTAGGTCGAGTATGGTTTGTGTAAGAGGAGGAGGATAGGGTTTGTGGGTAAGTATGCCGCAGTAATGTAGAAGGTGGTCATTCTTAAGAAGAGGAATGGAAGCAACGTGGTTGGAATTCCAAAGAGCGATGCGGCGGTCGAAAATAGGGCTTTGAAGAGGAGCGGCGACCTCAAAGGGAAGTTCTTTGAGCTAATGGGCAGGGGCCTAAGGGTAAGGAGTTTGAGGTTGGATATGTACAAAAGTACATTTCCACTTAGGAACGTTGGAAGGGAGGTCGGCTATGAAATAGGCGTTATTCCTACTCTTTAGGTATAAGCCTCCAGACTGTTTGGAGGCTAAATAGCAATAATGAAAAAAACCTAGGTCGACTTGACCTAGGCAGATGAAAGAAATGTTAATAAAAGTGGTTAAGATCCTAAAAGAGTTGGGGGTAGTTAGTTAAGGGCTAGGCCGTACAAGCCGCATAGCTCGAGCAGAGGGTTGCAAATAGAGAAGCGCAAGCCAAGGTCGAACTGGGTTTTGAAGAAAGTATAACACCCTTCAGGGGGATCATCGTATGTGTCCTCGTCGCTAGGCCTATATACACCCTTAGGGCGGCCAACATCATCAAGGTTGATTCAATTGATATGGTTCGAGTGAGGGCGAGAATTTTCGGAGGGGCGTTTGGTTTTCCAGCGGCTGGAAGAGGGGTTGGATTTTTTGCGCGAAGAGGCGGCAGGTTGAGAAGGAGGGGTCTCGAGCATTTCTTATCCTCTTCTTCGTTCTTATTGTGAAGACCAAGTGGTCGACGAGAACGTGGAGAGGAAGGGGGAGAATGATGGTTAGATGTACCCTTATCGGGATTATCGACGAGGTAGGTAGAGGGAGAGACAGTCTCAATGGAGCGACTCTGAGAGGGTAGAGATGGTCGAAGATGTTTAAAGGTTGAACTTTAAGAATTTCCTCGACGGAGTTGTCAGAAGGTGAAGATGCGGAAGTCGAGGAAGAGAGTGGGGGAGTCATATCCTTTCCAGAATGGTGGTCCTTTTCACTTGAAGTTGCAAAAAAGAAAAAAAAAGAAAAAAAAAATCAGAGAGGAAGAAATATCGAAGGAGAAGATTTGTGGGAGGTTTTCGCAGATAGAGAGGAATAATGAATAAAGGATCGCACATGGGACAGATAGAAGGGGAGTCAGAGATAGAAAAATCAAAATCAAAGCAAATCCGAAAAGTTCAAAGGAAGTACAAGTTAGAAAATTTAGAATACTTACTCATCATTAACAACAAGGTGGTCGCGATGAACACTGAAGAACTTTTAGTTGTTTGAAATCACCGAAAGCTTGAAATCGCAGAGAAAGCTATAGGAAATACGAGTTCGAAAGTTTGCTAGGTAAAAAATTTTCTAAGTGTTGGGGGTTTAAGTATTTATAGAAGAAAGGAATAAAAGAGATGGATCGTTAGCCATTAGATTGCAAAAATTGAAGGGCCACGATTATGAGACAGTGAAAAGGTCATCGCACTTTTAGCCGTTAAATTAAAGGTATAAATCCGAAGGTTGTGAAAGAAAAAAAATTTAAATGGGTGCGAAGTACGAAGCGACATGGTTCACGGAGTAATGATTAGGCTTGACAGGTGAAGAGACACACCTAACAAGATGAACAAGTGGCAGCATTTGAATTTCAAAATGCAAAGTGACGGTTGAAGTGAAAAAAGAGGAAGAAGAAATAAATAATATATTAGTTGATCGAAAATGATAGAGAAGATGACGACAGTCAAAAGCGCATACGAAGATCTACTCTTAGATCAAATCATTAAGATTCGACCAGAGTGGGATAGACTAGATGATATCGGATATTATATGTATTAGACCAGTCCAGCGGGTCGGCAGAATAAATTGGATTAATTGATCTGGTCGAGCGGAGTCTAATCTGGTCGATGGCGAACAAAGGTCAAGATCACGGGAATCTTGGGGAAGCTAGCATGTCCCAGCTTCACAGAAGACTCGGTCGAAGGATTCAGTGGTCGAAGCAAATGGCTGTGAGATCAACCATCCTTTACACTAGGGACAGCTTAACAGCCTGCCCAGATCTGGTCGAAAATAAGAGCCTCCAAGGGAATCTCGGATACACGTGCGTGGGACACGTGTCGCGAGCTAATTGGTCTAGGTAAATAACTGTTTCTGACACATTCCTGACACACCTACCTAGGGGTTGTACAATTGGGCAGGTCGGGCAGCCCTAATGCAGCCAGCTCACCAAATTCAGGAAGCTTCTAGAACAGGTATCTCACCCCTATATATAAGGGTGAGCCTTATGATTTTGAGACATTCTCTCATATTCCATTAACACTTATACATATTCATCTTCTTCTCAAGACTGACTTGAGCGTTGGAGGCTCTTCACCAGAAAATCCCTCCGGTGTGAGAGTTTCGTGCAGGTTTCAACGTTCTACCGATGAGAGAGCAACATCGAGACGGTTCTCAGCCTGTCGGAGTGTCACACATGTATTAAGTGCATTGCACAAAAATGATAAATAAATTGCACAATAGCGTGTGTTATATGCACATTAAAAAATAAAAAAATATCAAAATGTCATCGCGGTACATAATGCACAATACTGTTCACCGGTCGACGTTGAAATTTTGATAGTTTAGTATTTTGTTTAAATAATCTATATATATATATATGTATATATATATATATGTATATATACTAATATATATGTATAGGGGACGGATCCAATGAGACCACTCCTTAAAATGAGTACATGAGACTCAATCTTAGCCACTCATTTTGTCTAGATCAAAATCAATTAAAATATACATTAATTAAATAATAAAATAATTATTAGTTGACTCCAATGTTGACCGTTGACTCCGGCGTTGACTTCCGGTGAAAATCGTTGACTTGGCGTTGACTGTTGACTTTCGGCGTTGACCCGTTGACAACTAACCTAACAGCAAGAAATAAATAACCTAGCAACAAAAGACAACTAACCTAGCAGCAATAAAGAAATAACCTAGCAATAAAATACAACTAACCTAGCAGCATCAGACAACTAACCTAGCAGCAAGAAAGAAATAACCTAGCAACAAAATACAACTAACCTAGCAGCATCAGACAACTAATCTAGCAACAAAACACAACTAACCTAGCAGCTACAGATAACTAACCTAGCAACAAAAGAGAACTATTCTAGCAGCAAGAAATAAATAACCTAGCAACTTAAGACAACTAACCTAGCATCAAAACTCAACTAACCTAGCAGGTACAAATAACTAACCTAGCAACAACAGACAACTAACCTAGCAACAAAACACAACTAACCTAGCAACAACAGACACCTAACCTAGTAATAAAAGACAACTAACCTAGCAGCAAGAAAGAAATAACCTAGCAATAAAAGACAGCTAACCTAGCAGCATCAGACAACTAACCTAGCAGCAAGAAAGAACTAACCTAGCAACAAAAGACAACTAACCTAGCAGGAAGAAAGAAATAACCTAGCAACTTAAGAAAACTAAACTAGCAACAAAACTCAACTCACCTAGCAGCTACAATTAACTAACCTAGCAACAACATACAACTAACCTAGCAACAAAACACAACTAACCTAGCAGCAAAACACAACTAACCTACAATTAATTCACATCTTCTGGGTTATGGGCGAGGGCGGGGTCAGTTTCTGGGATGAGTGGTGGGTAGGTGATAAGCCGTTGTCTAGGGATAGGCAGGTGTCGCATTCCCCCTACCTGCTTGTGAGCGACCTTTGGACGGACGGGTCGTGGGATAGAGTGAAGCTAGATAGGGAGTTGGGCTCTGGGGCGTGTTTTAGCGAGCATTTATTAGATCAGGTCCAGCAAATCCCTATCTCGGGGGACGGTTCAGATGGCATGAGGTGGAGACTTACATCATCGGGTGTGTTTTCTTCTACCTCGGCTTGGGAGCAGATCAGGCTGAGAGATTGGTCTAATCTTCTTTTCGGGGCCATCTGGAGCGACCTTTTCACCCCTACCATTTCGGTGTTCCTTTGGCGCCTCCTCTTGCGCCGGATATCCGTGGATACTGTGTTATACGCGAGGGGGATCTCCTTCCCCTCTCGGTGTGTGTGTTGTTCTGAGACTGGACGCCATGAGAACGAGACCTTTACCCAACATTTTCTAGGAGTGAGATTGTGAGGAGAGTGTGGGAGCATTTTGACACTTGGACTCATATATCCCTACCCACCACAGGCAGTTTCTTTGAGCTCCTGAGTTTTTTCTCACAGAGCACACACTTTAGACACGTGGGCTTCCTCATTCCTTGTCTGATCTTTTGGTTCACCTGGACAGAGAGGAATAGTGCGAAGCATAGGGATACTACTTTTTTGCTTTCTCACATTGTTTTGCAGGTAGAGAAACACATCTCACTCCTCATAGCATTGGGGAGGCTCACGCCCCGAGACTGGACAGGTTGCACGCCGCCACACCGTTATATGGTGGCTCCCCCACCGCCTGTTCGGCCTCCTCGGGCCAGAGCTGTTGTTTGGCTTCGACCTGAGTCTCTGTAGGTCAAACTGAACACTGATGGCTCCTTTGATCGCCAAACTGGAGTTGCCGGAGGAGGAGGCTTGATCCAACACCACAGCGGCGCCCTCATCACCGCCTTCCACGTGCCCCTTCAGGCCTCCTCGAGCTACGATGCAGAGATTCAGGCATTACAGATCGGCCTTCAGATTGCTGTCCACCTCTGTAGCCACATTTGGATCGAGCTAGACGTTGCGGCTGTCGCCACCCTTTTGACCTCAGGCCACCAGGGCTCGTGGCAGATTCAACACCCGCTTATGCATATTAGAGCCCTACTCCGGTCTGTCCATCACAGGATCACGCACATTTTCCGTGAGGGGAACAGACCTGCCGACTATCTTGCCAGCCTTGGCGCCACCATACCAGACACACATACCTTTCAGACCGACACTGCTCCACTCCGCCTACGCACGCTTGTTCGGATGGACCAGCTTGGATATCCATCGTTCCGATTTTAATAGATTAGGTTTTTGCTCTCATTAGATTGGATCTTACTTCCGGACACCTGTTAGCCCGTGGACAGACTTTGTATTATTTTTTTATTTTTGGTTTTCTTTCGTGGTTTTTGTTTTGTTTTGCTTCAGAGATTTTGTTCATTGTAGTTTGTTGACACTTTGGGCCCCAGTTTTTGGGTCTTGATCTATGTAAAGGTTGGGAATCCAGCCCAATGCCTCGCTCAACCTACCAACTAAAGATAACTAAACTAGCAACAAAAGACAACTAACCTAGCAGCAAGAAAGAAATAACTGATTGGTCGGAAAGAGTGTGTATTTTATATATTTATTAGCGTATTTTTATATGCTTAATCTTATCGCACTTATATATTTTTCGACTAATTTATTTATTAGATGGATCGAAGTGCTATGATATTTTTTTGTTTTATTTTTAGGATATTGGAATATTTCTATGGATGATGAGATGGGCCACGCAATTGGGCTAACGTGGAGGAGTTTCAATTTTGTAAAGCCAAACTCACATTGATTAAGAGGAAATTAATTGCTGGGAGGAGAAAATAATGTATTTGGGCTAGGAGAAAGTCTCAAGCAGCAGGCACTCACAAATTAAAGTGAAACAATACTCACGCTAGTGGTTGGAGATTTTGAGAATTAAAGCCCAATGAATTATTTAGTCTTCCTGGGAAGGAATTATTTGGGATTAGAAAAAGGCACCAACATTTATTGAAGATAAAACGCAAGCAACCACGAAGCCCTTGAACATATATACTACTACGCCACCAACAGAGAAAAGGGATTTTATTTTTACGCAGCCAAGGAGAAACGGAGCAGACGCACGGGAAAGCAGACAAAACGCGAGAAACCCGATCAATCGCGGAGGGAAGCCGCACCCGCACACGAAAGAGGATAATTCTATTCTCTTTCTTTTATCTTTATTTATTATGTTAGCTTAGATTTTATTTCTCGTTCCGGGGAAGTTGAACCCTACGATTGACTATGTTTTGATTGATTATATGGTTGATGATTTTAATATCTTTTTGGAATTGCTTGTGTTATTTTGAATAATTCACATGATGTGTTAGTCTTGTTTAGATTGATCACCTAGATTAGGCTTTTCATATCTACATCTAAATTAGACCTGCAATCCGTAATTGTTGTTGTGTTTAATTCATAAGAGGTAACTGGAAGATGGTAATTACCGGGGATAACACAACCTACTTAAGTGAGCGAACGCGGTTGAGTTCACTACTTAGTCTAGCCTATTTTTCTAATTCGTAAAGCGGCTAATTGTATTAAATCTTGAAAACGTTTTTTTGGACTGTACATGAAGTCAGGTTTAATCGTAGAGCGTCTCGCGGTTAAATTAAAAATAAGAAAAAATTCGGGTAACAGACCGTGTCGTTGCCTAGGGCTAGTAATTCCATTAGATAGCGAGATTTGATACCAAAGTTAATTAGACGAGTTGGTCGAGGATGCAGACGAAACCATGAACTAGAAGCTTTCTCTTAATTTATTTATTTTTATTTTATTTGTTTAGATTTTATTTTTTTTAGTTAGTTTAGTTATAAATTCAAAATCCCCCCTCTTTTATTGCTTTTACAATTCAACTAATACGAGAAAATTCACGATTTGATTCACACTCCTCTTGGGATCGACCCTTACTTGCCGCTACTACTAGTTAGTAGAGGTTAATTGAGAAAAAATATAAATTCTAATTTTGCCGCATTGCGACGCGCGGGCAAATTTTGGCGCCGTTGCCGGGGAGTGACGTTATTGATTTGTGATTTTTGAGTACTAATTGAATTATTTTATTTTATTTTTTTTAGAATTTTATTTTCATTATATTTTACCCCTCTTTTTCTTTGTTTTTATCTTCTTGCAGAATACTGGGCGCCTCCATAGTATGCTGAACAAAATAGTTCGCCCCCATACTCGCGGTGCTGAAGTTTGTCTCTCTCTAGAGTCTCGTTCCACTTTGTTGGATTTTGCTTTCTTGGTTACATTTCTTCCTGGTTTTGCGATCGATCCTTCTAGGTTATGGTTCTTCTTGGTGTGTCTTGATTTTTATAATGCTGGTATTATATGCTCTGCTTGCGTTTGTTTGGGTTTTTTGCAAATCGTAGTTATTTAGCTATTAGTGGATCTTGCCAGATCTATTGCTGTTTTCCCCTTTTTTTCCGTTTTCTCCTATATTTGTGCCTACTGTCCCATTTTATTGTAGTATCTAGGGGTTTTGTTTGGATCCATTCCCTTTGGCAGAATCAGGTTTTGGGTTAGGGTTTGGTTAGGGGTTCTCCTTTCAGGTGAGTTGGGCTTTGTTTGTGGGTAGCGGAGAGGAGTGGGGTTTCTCATGGCTCAGGATCTTGCTGATGACTTCAGAAAGTTTGCGCTCTCAGAAAAGGAAGAGGAAGGGATTGAAATCTCTGATAAGGATGTAGCCCCGACTCTTCAAGAATGTAATCTCAGCTTGTTGGGAAAAATTTATGGTGAAAAGAAGGCAAACTTTCATGGATTGAAGACGACATTAGGTGCTATCTGGCTCACTAAACATCCGTTTTCCATAAAGAGCTTGGGCGATAATAGATTCCAGTTTCTGTTTCACAACGAAGAAGACAGAGACCGAATTCTCAATGGCAAATCTTGGAGTTTTGATGGGCAGTATATATTGCTCAAGAAATGGAATCGGCATGACTCATCATTTACAGAGGCAGATGAACAGATCAAAATATGGGTTCAAATACACCATATGCCTCTACATTGGATCAGTGCGGAAACAGGGATTAAGATTGGAAAACTTCTAGGATCTCCCTTAGATGTTCAAGTGCCTGGAGCCAATAGTCCTCATGGACACATTCTGAAAGTCCTGGTGGAATTAAAGCTGAAGGAGCCAATCTTGAGAGGCAGCAAAGTCAAGTTGGGAAATGAATCAAAATGGGTGGATTTCAGGTACGAAAGTCTCCAAAGTTTTTGTTTTTATTGTGGTCGATTGGGTCACAGTGATAAACACTGTGACTTCAAGAAAGAGGATGTCAAGAGAAATACAGTTACCCTAGGTCAATTTGGGGAATGGCTGAGAGCTAGCCCAATAAACCTGGGAAATGTGAAGGCTTATAGCTCTCCTTCTTCTGAGAGGAGACCTTCTGATAGAAACTCAGATAGGTTTGAATCTGATAGTCTTAATGTCAGTCCTTTAGCAATTGTTCCAGTTGTCAATGAAATTGTCCCTAGTGTTAGTAAAGTTGGGAGTCCTATGGTTGAGAGTAGTGAGGGATCTGCAGAGGCTAAAGTTTCTAAAAACCCTCCTATCTTGGAACCCATACCTGAGGATGCTAAGCTTTTTTCAGATAATTTAGTGGATATCAATATCCAAGCTGGGTCAGTAGATGTTAATATCTTGCAAAAGAAAAAGAAGTCTTTTAAAAGAACTACTAAAGTTGTTTGTGAACCTATTTTGGAAAAAATGGTTGTTGACTCTGTTGGGCAAGCTTCTACACCCTCTACTGCTGTGCATGTAATTCCCAAAAGGAATTTACAAATCAGAGAGGGTCTAAAAAATGTAGAGGATCCCAACTTAGACAAAGCAGCCAAAAAACTAAAATTTTCTCAGAGTCTTGTTAATTCAGTGGTGGAGGAAACCAGCCCTAACTGGTCCCATAGTGCCCAATGAAGGTATGTGTGTGGAATTGTAGAGGTTTGGGGGGACACTCTACAATTTCCCAGTTCAAAGAGTCCCTAAGGATTCACTCCCCAGATTTTGTCTTCTTATCTTAAGTAAAAAAAAAAAAAGAAAAATTTGTTGTTTCTGTTTGTAGGAAGCTTAAGCTAGAAGATAGGTGGTGTTACTCCAAACCGAAGGGCACTAGTGGAGGTTTATTCCTATACTGGTCCCCAAAGGTGGAGATTGTTGAATTACTTTGTTTTGATTTTGGTTTTGAGGTCAAGTTTGTTTTGGAAGGGGAAATGGAAAGTCAGTGGGGGGTGTTCATTTATGCTGATTCTAACCCATCTATTAGACAGTGTCAATGGAGCCTCTCCTGAGACATAGTTTGAGCTGGGGTGAATATTGGTTTTTAGGGGGTGACTTAAATGACATCCTCAACAACCATGAAAAGAGGGGTGGGATCATTAGGGAAGAAGTCAGTTTCAGAGCTTTCAGAAATTTTGTGAGGGGTCTTGGTGGTGTGGAACCTGTGGTGGTTGGGCATCAGTATACCTGGTCTAATTTGAGGCACGGTAATGACTTCATTGAAGTTAAGCTGGATAGATTTCTAGTGTCCCCCAAGTGGTTATTGGATAACCCAAATTCTAAGGTAAGCCATATTTCCATGACATCCTCTGATCACAATATGCTAGTTTTGGAGTCTAATTGTACTGCTGAATTGCAACACCCCGCTAACTAGGGCCAATTTTTCGCAAATTTTAACTCTTTCGAAAACGCTTATAAATTTTTCGAAATCATTTGCAAACTATCTCGGGATGCTGCTAAGGACTTTTCTGCTTAAAAACCCGTTTCTTTAACCTAGGTCTAACAGCTGGTTTAGACTTAATGAATTCAGGTTTATATTTTTACGAATCATGCATATTAGTCTGGACCCGTTCGTACTGGCGAACCGGGTAAAATTATTTAAGTCTGAAAATAGCATCATGCTTGTTCGAAAATAAACACAAGCATAGCGGAAGTCTGAAATGCGTGGAATTATTTAGTTTACAAATATTTTAAACAAATGTCCCGGGAACAGCTTTCGTGCGGAACTCACGACCACCACCACCACAGCTTGACTCACGCCTGCCCGCCGACCCTGCCATCTGAAAATATAAAGTGGGGGTGAGTACGGTCCACTTGTACTCCATAAAAACCCATTCTAAAGTAAACAACAATATTAATAATGATATCACA
>BKCP01005960.1:74082-87011 GCA_008636005.1 Striga asiatica | reverse complement strand
CCACCATACTTGACTCGCGCGGGGCTAGGGTGCGGGTACTAGGGCGCGACTCATGGCCCGGCTTGGAATGCAGTTGAACCGAGGAAAATGGCCACACTTAGGTGCCACCAAACCTAGGAAAATCCCCTCAATACTTGGTCATGACTTGGTGCGAACTCGGCACGGCTTTGGCCCGAACTCGCGAACCCTAGGCGCGAGTGATCTCGGGGCCACGCACGAACTAGGTGCGGTATACTAGACCGAGGGAATAACATCCAAGGCTTGACAAATATAATCCCATACTTAGAAATATTCTAAGTAAGGCTATGAGCATGGCTAGGGCTCGAACAAGACTAGAGACAACTAGGGCTCGAGAATTGGCTAGGCGCGAACTAGGCGCGATACTCGCGACCGAACAACTCGGTTCCGGACACGGCTAAACTTGGACGATTTATCGAAACAAACTCGGTTTTGATTATTCGACAACTGAAATAACTAATTCCGACTGAATAAAATCCATTACTAAAATAAATGGACCGGAATTAATAACTGAGATTGAATAGCTGATAACTGGGCTCGGAACTCAAGACGAGCAGTATTAATAAAAAGAAATAGTTCAACTGGGAACTAAAAACTGTCATTTTTATTAATACAGAACTGGGCTATTACATGAATCCCTTAAAAAAAGATTCTTTTTTGACTCTAGATGGGCTAAACTCGAGGGATTCTCAGAAACTGTTGAGAAAGCTTGGAAATTACCTGTGGAGGGGCCTAATCTTTATAGTCTAGGGGATAGAATTAGAAATGTTAAAAAGGCTCTCCTCAACTGGAAAGGAAGTAAGGGTTCTAATGCTGTGAATGTCATTAATTTATGTAAGGAGGAGTTGGTTAAACTTGAGAGCTTAGGTGGGGACAGGGACTGGGAAGAGTGGTATTTTTTTAGAGATAAACTTCATGAGGCCTATAAGCTTGAGGAAGATTTTTGGAGGCAGAAAGCTAGGGTGAATTGGTTGAGGGAGGGGGATAGGAATACTAGGTTTTTTCAAGCTAGTGTGAAGCAAAGAAGATCTGTGAATAGTTTGAAGAATCTAGTTAGACTTGATGGTAGAAAATGTTCTAATTCCCAAGATACAGTGGATGAGCTTACCAGATACTTTGACTGTTTGTTTAGAACTTCTAATCCTTTAGTTGATCAGTGCAATTTAGATGGTATTCCTTTGTCTATTACTGAAGAGATGAACAACTCTTTAACTAGGGAGGTGTCTGAGAGTGAGATTAAAACTGCCTTGTGGGATATGGATCAAAATAAAGCTCCTGGGTATGATGGTATGTCTCCTGCTTTTTACCAAACCACTTGGCCTGTTATTAAAACTGAACTTTGCTCTGCAGTCATTAATTTTTTTCAAAGGGGTAAGATGCCAAAAAATCTGAACCACACTGTGATAACTCTTATCCCTAAAAAGAAAAACCCCCAGTTTGTTTCTGATCACAGACCTATAAGCCTTTGTACTGTTATATATAGAATCATTGCTAAGATCCTTGCTAACAGACTTAAATCTGTGTTGCATTGCTGTATTTCTCATACTCAGTCTGCTTTTATCCCTGGTAGACAAATTATTGATAATGTAGTGATTGCAAATGAGTGTATCCATTTTCTAAATAGCAAAAGATCTGGCAAAGATGCATTTATGGCTATTAAACTTGATATGGCAAAAGCCTATGACAGAGTTGAGTGGAACTTCTTGGCTAAAATGTTGAAAAAAATGGGTTTCTGTGATTTATTTTCATCTTGGATCCTTGCATGTGTTTGCTCTTCTTCCTTTTCCTTTAATGTTCAAGGGTCCATGTTAGGGTTTGTGGTTCCTACTAGAGGTTTGAGACAAGGGGACCCTCTGTCCCCTTACCTTTTTGTGCTTGTATCTGAAGCTTTTTCCAATCTGATAAAACAAGCTTGTAATGCCAAATTGTTTGCTGGTGTTAAGATTGCTAGATATGCTCCTGCAGTGTCTCACTTGTTTTTTGCAGATGATTCTATTGTTTTTTGTAAAGCTGATTTGCATCATGCTTCAGTTGTTCTTCAAATCCTTAAAGATTATGGAGATTCTTCTGGTCAGTCTGTTAATATGGACAAATCTTCCATTTTCTTTTCCAAAAATACATCTGAAGGATTGCAAAATGCTATCTGCTCTGCTTTGAATGGGATTACTAAAGTGAAAACCTCCAAATATCTGGGTCTCCCCTTAGGTATTGGTAGGTCCAAGAAGGAAACTTTCCAATTTGTCACTGATTATGTTATGCAAAGAGTGAAAGGGTGGAAAAACTATTTTTTGAGTGAGGCTGGGAGGGAAACTCTTATTAAATCTGTTATTGAAGCTCTCCCTACATATGTTATGTCTTGTTTCAAACTTCCAGTGTCTGTGTATTCTACTATGTGTAGGGAGATTGCTAATTTTTGGTGGGGTTCCTCTGAGTCTGGTAACAATAAAATTCATTGGTGTGGGTGGGATTTGTTAGCCAAGCCTAAGGAGAGAGGGGGAATGGGATTTAAAAATTTTCAGGTTTTTAATGAGACTCTTCTAACTAAACAGTTATGGAGGATCATTACTAAACCTAATTTGTTGGTTAGTAGGGTATTAAAGGGTAAATACTTTTGGAAACAAAAGATTTTTGAAGTGAAGGCTAGGGGGAGTGATTCCTGGCTTTGAAAAAGCTGGCTTCAAGCTAGAACTTCTCTAAAGCTAGGTGTGAGGTTTCAGGTTGGGAATGGGCAATCTATTGATGTTTGGGATTCTCCTTGGGTTCCTTGTTCTAATAAGTTCACTCCTACTCTCCAGTTTTCTAGGGATAGATTGAGAATTAAAAAAGTGAATGATCTGTTTAAGGCTAACCAATGTGAATGGGATGAGGAGTTGGTGAATCAGACCTTCTCTCCGGAGGAGGCTGCTAATATTTTGAATATCACTATTAGCAATACAGGTGCTCATGACAAGCTGGTGTGACATTGGAACCCAAAGGGTCAGTTCATTGCTGGTGAAGTGTATAAAACTCTGCTCAACCATTACCTCAATACACAGAAGACAGCCACCTCATGCTCTGATGATAAGCAAATGAAGAACATTTGGGATAAGACATGGAAACTCAAAGTGAAGATCAAAATCAGAAATTTCATCTGGAAATGCTGGTATGGTTTCTTAAGTACAAATGCTCAATTGCTGCATAGAAGGATTCAAGTGGATAGTATCTGTTGTGTTTGTGGGGAAGGGGTGGAGGATCTAGAACATATAATGTTTAATTGCCAAAGAGCTGTCACATGTTGGAAACTGATTGGGCTATATTGGGTGCAAATTGATAAAAAGAGAATATCCTTCCAAGACTGGTGGGATGACTTGTGTTCTGGAAAGAATAACTTATGTTTTCAAGACAGGATAAACCTCTCAACTTACCTGTTATGGTGGTTGTGGAGGACTAGGAATGTTTGGCTCTTTAACAAAAATAAATTTTCAGAAAAGGAAATAGTGGATGGGGCATGGAGAGAATGGAGGGAATATGAAGGTGCAGCAACTAAGTCAGGTGCTAATGATAGGGCCATAAGGAATGCTGAAGTGAATGTGGGTGAGGGTATCAACACTGGAAATGGAGTAGGACAGTTAGTAATGGCTGTCAGTGCTTGCCTATTTCCAGATGGATGTGTTGGGTTTGGGGCTGTTGTGGAAGATAAAGGAATAGTGCAATATAGATGGCAGGACTGTTATGAAAAGGCCCAATCTCAGGAGGAAGCTACTCTAAGGGCAGTCAGATGGGGGTTAAGGAAAATCAAAGAAGCAGGAGTATCAACTTCCTTTATCTGCAGTGTGAACTCCATTTATATTGTACAACTCCTCAATAAGCAGGTTGAAGCAGATTGGGGTGTGATGGTGCTGGTGGATGACATTGGTAAAGCTGCTGGGGAGTTACCTAGCTGCTCCTTCTTTTGTGATTATTATGCTTGTTCTTTTTCATTTTCTTTGGCTATGAGGCCGGTTCAGAGGATCTAATGTTGATCTCTCCTAGCTTGTAGTTAGGTCCATTTGTGTGGCATACTACTTGGCTGTATACCCATTCGGGTAATCGTTGTATGAACTTTGTGCTTTGAGTTTTTTATATAATGCTTGTTTGATGTTGGAAAAAAAAAAATACTCGCGGGATTAACTAATTTTTGGGCGATTTTTGCGAGCTTTGAGCAACTTTTCGAGATGGCAACCTATTATCATGACTTTTATACCCACCGTGCACCTTACCAGTATGAGAGAGAGATACGAGGCCCGTGGATTGAAGATCGAGACGTAAGAGGACCTAGTGATTGGCGAAGATACGAGCAAGACTACATGTATGCCGAGGATAACGAGTACGGCTTGAGAGAGCACTCGAACTCTTTCCATGAGTACTCCGAGCCATTAGTTGAGAGACATCACAGCCCATCGCTCGAGGATATGGTGAAAGCACTAGAGGCTCACACGTTGAGATTTCTGCAAGAACACTCCGAGCCACTTGTTGAGAATGACCCTGGTGCGTCTCTCGAAGATATGATGAAGGAATTGACATTGAACACCCTTAACTTTCAGCAAGGTGTTGAGACGAGCCTCAAGAGCCAAGAACTAAGCATAAATAATTTAGAAGGCCAAATGATCTAATTGGCGGAACAAATGGACCGACTAGTGTGTCGGCTCGAAACGAGTCCAATGAGTTTGAGCATCATCCATTCGTACAGCGAGGAACTTGAAGAGTGCACACACGAGACGGAGAACGAGAAAATCACGAATATCGAGAAGAATGAGAGCGAAAAGAGAACCAAGCTGCAGAATATGGGTCTGAGCAGCAGAATACAGGGGTACCCCATACTCGACCTGCTGTAGTCAAAAAGCGCACCGTTCTTCCCGCTCTTGCGTCGATAGAAGCTGAACCATGTCCTATATATTCTAATATGAAGTGGGTACTGAGCAAAACAAAAGGTGTAAGTGGGAGTTTCATGAGATGTGACCGTGATTGAGCGTGAGTTGCTACATATTCATGGGGAATTAGCGTCATGGAGGAAAGATCCGGTGAAGCACCCAATACCGGAGAGTGAGAATTTCAAAGAACATGGCATGGTGAGATTTGTGGCTCCTTTACCACCTCTGAAGCCGCCATGGATCCTTTGATGAAAAGGAGCAATAAGTCGGGCCAACGACAATAAAAAGAGGCGCTTGTTGGGAGGCAACCCAATGGTGTGCATGGTTCGGCGGCTTCCTCTGCATTGACTAAGGTGAACTCGTTTCTTTGACCTCCGTTTGTATTTCTTTTGTGTTTATTGGTGTTCATGATATATGCAAACTCTAAGTTTGGGGAGGTGGTTTCTTGGTGAGCATTCATGATTTATTATGTCGTTGTATTTTTGCCCCTTAGAGTTTGAGTTCTTAGATTATGCGCATGAGATTGCATGTACGTGAAATTTTGCAATGATGACATGAGAGTCGGTTTGGATTTATTGTGCTAGTTTAAATGGCTTGAGTTAATTTTATTAGGTTAAATTCTTAAGGTGTTTTTATTTTATGGACAAAGGCATGATGGTTGATATTTTTGTGGTTCATTTGTGGTGAGTTAGTTTTGAGGCGATTTGTGTTGTTGACATGTGCTTGTGATTACTTTAATCAATGTTGATTAATTTTGGGGACTTGAAGTTGAAAGTTGGGGTTTCTATGTCTCATAGTCGAAAAAAAAGAATAATGAGGATGGAGGAATAATTGGTGGAGTTGAAAAGCCGTTTGGCACCAAAAAAAAAAAAAAAGAAAAAGAAAAAGAAAAAAAAAGCATGGACTGCAACAGCTGCCAATCTGTGGGGGCTCTAGTGTATAATTCCAATAATTTCCGTATCTAGACAAGCACGAAAGGCTAAAACCCACGGGTTGTGACGGAGCTGCCGTTCCCTACTTCGAAAAAAAAAGAGAGAGAATAAAAAAAAAAGAGAGAAAAAAAAATGGAGAATGAGACATTTAGACTTTGGCTAGAAACAGAAAGAAACTTGACTAGTTAGCAAAGAGAGGGGTGTCATGAGTTGCATTGATCGATACATTCGTTATAGAGATTGACAAACTGTGGTGGTCACCTGGATTGATACTTGATGTGTTTGAGTTCCTAGAATGATTTCATCTTGAGTCTGAATATACTAATTTGAATTGTTTGAACTATGCACTTATGTGAGAATTGTGAGGTTTTGAGCAAATGTTTTCCACATACTTGTTTTCTTGTCCATCTATGTGCTTATAGTTATAATTTGCTTGGGGACAAGCAATGGTTTAAGTTTGGGAGATTTGATTGTCGGAAAGAGTGTGTATTTTATATATTTATTAGCGTATTTTTATATGCTTAATTTTATCGCACTTATATATTTTTCGACTAATTTATTTATTAGATGGATCCAATTGCTATGATATTTTTATGTTTTATTTTTAGGATATTGGAGTATTTTTATGGATGATGAGATGGGCCACGCAATTGGGCTAACGTGTAGGAGTTTCAATTTTGTAAAGCCAAACTCACATTGATTAAGAAGAAATTAATTGCTGGGAGGAGAAAATAATGTATTTGGGCTAGGAGAAAGTCTCAAGCAGCAGGCACTCACAAATTAAAGTGAAACAATACTCACGCTAGTGGTTGGAGATTTTGAGAATTAAAGCCCAATGAATTATTTAGTCTTGCTGGGGAGGAATTATTTGGGATTGGAAAAAGGCACCAACATTTATTGAAGATAAAACGCAAGCAGCCACGAAGCCCTTGAACATATATACTACCACGCCACCAACAGAGAAAAGGGATTTTATTTTTACACAGCCAAGGAGAAACGGAGCAGACGCACGGGAAAGCAGACAGAACGCGAGAAACTCGATCAATCGCGGAGGGAAGCCGCACCCGCACACGAAAGAGGATAATTCTATTCTCTTTCTTTTATCTTTATTTATTATGTTAGCTTAGATTTTATTTCTAGTTCCGGGGAAGTTGAACCCTACGATTGACTATGTTTTGATTGATTATATGGTTGATGATTTTAATATCTTTTTGCTTGTGTTATTTTGAATAATTTACCATGATGTGTTAGTCTTGTTTAGATTGATCATCTAGATTAGGCTTTTCATATCTACATCTGAATTAGACCTGCAATCCGTAATTGTTGTTGTGTTTAATTCATAAGAGGTAACGGGAAGATGGTAACTACCGGGGATAACACGGCCTATTTAAGTGAGCGAACGCGGTTGAGTTCACTACTTAGTCTAGCCTATTTTTCTAATTTGTAAAGCGTCTAATTGTATTAAATCTTGAAAACGTTTTTCTGGACTGTACATGAATTCAGGTTTAATCGTAGAGCGTCTCGCGGTTAAATTAAAAATAAGGAAAAATTCGGGTAACAGACCGTGTCGTTGCCTAGGGCTAGTAATTCCATTAGATAGCGAGATTTGATACCAAAGTTAATTAGACGAGTCGGTCGAGGGTGCAGACGAAACCGTGAACTGGAAGCTTTCTCTTAATTTATTTATTTTTATTTTATTTGTTTAGATTTTATTTATTTTAGTTAGTTTAGTTATAAATTCAAAATTCCCCCTCTTTTATTGCATTTATAATTCAATTAATACGAGAAAATTCATGATTTGATTCACACTCCTCGTGGGATCGACTCTTACTTGTCGCTACTACTAGTTAGTAGAGGTTAATTGTGGAAAAATATAAATTCTAATTTTGCCACGTTGCGACGCACGGGCAATAACCTAGCAACAAAAGACAACTAACCTAGCAGCAAAAAAGAAATAACCTAGCAACAAAAGACAACTAACCTAGAGAGGCGCCCTCATCACCGCCTTCCACGCGCCCCTTCAGGCCTCCTCGAGCTACGATGCAGAGATTCAGGCATTACAGATCGGCCTTCAGATGGCTGTCCACCTCTCTAGCCACATTTGGATCGAGCTAGACGCTGCGGCTGTCGCCACCCTTTTGACTTCGGGCCACCTACGTTTCAGACCGACACTGCTCCACTCCGCCTAAGCACGCTTGTTCGGATGGACCAGCTTGGATATCCATCGTTTCGATTTTAGTAGATTAGATTTTTGCTCTCATTAGACTGGATCTTGCTTCCGGGGCACCTGTTTGCCCGTGGATAGACTTTGTATTATCTTTTCCTTTTGGTTTTCTTTTGTTGTTTCTGGTTTGTTTTGCTTCATAGACTTTGTTCATTGTAGTTTGTTGACACTTTGGGCCCCAGTTTTCGGGTCTTGATCTATGTACAGGTTGGGGATCCAGCCCAATCCCCCGCCCTTCCGGGGCATTGTTTGTTAAAAAAAAAAAAAACCTATCAGCAAGAAAAAAATAACCTAGCAACTTAAGACAACTAACCTAACTTAACAACAAAACTCGACGAAGAGGGTTGAGCGCAGTGGCGCATACCTCGCTCGGCGTATCACAGATCCCAAGTTCGAGTCACCTAGAGGGGAATTGGGGAACCAGTATTAATCCTCCTATGAAAAAAAAGAAAAAAAAAAAACCTAACAACAAAACCTTGGAGCAGATCAGGCTGAGAGATCGGCCTAATCTTCTCTTCGGGGCTATCTGGAGCGACCTTTTCACCCCTACCATTTCGGTGTTTCTTTGGCGCCTCCTCTTGCGCCGGATACCCGTGGATACTGTGTTACACGCAAGGGGGATCTCCTTCCCCTCTCGGTGTGTGTGTTGTTCTAAGGCTGGACGCCATGAGACCGAGACCTTTACCCACCTTTTTCTAGAGAGTAAGATTGTGAGGAGAATGTGGGAGCACTTTGCCACTTGGACCCATATATCCCTCCCCACCATAGACAGTTTCTTTGAGCTTCTGAGTTTTTTCTCACAGAGCACACACTTTAGACACGTGGGCTTCCTCATTTCTTGTCTGATCCTTTGGTTCACTTGGAAGAAAAGGAATAGTAAGAAGCATAGGGATATTACTTTTTTGTTTTCTCACATTGTTTTGCAGGTAAAGAGACACATTTCACTCCTCATAGCATTGGGCAGGCTCACGGCCCGAGACTGGACAGGCTGCACACCACCACACTGTTACATGGTGGCCCCCCCACCGCCTGTTCGGTGTCCTCGGGCCAAAGCTGTTGTTTGGCTTCGACTTGACTCTCCATGGGTCAAGCTGCACACTGATGGCTCGTTTGATCGTCATACCAGAGTTGCCGGAGGAGAAGGCTTGATTCGGGACCATAGCGGCGCCCTCATCACCGCCTTCCACGCGCCCCTTCAGGCCTCCTCGAGCTATGATGCAGAGATTCAGGCATTACAGATCGACCTTCAGATTGCTGTCCACCTCTCTAGCCATATTTGGATCGAGCTAGACGCTGCGGCTGTCGCCACCCTTTTGACTTCGGGCCACCAGGGCTTGTGGCAGATCTAGCACCCGCTTATGCGTAGTAGAGCTCTACTCCGGTCTGCCCATCACAGGATCACACACATTTTCCGTGAGGGGAACAGACCTGCTGACTACCTTTCCAGCCTTGGCGCCACCATACCAGGCCCACATACGTTTCAGACCGACACTGCTCCACTCCGCCTTCGCACTCTTGTACGGATGGACCAGCTTGGATATCCATCGTTCCGCTTCCAATAGATCAGGGTTATTGTTTTCATTAGATTAGACTTTATATTCCGGGCATCTGTTAGTCTGAAGACAGACTTAGTATTGTTTTTTCTGCCTTTTTTTCATTTTTTTTTTCTTTTTTGTTTTTGTTTTTGTTTTTGTTAGTGAGACTCTGTAGACTGTTGTTCGTTGATATTTTGGGCCCCTGTCTTTGGGGCCCTGATCTATGCACAGGTTGGGATCCAGCCCAATCCCCCGCCCTTCCGGGACGTTGTTTGTATAAAAAAAAATACAAAAAATAGAAAAAAAAATAAAAAATAGTAAAAAAAATTAAACAAAAAAAAATGAATTTAATAAAAAAAAAACCTAGCAACAAAACTCAACTAACCTAGCAACTACAAATAACTAACCTAGCAACAACAAACAACTAACCTAGCAAGAAAGAAATAACATAATAACAAAAGACAAATGGTCAACGTCGGAAGTCAACGGTCAACGCCGGAAGTCAACGATTTTTGTCGGACGTCAACGGTCAACGCCGGAGTCAACGGTCAATGGTCATAATAGTATTTAAATAATTAAAAATAAAGAATTAAATATTAAAAGTAAAGAGTTATTATTTAAATCAATATCTAAATCTTGTGGCTAGGAATGAGTTTCACGTCCTCACTTTAAATAAGCGGATGCATTTGAACTAATCCCTATATATATATATATGATGTGGTTCAAATGAAAACTAAGTCTTATTGTAAAAACCGTGGGAACCGCTATTTTTAATTATGTGTAGTGCTATCAGTGATTGTGTTTGGTGCTATTCGTAACCAGGATAAATTTTATTGAAAGTAGCAACATATTTTATATTAGTATTTGTGAAAATGATAGCATCATCTAATGTTAAAAATAGCATCATATACAATTAAAAATAACATCAATATGGTTCTCATGGTTTTCACACCAGGACTAGTTTTTATTTGAACTAGCCCATATATATATATATATATATATAGAGAGAGAGAGAGAGAGAGAGAGAGAAAGGATCATATGAGATGACTCTTAATGCGAGAAATGAGAATGAGTCTGGATCATTGGATTCATCAACTTAATGGTTATGATCAAGTCAAATTATGGTCAATCATTAATGGCAATATGGTAAATTAACACACATTGTGGTCAAGTATACATATTTGACCAATTATTAAGGGTATTTTAGTCCTTACAAATCAATCCAATTCATAATGTGGGACCCACCACAAACAACCCCAATTTCCCTCCCTAATTATCTCTCTCACACACAGCGACACCTACATCACACACGCACAACACATCTGCTCACACACACAAAGAGCACCCAAAATTCGGCCAGACAGAGGAGAAATGGCGCGGCGGCGACGGAGGGGAAGCGACGTGGTGACGGCGGAGCGAGATGTCACCGCGGCGGACGGACTCTAGACGACGGGCGTGGCGGGGGACGGAGGTGAACCGAGCGACGGCGGCCGGAGATGAATCGAGCGGCGGCAGACGGAGAAGATGCGATTAGGCGACTGAGTGAGGTGGGACGAGCGGCAACGGACGAACGGGAGACAGTCAGCGATGAAACCTTGTTGACAACGACGAATAGAGATGTTTGGTATTCTCGTTCCGACAGGTCTCGTAGGCGGCGGCGACGGCGTGTTGAGTGGAGCGGGGCTGTCGCGGTGTTGAGTGTGGCATTGACGAAGGTCAGGCGGCGGCGAGGCTGCCGGACGGAACAGTGGACTGTGTGATTTGAATTGATTTGTGGGGCTTACCTTTGAGAATTTGATAGTCTATAGGGACTTAATTGCAAGTTTTTCAAAAGTTTAATTTATTCCAATTTAGTTCAATTCAGTTTTTAGGTTAAATATGTAGTTTACTAAAAATTCTTCATACTTAAAAAATTTGATAATTGCACAGTACGGTTCACTGGATTGCACTTTACAATTCAACACATTGCACATTATTATCTAGTATATTGCACAATGAAATAATAATTAATTTGAATAATAGTTTGTGTCTGTATGTACATTAAAAACAAAAAAAACAAAAAAATCAAAAATATCAACGAGCTGCAAAATACAAAATAATTTTCATTCGTTAGTTCGGTTGAACCGTCTGGCCAAAATGTTAAAATTAAAATAATCGAGTCGAACTTTTAGAAAAGTTAAATCAAAATAGAAGTACTTGGTTTATTCGGGCAGTTAGCCAAATTAATAAAAAAATATATGAATTAAATTATACGTTATGTGATAAGAAAAATACCGTTTAAAACATTAATAATTTTATTTATTATTTTTATATAACTTTTTGCTGAAAAAATTTAAGTTGGGTTAGTTTCGATCTCCGATAGTCATGATAAAGTGCAACGTGCTGTTTTGTAAAGTGCAGCTTGTTATTTTATAAAGTGCAACGCGTTGGTGTATAAAGTGAACTGATGTAATTTTGGTATTGCTTGTTTTTGTTGTGGATAAATGATGTGATTAATGTTAAAGTATAAGGTATATCTGTTTTTTATATTTATGTTGTTGTGGTATTTTCGCATGAGTTGTTGACGTTAATCGTGGAGTGTGTTGATAAAGTGCAACGTGTTGTGATATAAGGTGCAAAGAGTTGTTTTATAAAGTGCAACGTGCTGCTATATAAAGTGTTGATATATAAAGTGCACTATTTTATATTATTTATTTATTCAATAGTTTATCTATTATTTTACTATTACATTATTTTAATACTTTATATTATTTTTATTTAATATTTTATTTATTATTCAATATGTATGTATAAAAAATATAATAAATAACATTTTTTTATGTTAATAAAAATTGATAGTTGCACTTTAATGTTCAATGCATTACACAGTATCACATTCGAAATTGCACTTTAAAGGTAAAAATAAATAATCGAACCGACAAATAAATTTTGACCCAAAATCTTAGTTAGCTCGGTTTTAATTGGTACGGTGCAATCTGACAGACATTGATGTGCAATTCGTCTAATGCTAGAGTGCACTCGAAGTTCATATATATTATTTATAATTAATACGCATTTATTAGATTTTCTATAAACTACAAATTTGGCACATGAACCAAATTGAAATATAATAAAAATCATGAAATTACATTTAGCCCCCTGAAATTTACTTAATTCTCAAACAAATGCCATAATCCCAAAATCATCTTCCTCTATCCCCACCACTCCACCATTGACGTTCAACCTTCTCTGGCTACGACATTAGGCGTCAAATGTGTTCTGCAACCTTTGTTCTTCGCCCAGTACGTGAGTTAAATCACCTCAGGTATGTTGATTTTTTTTTTTTTTTTTT
>BKCP01005960.1:37425-54836 GCA_008636005.1 Striga asiatica | reverse complement strand
AAAGACTAGAAAAGTTGGTATGTGACTTCTGAGGCGAAATCAATTGTTATTTAAAATGCGCAAAGTTTCTAAGTTCAAGCTTATGTTACTGTACATATCTGAAGCAGAAAATCACTGCTCATTAATTCATTGATATCTTAATCGTATCATTTTCAGACAGGAAACAAAAGTGCAGCGTAACAAATACTACAAAAACCAACAAGTGATTTACTTAATTACAACAAATTAAGATGATATCTACATCTCTAGTACTACCTATGCCTTGGAAGTAACAAAAGCCCCTACTTCAACTTTCTTGACATTCTCAACAATTGCTAAAACTTTCGGAGACAAATGTCGATCCACTTGCTTCTCGATATCAGTCACAAGACTGATAAATCTCTCCCGATGAGTCGCAAATAGCTCCTCCTGCCGTTGCAGCTCCCCCTTGAGCTCGTGGATTTTCTTGTCCTTTTCATGCTACACATAACAGAACAAAAGAAAAAACAATGATAACACCAACAGAAAACAATAAAAAGAAAAGAAAGAAACATGCCAGAGAAAGAAATAGTTATTGAAAACTTAAATATAGGCATATGGAAGAGCATTTTTGATAAATAGTTTCAAGAACATTTTTCGGTCAACTCATATTCTTAAACGTGACTCGATCACAACTTTTTGAAATTGGTATCAATGAAGACGCATAACGAAATTTCTTGAATTATAGATAAAGGGAAATATTGCTCCCCTACCCACGGTAGACACATGTTAATATGTCCACCGCTTATGTGGCATCCACACATCGGTGATGTTAATATATTAAAAAAAAAATACATCACCAATGTATGCATGCCACATAAGCGCTGGGCATATTAATATGTGCCCACCGTGGACATATTAAAATGCCATAATAAGCCGTTAATATGCTCACCATTGACATATTAAAATGCCATNAACATAGAAGCAAAACAAAAAAAGTATAAACCAAACAGGCATACCAGATCTAAAGCATGGTCATGGTCCTTGAAAACTCCAGTGACCACCCACTTTCCAGACTCCTCCAGCTTAAACAATATCCTTGCGTCACAAGCTTCACGCACACCGGGCCTGGGCTTCCCTTCCAGGCCCATTTTACCTTTCGGGCTGGAAGAGATCCCTTGCTTGTTGCAAACAAGGCAGTGAGTGATATTTCCACCTTCGATCTTTTCAGGACGTGTGGACTGCGCTACTCGAACCACGAAACCGACCCTTGTGGCGTAATCGATGTAGAATTTTCTAACATCATCTTCGGTTTGGAATTCCATGCCCACATATGGCTCGAAAACGTCTCCTTTACCTTTCGAAATACTGTTGTTTTCAAAATCTGGAGACTTCTGTTCACATTTCTCGGAGTCAATCTCATCTCTTTCGACCACTGCATGACGAGAAGATAAAATTACCATGTTGTGGAAAATATGCATTATGTTTTTATACATCGTGCAAGTTTTAATCAGGTGAAAGCATCATTATTACTTGTGCACGAGAAATCATGTCTCAATTGCTTAGAATGTAAACATTTGAGAGTGAAATTGAAAAGGCAAAACGTACTTGTTGCGAGAAGAGAAAAGAACAACTAATAGAAGGGACAATGGATTTTATGATATCTTGGAATTCTAAGCGCAAACGTGATCAGTCTACAGGCCTTATATGCTCTGGTTATTTTATTTTATTTTGCCTAGAATTAACTTTTTTTTTTGTCCCAGATGAGATTAAAGTCCCATATGAGATTAAACTCCGAAGAATATGGCTGACCACTGACCACACCCGTCTCCACAACTAATTACTATTTTTAGTACTGATTGATAACCGCGTAAACATTTAGACTGCTTTCGTATTACTAAAAAAAAAGCCAAAATTTCAACTTGCATCATTAAGAACATTTATCCACTAATATCTTTCTTTTAATATGATTGATTTGAGCCCCAAGGATATCATGGACCCCATATAACTAATTTCATCACATTTTCCCATGATTTTTTTGTCCATCCTCTTTTGAGTTGACTAGGACAAATCCCGTGCGATGCACGGATAAGATATATTCATTAATATTTATAAATTAAAATTGATCATTAAATAATATTTTTAAATTAGAAATATAGAATCAATATGTGATACAATTTACCTATATTAGTCTAAAATATTATAAGAAATTTAAATATTACAAAATTACATAAAACATGTCTATTTAAAATTAGTACACGACCCGTATAGTGCACATAATCGATAATAAATACATTATATATTTTTCAAAAAAAGTGTCATCTTAAAAACTTTATTAAAAAATTCGATTTGAATATAATGTAGTTCGACAAAATAACTATTTTGGTAAAATTATATCATATATTTAAAAATTTATGTGAATAATAAGTGTAATATTGAAAGTTATATTTTTTCATAAATTAAAATAAATTATTTTTATATAAATTATCTAAATAAAAAATTTAAGCAGTTGAGTAATTTATTAAACTATAAATAATGTACTATTCTATTTACGTCCAAGTTAATATTGACCCGTAAGTTATTTTTTTTTTCCCCAAAACGATAGATTATATTATAAATCAAAATGCACAAATGTGCGAATACACAGCAATCAACGACTGAATATACAACAGTCAACAACTGAAAAAGTGGGAGAACAGGTCAGAAGACCGCCTAGAGTCCCGGCTAGCAACGCTAGAATAAAACTCGCAACTAAAATTAACCAACTAAAACGACTAAAACAACTAACAACAACTAAAAGGACCCCAACAGAGTAATACCCGAGTGTCGGATCCCAATGGGATAATAAGGTACACTCAGGTTCACAGAGGCCAAACGGCTCATACCAAAAACACAATCCTAAAGAAATTAAAAACTGAAACACAACCTAACAGAATAAAGAAAACATAAACATACACCCTCCCCCGCCAGATAAATCTAGATTGACGGCAGACAAACCAACCCCAACGACGTCTCCCGAGCACGAAAACAACCGCCTGCCACTGCGAAAAGCCTAGCAAGACGGGTATCCGCACCCCTGAACTAATCGAAAAGCTGACCCACACTCCAATCATGTGAAGAAACCTACACGGCTCGACTTCACCGATTCAGCCCACCTGAAACAACAAACCATTCTTCCTAGCCCGGAGCAGTTGAACACAACTAAACAGCCGAGCACAAGCCAGAAGCGGTATCCGATCCCAGCAGTAACTACGACTCCCCAATCATAGACCTCCAATTCCAACTCGCCAAGGAAGAACTGAAAGGTCCCTCCGACCGCGGACAAAAAAAAAACCGAGACAAAAGCAACAGAAACAAGGCCAAACCTCCAATTGGCATAGCTAAATGTCAAGCAGGAAGCGGCCCTGTCCAGTAGTCGCTTCGCCGGCGGAAAAGCACAGGTCCCGGTGGCAAGAAAGGTGAGCGAGAAGAATAGGCGGCGTCCCAGCCATAGCCAAGTGCAGCTAACCCAGCCTCGTCCATGAACCAGCACCACACCCCGACCAACGCCGACGGCACCTGAACTCCGGCGCGCAACCAGAAACGAAGATCTTCTCCGATGGCGACGCACAGAACAGATCCCAGCTGCAGCAATTGAGACGAGGGTTTGCTCCTCCATGGACGAGCGATGGAGGCCGTCCACCGGCGGACCTGGATTTCCGGCGAGGGAGTTTCAATCGGCGAGATTAAGGGGCTAGGGTTTCAGCGATGTTTTGGGAACGAGAGAGATTTTTTTATCTCAATACTTAAAAGTGGTTTTACCCGTAAGTTATTAATAATTACTTATTTGCATTTTAAATTTAGAATCCAAATTTGGACTACACAATAAATCCCCTTATATATTTTATATATATCTATATTTTACTAATCTCGAAATTTCCTATATTTATTGTCGATTACCTTGTTGTTCAAATTTATTAACTATTTTTCCAGAATTAAATTATAAATTTTAAATTTTATTAACAGATATTTGTTCAAAGATCTTTCTAATTTTCAAGAGGAATACATATCACCTTATGGCAAGTTATATGAGAATATGTTAAAATTTGAGAATTGTATCGCCTTAATTTTATAACAAATCAACTTAAAATTCAACTTTCATACTCATAAATTAAATTCATATCACTTATTTTATTTTTAAAATTTTCAAATACCCTTCTATCAATACTAAATGAAATTCATACTATATAAATTGGGACATTTCATACCAAAATTAAAATTTTCCTCTTTTTATTCATCGTAATACTCAACTATTAAACTATTCTAAAATTTATTGTCATATAATATGCATTAAGATATATTTTTTAAAAAAATTAACCACCCAATTTTATTGTATTCAAATATTTTGATATTTCTAACATACTAAATCTTATATTCTTATAGCTTATGCAATAGGAAATTCTATTTACGCTACATAGTATAAGAACTATAATGCGACGAATTACGTTATAAATATTTTAAAACACTAAAAGGTATACAATTCAATATGAATGGTCGTTAAGGTAATATTACATTATTATGGGGAAAAATGAAATTTAAGAAAATTATTTATTAAAAAAAAATGTAATAGGATATCAACCAATGCATCATGTTTATCTATATAAATTTTGTAATATCAAAATTTTTAAGTATATAAATTTTTGTTAAACCGAAACACGTGTTCTACATATTAGTTAGACTTACAAATTATCAACACGGAATATTTCTTTAAATCATTTGTGATTTTATTAGTATCAAAACTAATTAATAGAGTCCGAAAGAATTTGGTATGTTATGCAAAATTAGAGAAGGTAGTATTGATTAGTTCTTTTATAGAAAATAAATCTTCTATACCACAATGACTTGTGAGATTTTATTGAGGAGTTCAAAATTGTGAGAGTGGGGAAATTTTTCTAAAGCATTCCGAATATTTTTAACTAATTTCCATAAAAATAGGTTTCTTCCCAACTTTTAATCTGGATTACAGAAAATTATGGAGAAATAAAATCTTGTTCAAATCTACACATCCAATCTGATATACCACAATGAATTGTGTCATTTTGTTTTAAATTTTCTAAAAATTCAAAACGTTATTTTGGCGGCTTATCCTATTTTTTTTTTTTTCAAAAAAAAGTTACTTATTATAGTAAGTATTAGGCGGAATTTTGAAATGTTTTTAGTTACTATATATTTTAGATTTATTAGGTTGTCTTTTTATATAATAATAAATATTTTTATCTTTGCTCGTGAGTCACTTAAAATTACTATTTTGTCCCTAACTTTTACTCATTTTTTTCCAAAATATCCTCCAACCTTTACATATTTGCCAATCCTACCACCATAAATACAAGATAAAAATTGATTTTTTTTCTTCATTTTCTTCTCTACTAAATTAATTAAGAAAAAATTATCATTAATCAACTTATATATTGATATGAGATATAGAGCATTTTATAAAATGCAAAACATGAATTGTTATTGTGTTTTTCTATAACCAAATTTAATACTATTAAACGGATTGATAGGGGTTATAGTAATGGACCGGCCTGATCGACTTAAAGACCCGAAGGACCGAACCGAGACCGTGACATCGACCCCGTGGCCGGTCGACCAGAACCATTTCAGCGACCCCGAGGTCGATCGACCGGGACCACGTACGATCGACCAACACGAGGTAATCGACCCAATGACCCGAGAAGGGTGATCGACCGGGAGTAGGTAATCGGTCCGTGAGGCAGTCGAACACTAACCCTGGCTTGGTCCTTAGTAGGGGCGGTTGCCAGGCGATCCGTAAAACTAAACACTATATATACGGTAAATTCTGAGAAAAAAGGGTAAGACATCATTTATTACAATTACTGTTACATTCAATACACATTACAATTCTCTTGTTCCAAAATATTGACTTGGGCGTCGGAGGGTCTTACGCCGGAGCAATTCCGGCGTATTTGCAGGTACCGGCGATCACTCAAGCTTGGACCGGACCGAATTAAACGCACTAACGCCATAACCGTGAAGAACCCTTCGGAAGACCGGAGTCACTCATCTTGGATCATATCAAATTGGCGCCGTCTGTGGGGACCCTAGCTCAACCGGCGTTGATCTGGTGGTATCTCATACGTAGCAACCGGAAAACAAGTTAAGGAGGAGAAAACGAAGTGAAGAAGATGGAACTAGAAAGAGAGCAGGAGCAGAGGGAAGAGGATAACTCGTGGCTGCACAAGCGTCCTGCAGGGGCGGGGCCGCCGCCGGGACGGATGTTGTGCGGAAGCACGCCGGCGACCCCAGCCCCCGCCACGCAGCGGCCGCCGGAGCAGGTTGGAGCATTTACAAATAGCCCGGTGCAAACCGAGGTAATGGAGACGCCAACAAGGCCGGGCACGGGCGCATTACGCCGGAGGGCAGACGGAGAGGAAACGCAGCTCCGTGAGGAGACGGCGGAGGGGACGGGAGCCAACACCCAGCTTTTTTCGCCGGAGCAACCCATACAGATCACGCCTAGCGCGTTGGAGAGGATGATAGTAGCCGCAGTGGAAGCGAGAATGGCGTCGATCTCACCGCCAGCTAGGGGAGCAGTTGCTCGACCCGAAGCTCAAAGGGTGGAGGCGCGACCCGAGACGCAGGAGGCGATAGCTCGACCAGAAGCAACCACTCGACCGGTCGGGCAGCAGTTGGTCATGGGAGGACAGGAGCACGAGCCAGAGCAGTCGGTTCACTCATCAGGGGCCTTACCACAGCCGCCCAGAGACTCGGTCTTAGAGCGCATGGCGGAGCAGCTGCGCGAGCTCCAAGAAAAGGTCAATGGGCGCCAAAATCCGCGTCATCCACGCCACCCATTTGCAGAAGAGGTGTTGAGGGCAGAGCTGCCGCAGGGGTTTCGAGAGCTTACCATGGCGTACGATGGCTCTACCGACCCAGCTCGACACCTGAGGAGCTTTGAGAACATAGCGGTGTTGCACAGGTACAGCGACGCGGTGTGCTGTCGGGCCTTTGTGACCACATTGAGGGGGGCTGCCCAAGATTGGTTCCATCAGCTAGCACCAGACACTATTAAAGATTTTAAAGGCTTCAGCTCGTTGTTCACTAACCAGTTCGCGAGCGCGAGAAAGCATGAGAAGACGTATTTATCCTTGATCAATATGCAACAGAGAGAGGATGAGACATTACGAGCTTACATAGCCCGTTATACTCGTGCATGCGTCGAAGTTCCCACCGCCGCAGAGGAGATAAAAGCTGGAGGACTGACTTGTGGGCTACGACCGGGGCCCTTTCGAGACTCCTTATCCAAAAGACCAGCCCAAAGTTTCGATGAACTGTTGGAGAGAGGGGGCAAATACATGAACATGGAAGAGGCGCAAGCAGACTTTCTCGTAAGGGACAATAGGAGAGAGAAGAAGCAAGAACAGCGACCCCCCCGACCCGACGATAGAAAGGGGGGGCGAGAGAATAAGCGGATTGATGAGAAAGGTTGGAAACCGGGCCAGAGGTTTGATCGTTATACGCCCTTGAATGCGCAAAGGGGGCAAGTATTCGCGGTGTTAGAGAAAAGAGGCAGCTTAGGGATGTTAGATCGGCCTCGACCCCTGCCAAGGAAGAACGGGGTGCCCATCGGGAGACCAGAATTCTACTGTCGATATCACAGAGAGTACGGTCACACCACTGATGCCTGCAAGGAGTTGAGAGATGAGGTGGAGAGGTTAATACGAGCAGGACATTTGAAAGAGTTTGTACTAAGAGACAAAGACCCGGAAGGAGGAAGGAGAGAGAACGAAAAAAGGGGGCGAGACGATCGCGAAGACCCCGATAAGGACCAGCGGAAGAAAGGGGTGATTCACATGATCTCCGGTGGTCCAACGGATGGGGACTCGAATCGGGCAAGGCGGAGGTATGCCAGGGCATTGGAGGAGCCGAGGAAAGAAGAGGTCCAGTTGGCGGAGGAGATACCCCTCATTCACTTTGGCCCAGCAGATCTTGGGGGTGTTACGGCGCACCACAATGACGCGCTGGTAGTAACGGCGGAAATAGCAAACTTTGACGTTGAGCGGGTGTTCGTAGACACGGGAAGTTTGGTGGATATACTCTTCAAGCACTGTCTCGACAAGATGAAGCTAGACCTACCCCTACAACCGGTGCAAACGGCCTTGTACGGTTTCAGTGGAGCAGAAGTGGTCCCCCTTGGTGAAGTTGTGCTCCCAGTGGCGTTAGGGGAAACACCCCTAAGGCAGGTGAAGATGATTAGATTTTTGGTTGTTGAAACCGGATCGGCATACAACGTGATACTAGGGCGACCCAGCTTGAACACCTTCAGGGCGGTAGTCTCGACCTATTGTAGGAAGCTAAAATTCCCCGTGGGAGCTGGAGTAGGGGAGGTCAAAGGCAATCAAAAGATAGCGAGGTCCTGCTACCAGGTCACGATCAAGGAAGGGCAGTCAGGAAAAAGAAAGGCCGAGGAGATAGTTGGGCACCAGGAGAAGCAAATTCGAGTTGATGTGGCTACTCAGGACGAGCTCCTCGAGATCGAGTTGGTCGAAGGGGGAGAGAAGAAGACGACCCGTATAGGAAAGGACCTACCAGACGATATACAAAGAAGATTGGTGCAAACGCTAAGAGAATTCGCGGACATCTTCGCCTTTAGCCCCGAAGAGCTCACTGGCATAGACCCCAAATTGGCGGTCCACCACCTCAACGTGGACAAGAAGATGAGACCTGTGAAACAAAAGCGCAGGCACTTTGGGCATGAGCTGGACCTGGTCATTGAGAAGGAGGTAGAGAAGTTGTTGAAGGCAGGACACGTTAAACCGATCCAATTCCCGGAATGGCTGTCCAACGCAGTCATGGTGAAAAAGGAGCTCGACAAATGGAGGATGTGCATGGACTTTCGTGACCTGAATAAAGCATGCCCCAAGGATCATTACCCGCTGCCGAGGATCGACCAATTGGTGGACTCAACGGCAGGATGCGAACTTTTGAGCATGATGGACGCCTCTCAAGGATATCATCAAATCCCATTAGCAGAGGACGACCAAAAAAGGGTTAGCTTCGTTACGGCCAAAGGAACGTACTGCTATGTGGTCATGCCCTTCGGTCTAAAGAACGCAGGGGCCACGTACCAACGCTTGGTCGACCGGATGTTTAAGGGCCAAATTGGGCGAAACATGGAGGTGTATGTCGACGACATGTTGGTGAAAAGCAGGCGAGCTGTCGACCACATTGCAGACCTGAGGGAGACGTTCAACACCCTACGGGAGTATGGCATGAAGCTAAATCCAGCCAAGTGCAAGTTCGGGGTGAAGACGGGTCGATTTCTGGGCTATGTGGTCACCGAAAAGGGGATCGAAGTGAATGCGGCTAAGGTGCAGGCGGTCTTAGATATGAAGCCCCCCAAAAACCGTCGCGAGGCCCAGGTACTGGCGGGGCGACTGGCAGGTCTTAGTCGATTCATTGCCCAAGCAGCCGAGAAGGGCTTCCCGTTCTTCAAGGCCCTGAAGAAGGGAACGAAGTTCGAATGGACGACGGCTGCACAAAAGGCGTTCGAGCGTCTCAAAGAATTCTTAGCGGAATTGCCCCTTTTGTCGAAGCCAGAGCCGGGAGACGAATTAGTGTTATACCTATCTGTGGGGCAAGTGGCGGTCAGTTCAGTTCTATTGAAGGAGGAAGACCGACACCAAAGGCCCGTATACTACACAAGCCGATTGTTGCAAGGAGCGGAGGTGCGATACTCAGACATAGAAAAGGTTGCCCTGGCACTGATCACCACAATCCGGAAGCTAAGGCCGTACTTCTTGAACCACAAAGTCGTCGTCCGCACTAACATGCCGTTGGGAGATACATTGGGATGACCTAATGTATCTGGTCGACTCACCAAGTGGGCGGTGGAGCTCGGCGAATATGATCTAGTATTTGAGCCTCGAAGGGCCATAAAAGCACAGGCCTTAGCAGATTTCATCCAAGAACTAACTACCGACGGAGAACCAAGGCTGTGGAAAACGCACGTTGACGGCAGCTCCGCAATGGGAGGGGCAGGAGTTGGGGTAGTTATAACTACGCCAGAAGGAGACCGATTGGAGTTTGCTGTAAAATTAAACTTCCACGCCTCGAACAACGAGGCCGAATATGAGGCGATGATGAAGGGCATCCAATTCACTTTAACCGCGGGAGGTCAACAGGTCCAACTGCACTCGGACTCACAACTCGTAGTGGGGCAAATCAAAGGAGAATTTGAGGTAAAGGAGGACCGGATGAGAAAGTATGTAGACAAGGTGCATGAGCTGCTCAAAGGCTTCACCAAGTGGGAAATCGTCCAGATACCGCGAAGCGAGAACACCCGGGCAGACTTGCTCGCCAAGATGGCCAACTCATTAGTGGAATGCGGCTCTAGGTCGATAACCCTGCTGCAAATGGAGCAAAGCTCGATAGACCAAGTCCTGGCGGTAGAAGAGAGGGTCGATTGGAGGGCAGAAATCAGAAATTGGTTGACGCGAGGGGAGCGGCCGGAAGATAGAAATGCTGCAGAAAAGTTGGCGCGCAGGGCCTCAAGGTTCTTCTTAGAAGGGGATAATCTCTACAAGAAGGCATATGAAGGGCCTCACCGCAAATGCATCTCAGTCGAGGAGGGAGAATACGTGCTGCGGGAGATACATGAGGGGTGTTGTGGCAGCCACATAAAGACACGAGCACTCGTGGGTAAAGCATTGCGAGCAGGATATTTCTGGCCTACCATGCGCGCCGATGCACTAAAGATGGTGACAGCATGTCGGCCCTGCCAGATGTAGGACGTGGCCACGCATAGACCCGCAGAAGAGATGATATCGATGTCGACCCCTATTCCGTTCGCACAGTGGGGAATTGACATAGTGGGGCCATTACCACAAGGAACGGGGCAACGCAAGTGGCTGTTGGTTGCGATAGACTATTTCACTAAATGGGTCGAAGCTGAGGCGTTAGCTACCATAACCGAGAAGAGGGTGATCGAGTTCTTATTCTCAAACATTTGTTGTCGATATGGCATTCCGAGGACGTTGATATCGGACAATGGCACACAGTTCAATGGGTCGAAAATCAGATCGTGGTGCGAGGAGATGAAAGTGAAGCAGAAGTTTGTCGCAGTGGCGCACCCGCAAGCAAATGGGCAGGTGGAGGTGGCTAACAGAATCATTGTGCAAGGACTCAAAAAGAGACTGGAAAGGGCATCAGGCGCGTGGGTAGATGAGCTGGATTCGGTGTTGTGGTCATACAGGACCACCCCTCAAAGCGCGACCGGAGAAACACCATTTAGCTTAGTCTATGGAATGGACGCCGTGATACCGGTTGAAGTTGGAGCCGGCTCGCGAAGGGTCGACACGTACAACGAGACCACCAACAGCGAGCTACAGAGAGAGGCCTTGGAAACGATCGATGAGTTACGCGACACAGCCGCTTTAAGGATCTCTTTGTACAAACAGCGAATGAAGATTGCCTATGACAAGAAAGTGCGGCCAAGGGGATTCCAGGTCGGGGACTTGGTGTGGCGAAGGGCTGACGCCTTGAAAAAAGTTGGGAAGATGGAACCGGTGTGGGAAGGGCCATTCAAAGTTCTTAAAGTTCTGAAAGGGGGAGCATACGAGCTCGAAGACAAGTATGGGAAGGTGCTGCCCAGGGCGTGGAATGTTATTCACCTCAAGAAGTACTTTGTTTAAGTAGATTGAACACCGACCGATGTACATACCTTTTGTTAGCACCGAAGTACTTATTCCGGTGAATATCATGTAGCCTTATGGCGTTTTGATGTACGACAATGTTTGCAAAGTTGTGCTTAATGAAATGTCGTGTTTTGTCTGAAATGGTAATGGCCACTATAGTTGCATTAATTTCTCAAAGCCACGCGGGTCGACCAGAAGCCTTGGGGCTAGGTCACCCGGGGTAATAATCTTTCAAGGCCACGCAGGTCGACCAGAAGCCTTGGGGCTAGGTCACCTGGGGCAATAATTTTTCAAGGCCACGCAGGTCGACCAGAAGCCTTGGGGCTAGGTCACCTGGGGCAATAATCTTTCAAGGCCACGCGGATCGATCAGAAGCCTTGGGGCTAGATCATCCGGGGCAATAATCTTTCAAGGCCACGCGGATCGATCAGAAGCCTTGGTGCTAGATCGTCCGGGGCAATAGTTTTTAAGGCCGCACGGGTCGATCAGAAGCCTTAAGGCTAGACCACCCGGGGGCAATAGTTTTTAAGGCCGCACGGGTCGATCAGAAGCCTTAAGGCTAGACCACCCGGGGGCAATAGTTTTTAAGGCCGCACGGGTCGATCAGAAGCCTTAAGGCTAGATCACCCGAGGGCGGCCGCACGGGTCGATCAGAAGCCTTAAGGCTAAATCACCCGGGGGCAATAATTTTTTAAGGCCGCCCAGGTCAAGCGGGAGCCTTAAGGCTAGATTACCTAGGGGCAATAATTTTTAAGGCCGTTTGGGTGGATCAGAAGCCCCCAGGGCCAAGTCTACCAAGACGAAGATACCGCGAAGAGCAAATGACGCTGACCCTATGATCGAATGGGTCGATCAGCTCGGCCCTAAGATAACCCAGAAGGGTGACTGCTCGAAAAAGCGAATCTAACAACACACATAACAGCGAACACTCATAATGAAAGGTAGCAACAACGCATAACGTCAAAAGAGTAGATAACTAATACACCAAGCGTCATCAAAGTAGCAAAATACACCAAGCGTCATCGAAGTAGCAAAATACATAAGCGCTAATAAGAGTTCTGCGCAAAATCATGAAAACAACATAGCAGTTCCGAAATAGCAACATCAAAAGAAAGTAGGAAACTACACTACGCGTCACGAGGGCGCTCAGCAGCATCAGCAGTCAGGTCCACACCCGACTCAGCAGCAGGGGCAGTCGCAGAGGGAGTGGAGGGCAGGACCAACACCGTTTGCTCCGGCGGAGCAGAAGACGTGTGAGGCTCAGGAGGCTCGCCCGACTCCTTAGGGAGCGACGACTCTATGGGACCCTGGGAGTCAGCGTCATCCTCTGAATCGTCTTCCGACTCCTCTAACTCAGAGGGGGTCGGAGAAAGAGGGGGAGGCGGAGGAGGAGGCGGCAGCGGACCCGGCAAATCTACCTGGCCCTCAAGACCCGCAGCCTTCACCGCGTCACCAAGGGCCGGATCCCACCAAGGGTGATCATAGGGCAACGTGCCATCGCCCACAAACCCTCTGGGGTACGGCAGGTTGCGGCGCAATGCCTTGTTGCGAAAAGCCCCCGTGAAACCTTGGTCGACGGCCTGCTGCTGGGTACGTCTGATAGCGAGCCGTAGATACTGGCGCGTCGCTGGGACAAGCAGGTGGAGATAGGGGACCGAGTTGCGGTACGAGCTCAGCAGCTCGTTCCGATACGCGGCCAGAAAGCGTTGGCCCCCATCAGAGCATAAGAACCCCCTAAACCCCTCTTCACGAAAGGACTCGGCGGAGGCAGCATGACGAGCATTGGCCTCTTCCATCTGCCTAGACAGATCGGCCAATTTCTCCTTGAGCTCCTGATTCTTCTCCTTGAGCTCCTTCTCACGTCCAGTCAGCGTCTTTTCGAGGGCGGCGCACTTTCGCTCCGCGGTCTCCTGCCCCTTGAGGGCCACGGCCAGCTGATTCTTAAGGGCGTCGCCGGTGGACCGCGCTTTCCCGAGCTGTTTCTTCAGCTGATCGACTTCCCGTGGGTCAGCACCAGCACGCCCGTCCACCTCGTCGAGAAGCAAAGAGCTCGCAGCCCCAAGAAACTACAAGAATAAGAAAGGAGTATCGTCATCATCGTCATCGATCAGAAAAATAAAAAACTTGATAAACTTAGGGAAATGACGGTCATACCTCGGCAAGTTTATGAACTGCCGTGCGGGCCCGTTCTCGGGGCCTACCCTCAAAACGCCGATTCTCAGAATCAGGCACAACCGAGCAGAGATACTTGGCAAGAACGGCAGGATCGGCGTCTTTCCCAAAGTCGGGAGGAGCAGTCACGCTATCAGCAAAGTCGGAGGGTCGAGCGCGCTTACGAGAATCGACCCCTTCGCGGTTGGGTGTGGGGTGAGTCGGACCGGGCCTCCCGACGCTCGGAGAGGGGATGGAGCCGACCACCTGACGGCTCGAGCGGTCGGGAGTTGAAACGGTACGACCGGAGGAAGCGTGCGCGTCGGCTCGACCGGAGGTAGCGTGCGCGTCGGCCCGTGAAGGAGGGTTCGCAGCGGGATGGGTCGACTGAGACCCCGTCCTATGGGAGGCGGACTGGCTTTGACTCCGAGTACGCACCGAGGGTCGGTCCGACCGATCTCCATGGTTGGGCTCATCGTCGCGCGCTTTCTTGGCCCTCGCTTGTTTCTTTTGCGCCATGCTTTTCTTGATAATAGCATCTGAAAATGACAAGTATAAATGGGTCAATACGAGTATATATCATAGACATAATAGCAAGAATAGGGATGACCCACTCAAGGTCAACACGATCGACCCGTGGCTCTAGTGGTCGACCGAACTAGCTCGCAGTCGACGTGGTCGACCGGACATCGGTCCACTCGTGGTCGACCGGACCACTCGCGGTCGACCGGACCACTCGCGGTCGACCGAACCACTCACGGCCGACGCGGTCGATCGGACCACTTGCGGTCGGCCGGACCACTCGCGGTCGATCGGACCACTCGCGGTTGACGCTCGTCACCGACACAATCGACCCGTGACCCTTGTGGTCGACCGGATCAGCTCGCGGCTAACGTGGTAGACCGAACCACTCGCGGTCGACCAGGCCGACTCGCGGTCAACACGGTCGATGGGACCACTTCGCAGTCAGTCCACAACTGACCTGATCGACCGTCAACACCAATACGATCGACCCACATCACCTTCACCTAAGATTCTAGATCTTTCAAATGACATAATCGACCCATATGACTTGCATCAACATACACACACGAAAGATAGAAAATAATAGCGTAAGTGCGCGTAGAGGGGAATAAGCGGTCGGTACCTATATTGGCGGAAGGAGATGGCTCCTCAGTGGTCAAACCGGCATAATGGCGAAGGGCGACTGAAGAGGTAAGGGGTACTACGGCAATAGGCTCCTTATTCCAATCCTGGACAACGGATCTCCAAGGGGAATTTTTCTTGGGTTTACGCGGCGGGGCACGACGCTCGTGAAACCACACAGGCTCGAAAAAGAAAGTATCAGATGGAGGCCGAACGAAAAAGAACCTCGTCTTCCATAGGGAGATATTAGAAGGGAAATGCAGGATAAAATCGGCCCCGTTACGAGAAAGCGTGTAGTGGCGTCCCGTTCTACCCGACCTCTGAAACCTCAGGTCATAGCAATAGAAGTAAAAGTCGGGATCCAATCGCCCCAACCGGTGCTGGCACAAAATGGCAAAAGCTATCATGGTCCGGATGGCGTTAGGGGGCAGTTGGTTCAATGGGAAGTTAAACACCCGACATAGACGCAAAAGGGGCTCAAGGCTAGAGAATCGGAGGCCAACACCAACTTGGTCCTTAAAAAACGTATAACATTCGGGGGGCGGGTCGTCATACCTATCTGAAGGAGCCGGTTTCACAAACTCCCAGCCGATGGGCAACTCACATAGCTCCTTAAACTCCGCGATGTCGTCGGAGGACATGCGGGAAAAAACGCTAGGTCCACTCTCGGGATCAACAAACTCACCCGAGTCGGACGAAGAGGAAGCATGATTACCCGAGCCAGTAAGATGGGTAGCATGTCCACTCGAGCGGGCCGAAGGAGAGGCGTGACTCCCCGAGCCACGCGAAGGAGAGGCGGGCTTCCCCGGGCCGGTCACAAGAGAAGCGCCGTGACCCGAAATCGAGTCGGGCACATCGGAAAAAGAGGGGATATCCGCAAGATCGAAAGGGACACCGTGCAATGAGTCTCCAAACCGTTGGAGTTCATCCCACGTGAACACGCCCTCGACCTCATCGGCTAAATGAAGGGTATCGGCCTTAGGAGGAGGGTCGGGAGGCACATCTACACAAGGGTACGAGAAGTAATCTACATAAGGACCCGACGAACTCTTATTTCGGCCCAAACGCGGAAATTAGGCTAGAAAATCGAAAACAAAGGAACTACAACACCCAACGACAATGGAATGTAAAAGTGCAAGAGAGGCCAAGGATACATACCCATAGCCACGAATCGGTTGAGCGAGGAGAATTAGTTGCCGGGTACAAGGGCTTGCGAGCGGTCCGCCGGTAGGGAATCTCGGGTGACAAGCGGGCCGATCCGGTAGAAGAACTCGTCAATAGGGCGTCGGGTAAAAGGGATCCGCGAATAATCCGATTGGGAAGACGAGCGCGCGAACTAGGCGACGGGTGGTAGAAGGTGCGAGCGAGACGTCGGGCCGGAGGGCTTACGAGCGGGCCGTTAGGACGAAAAGCACACAAGCCGCCGGTCGGAGGGAGATAAGCGAGCCGCCGGTCCAAGAAGGGCGAACGAGTGCGGAGAGGGAGAGTTTGTAGAGAGGAGGAGAAAGGGAGGAAAATCCCTTAGCAAATTTGGAGTGGGATATTTGTGGATGGATAAGAATCTAAAGGAGAGAGGAATGGGTATAAGCCACACAATTTTGGTAGTTGAGGTGGTAGGTGGGGCAAATGGTTTTTTCTTTAAAAAAGGGGGGAACAAGACTTGGGTCAAAAAGTTGCCCAAATTTTCAAATCATGGCTCTCTAACCGATAAAGCAACCGGGCATAGTACCGAGCGAATTCAATTTATATTCGATATTTTCGCGATAACGGCGGCACGGCCCGAGCATCGATATTTACGACTGCACGAATTTTATTTCGTACACTCGTAAATAGGGGGGAGTAGTTGATAGGGGTTATAGTAATGGACCGGCCTGATCGACTTAAAGACCCGAAGGACCGAACCGAGACCGTGACATCGACCCCGTGGCCGGTCGACCAGAACCATTTCAGCGACCCCGAGGTCGATCGACCGGGACCACGTACGATCGACCAACACGAGGTAATCGACCCAATGACCCGAGAAGGGTGATCGACCGGGAGTAGGTAATCGGTCCGTGAGGCAGTCGAACACTAACCCTGGCTTGGTCCTTAGTAGGGGCGGTTGCCAGGCGATCCGTAAAACTAAACACTATATATACGGTAAATTCTGAGAAAAAAGGGTAAGACATCATTTATTACAATTACTGTTACATTCAATACACATTACAATTCTCTTGTTCCAAAATATTGACTTGGGCGTCGGAGGGTCTTACGCCGGAGCAATTCCGGCGTATTTGCAGGTACCGGCGATCACTCAAGCTTGGACCGGACCGAATTAAACGCACTAACGCCATAACCGTGAAGAACCCTTCGGAAGACCGGAGTCACTCATCTTGGATCATATCACGGATGGAGCATATAGTGAAAAAAATAAATATTTGACATATTTTTATTAATTTACTATTTTGGTAGTGTCTTTCT
>BKCP01005960.1:17418-37400 GCA_008636005.1 Striga asiatica | reverse complement strand
TTTTTGTTAAATTTGGAGTTATTAAATTCCGAAGATTGGAATTATGATAATCTCTGTTTTGGATTCAATTTTGAAATGTTCACCCTCTAATGTATTTTATTTAAATTTGTCAAAGAAAATAGGTGTAAACTGGGGATCCTCAAGCACTATCTGTATATTCAAAATTTGCATAATATCTTACACTTTTCATTTTAAAATATATATTTTCCAATTTGTATTAGTATTGTTATTATTGTAAGCATTTTTGTGTTTACTTAATATTTAGAAAATGTGCATTTGGAGAAGGACAAAAGCAAAATGATCATAGTGGTTATACTCTTCTATTTTAATGGATACCAAGAAACACCATTTTAAATAGTTAAAAGTTTTTTGATGCTCTAACATAACTTGTAAACATATGATACCATTTTTTTAACAATAATAGGTTGGGGATAAAATTATCTAGTGAGTAAATTATCTAGAAAGTAAGCGGCCTAAGTGATCTAAAAAATAATTTGTTAAGTTGCGAGTTTTCTTACTATTGTTGCACTAATCTGGATAGCAGGTATTAATTGCAGACAAATTAATTCAAGTTCAACTTAACAGTGACAGGAGCACATCTATACTGGGATATCCTTGGGTCCATACATTGGAATTGTTGAGAATAAAATTCAAATAAGGAGTTCAGACTTCATGCAATCTGGTCAAGGACTTGCTGCATAGGGATGGACAAAGTTGGAATGCCGAGATATTATCACTTGTTTGATAGAGAAGTGGCAGAGGCTATATTGAACATCAACTACCTGCAGACTCATTTGGATTTGGAGGATGGTTGGCAGTGGCTTGGTTCTAAAAAAAGTATGTTTTCTGTCTCCACTTCATATTCCTCTCTTATCAGAGAAAAATCTCTATGCTTGACAGACCTGAAGGCAGCTCATCTAGCTTAAGTGACATGAAAATCAGAGCTAGGACTCGGATGCTAAAAATCAAAGGGAAGATTAAACATTTCATTTGAAGTGTATCTCCGGGACATTGCCAGTTAGTACCAATCTGCATAGTAGAGGACTTGATGTAGACCCTATTTGTCAGGTCTGTGGTGAGGATGTGCAATCAATTGTTCCTGTTAGCTGGGATTGCTTTTCTTTACCAGAAGCCTCCTTTTCAGATTGATGGTGGTCTATATGTTCTTTGAGCTAATTGCTCCTGTTAGCTGAGATGATCTAAATCCCTATTAGACAGTTTTTCATCTCTTTTGTCTAGTGTAATATCCCATATAATTATGAATTAAAGAATCAGTTCCATGATTGAACTAATTACGAGACAAAGTTATTCAGTTATAAGTTGGAAATTGAGAGTTGTTCAATCTGGAGCATCACACGAGTCGTCTAGACATAGAGTAGACAAAAGGTTAGCTTCGGCTTTTTCACACGAGTCGTGTGGTAAGTCACACGAGTCGTATGACTGACAAAAGAATCTGATTATTGAGAATCCGATTGTGATATATATCAATCAGTGTCCATTTTTTAGCATTAATTTAAGTGTTGGTGACTTTTACAAGTTAGAAATTGTAATGTTTATGATTGTTTATTTTGTGCTCTGTTCCTAACCAGTGTTTGTCATGTCTTGTTTTGTGCTACCTGTTAGCTGTTGTAAAGAAGTGTGCAGACTAGTGGCTAGATTCTGGTGGAATAAGGGGCAGTCTCAGAAGCAGAATATGCATTGGCTATCATGGGATAAACTGACTGTGCCAAAGGAGGAAGGGGGACTTGGATTTCTGGACCTTCAACTTTTCAACAAAGCACTGATATTGAAGCAGCTATGGAGACTTCTTGAGCAACCAGATATGCTGATGTGTAGAGTTCTAAGGAGTAAGTACTTTAATGACTGCTCTATCTTTGAATGGAGAAATACTGGGAGTGCTTCTTGGTTGTGGAGCTCATGGGCCACATTCCTACCTGACTTGCAGAAACAGGTAAAGTTAGTGATTAAGAATGGGCAAAGCACTAGATTGAATGAGGTGAACTGGGTGCCAGGGTTGAGTGGTAAGAAGCCTGAACTGAGAACTGAGGTGGATGGAAGATTGTTTTGGGTTAAAGATCTAATGCTGGCAGGTGGTGTGAATTGGGATACTACTTTAGTGAGAGCTCTGTTCACTGAAGCTGATGCTGACAGGATTTTGTTGATTAAAACTCTGAACCCTAGAGCTGCTGATTTTTGGCAGTGCCCTTTCTTTGGCAAAGGGAAATTCTCTGTTAAAAAAGCTTACTCAAAATTGCTCTCTGACAAACTTTGTGTGAAAGCAGTGGCTGAAAGTAGTGCTGTTGCTGAGGGAAACAGACAAGCCAGGAAGAGGTGCTGGGCATTGAAAGTGATGGGCAAGGTTAGACATTTTGTGTGGCAGTGTTTTTCCAATATTTTGCCTGTTTACTGTAACCAGTTGTACAGAGGAATGGAGCTGGAGGCAACTTGTAGAGTCTGTGGGGAGGAAGAGGAAACTCAAGAGCACATTCTATTTCTATGCAGGAAGGCCAAAATGGTTTGGCAACTGTCCCCTGTCAGTTGGAATAGAGTGCAGACAGAGCAGATGACTGTGAAGCAATGGTGGTGGTGGATTTGTACTATGGATACTAAGGACATTTCTGAATCAAGGATTCAGCTCTCCACTTACATTTTGTGGTGGTTGTAGAGAGCTAGAAATCTTTGGGTGTTCGAAGGCATTTGACAGTCTGAGGTTTGGATCATCAAAGCAGCTGTGAAGGACTGGATGGACTTCAACCAAAACAACACCAAATGATACCAAGAATTCTTAATAGATAGGTTAGGTCTAGTGTCAGTGATCTTTCTATTATGTTTTTGGTTGTGTTGCTAATGGTGTTGCTGTTGAATAGTGTTATATGGTCGATGTTATCTGTTGTAGGGTCATTTTCATAGCTGTAATGGTGATTTGATTTGTTGTTGGTTTTAGTTATGTTTAGGAAGCTTATATGCTTTCCTCTCAGTTACCCAGGTTATTGGAGTCGTTCTCTGTGTACATTTGCCCTTTGGGCGGCTATTTTGATTTTGAATGGAGATTTGATATCGTTGGAAAAAAAAAAAAAAATTCTTCACTCAATGTTCTTGTCTCAAAAATTTTTCCTATAAATAGAGGCATAGATTTCAGAGATTTTCATCAAAGAGATTTACAAAAGTTATAAAGTTTTATTAGAGAGAATAAGTTATAGAAATTCTTGTGAAGTGAAGAATTTGTGAAGGAAGGAAGAATCAATTTTCTAGCAAGAAGAAGGTAATCTATTTGTCTTAATTTCATACTTTATAGATGAGTTTAAATGATTATTAGTATATACTAATGACTTAGAAGTGAATTTATAATTGAATTAATGAATATAAGAAGTTAAAGTTGTTTTAAGATTATTTGTATGATAGATGTAATCAGTTTTAATGAGACTCTTATAATGATAAGAATAAACCAGTAAAGTATGATTTAGATGAGTAATTCTTATGTAAATAAGGAGTACATAAGAAAAAGAATCATGTCATTTGACATAGTATAGCTTGAGTTATAGATTTTTGAAATTAAGCATGCAAGTTGAATTTTATGTTCTTTATTTCAGCTGTGACTTTAAAATTCTAATAACTTGATATATATGCATGATAAAATTATGAAAATTTTAAGACATGCTTATATATGGGTTGAGAACATGACTGCCAAATTTCATAATTTTATGTTGAGAAATGAAGGAGTTAAAATATTTATATGGCCTACATGTCAAGATGATTTTATATGCAAGAGTATTCAGTACATGGCTGAGTTTTTAAAGTGAAATTTTTATGACAAAATCTCATATAAGTGACGAGCAATTTGACAAAGATTCAGTTTAATATGTTGAGTATTTGATTTTATAAAATTGTTTCAGGTCTAGTATATCAATATCATAATTTATTGTTATGATAAAAACTTGTATTGAATGAGCATTAAGTTGAGATTTTAATATCAAGCAAGTTTAAGACAAGATTGAAAGTTTATAAATCCTTATAAATCATATATATGATGTTGGTAAAAGTTGAAACTATTTTGATGTACTCGGTTATCTATTATGTGAAATTTAGTGTATTTTCACTCCCGAGTCATTTAAAGTTTGATGTAAGTATAGCAATATTTAAGTTCTGGAAGTTATGATTTATGTAACGCCATGTTTTATTTTAAGTAATTTACCGAATTTATTTACAAAACTCAGAGTTAATTTTTTTTTAAAAATTCAATTTAAAATTTAAAACTCAACAGGCGTTACTTAACTACCAAGAACAATTTAACAACCATACAAATAGATAAGATAGATCCTACACGTACGATACTAATAGTTGTCAAATTTAAACCAAACATTTATTAAGTTCCAAAAACCATCATAAAATTTAAAACAGAATTCATATATTCAAACCATCAATAATGCAATATCCAAATCCAAGTAGGAAAAATAAACTAAGTCAAGTATTAATTCATCAAACGGCGGAAGCATAAATAATTCAAAATAAAAGCAAGTAGTTCATCATAAAATAAAAATAGGCGGAAGCAAAAGACACATCCATTAATGACCACCATCTCGCTCGTCTTTACGCCACTGCCTCCAGCTCATCTCAACCTAAAGAAAGGGAGAGAAGACAACAACAGAAAAATAACGGGGGTGAGCATAACCAACAAGCTCACCATTATCGCACAGTTATCCCGTATAAAGATTTTAAAACAACATAATTGTTAATATCAGATTCGAATCAGGATCATTAAAAGCTCCTTGAGAAGATTAATGAAGACTGTTTATACTAATCATCAGAATTACCGAATTGTGAGGAGTTGTTTCTGGGACCACCTCGGTACTGAGACGACATCTCGGTATATTGGGTTCACCACAAAGTCGGGAGGATGTGCAACTTGTGAAGAAGCCGACTTCCAAAAGAACCGACATAGGTCCGACCAAATGTGACGCCTGTCAATCAACTGACGGAGCACCCATGCCGTCATCATTTCCTACACGACCACTTACGTCATAGCCGCTCCTACGTTGTCAACTCGCATTAAATGCTGCTGCATATCCTCGAAAAGTGTGCCGAATATTATTATAAATAGACGCATTTAATTGGATACGAGGATCGGATCTCGACACATTAAGTTCTGACATTAAGTACCTCGGCTTTACCCAAGATCGACCTCTTATATAAAAAAACTGACTTGTCCTGTATTATTTCCGACTTCAATAAATTCAATAAAAATTCAACTTTCTGCAGTTCTTGCTATTGTCTACTCCTTAATTACGTTGATTAAATCCGTTTATCAACATTTTGGCGCTAGAAGGAGAGCTCCATAAGATATTTGGAGTTAATTTTTGAAATCACGAAACACCACATCTCAACTTGAACTATATCATCAAACTAAGAACATGTCTCAATCCGGTCAAGGTGATCAAACGACCCGGGGAAGCGCTAACCACATCCCCGATCAATCCGCAGGTCGCAACAATGCGGTACCCACAATGCCGGATCTGACCATGCTCATGCAAAACACGGAATTTGGTCGAGGATTTGCCGCCTTGCTGGCCCAAACCATGCCGGGCCTTTCAAGGAGAATCCAGGGACAGTCTCTCGCCCCGGTAACTCCGGCAGACAACGGGTCCCCCAAATGCAAGGACGCGACAATAACCAGACCGCGTCACACGCGACATCACAGCCGCGCGACAACAATCCTCAAGCTCCACCGGCAGACAACGTGACCCCACTGGAGATAAACCTGCCGGAGATGAATAGACCAGAGATGACAGCGGAAAGTCACCCAGGACACGCTCAAAGAGTCCCACCCGCAGCTCGGCCACTATTTCAACAATCGGAGAACATGGCCGACTTGCAACAGCAAATCGAAAGAAATCGGTGTGCAAGACGCGACACCTCCGAAGTGGAGATGTTACGAAAGAAAGTTGCGGAGCTAGAAGCCCGACATACCACTCAAGTCAGGTTTCCTCTGCATCCCCGTATTTCTGAGCCAGACCATGTCTATTTAGAAGTTGGCTCTCCGCTGGCACCCGAGTTGACTAGGGGGCCATTTCTAGGAAAGGTCAAAGTTCGGCAGATCGGGCTCTACGATGGAACTGCCGACCCCGACGCTCACCTCGGTCATTACACATCATGGATGGACTTACACGGCGCTGACGACGCCCTAAGGTGCCGTATGTTCTCCTTGACCTTGGGCCCTAAAGCCCAGAAGTGGTACTACTCGTTGTCGGCTGAGTCAATTCGATATTGGCATCAACTTAGGTCGGGTTATAGATCTCACTTCATCGGGGCCCAAGTGAGTTTAGTCCCTAAAGAATCAATTACCTACATCGTCTAGAGGGAGGACGAAAGTTTGAAAGACTACGTTGCACGTTTCAATGAACGCGTGCAAAACATGGAGCCTTGTCACCCGGAGACACTCCTTATCTCGGCAATATCGGGCTTAAAACCGAAGTCCATGTTTCGCTGGGCACTCTGTCAAAACAAACCCAGTACTTTCCAAGAGTTCCTCGTCCGAGCTCAACAACATATCATCGCTGAAGAGTGTATGTCGGTTCCTGACCTTGAGTTCACGTCATCGAAAGGTCAGAAACCGACTCCCGAGAACAAGAAAAAGAAGAAGCACTTCAGCAGCCCCTCAAAATTCAAATTTAGCTCAACTTTAACCCAACCCCACTATCCCAACCCCACTATCATCAATATTATTACTATAATTATATAATATCAACTAATCATTCTTACACATCACATCAACTTTAATTCGCTATTCAACCACTCACATAATTTTAATTAACCATTATTTCCAATCATTTTTCACCTATTTTACATCAAATCAATTTTAATTATTTTATTTAAATATTATTTTAATATATCCACTAACAACTAACCATACTAACTTTTTTCAAAATTAACTATAGTTAAAAAACAAACCAAATAAAAACTAGTTGAATATATAAACAATCACCCCTAAAAGTCTCAGTGTATTCAATTGTTACTTTCTTCCCAATAAGTCATCCGATATTCAAGGTAGAAAGACTTTATAAAGACTTTTTAAATTGGAAGACTTCTTAAGACTTTTTTTTAATAAAACTACAAACATAAAGTCTCAATATAAATCTCATCAAAGTGGTGAGATTTTGCTATGGAAGTCTCAGAATTTTCACCGAAGTCATTAAAAATGTCTCAAAATCCATCAAAGTCACTCACTTTAAAAAGTCTTAAAAAATCGTAAAAGTCCCAATTGAATACACCATAGTTGGACAAATTTGTTGTTATGTTAGTGCTTCAATTCCTACTAATGGCAACATTAGCTGGGAGAGCGTGAGAAAAAAAAGATGGAAAGGAAGTTTTCAGATGGTCTTCAGAGCATGTGGGTAAAAAAGACAAGGAGGAAGGCTACTTCTAACAACCAGAGAGGTATTACAGAAACTCAAGGAAAATCGGGTGAGCTAGATGGCCTGTTTCCTTCTGATAATATGGTTAAGATGCTGCAAAAGAACTCAGTTAGCAGGACCAGTCTGAAGAACATTATAGAGGATATTATGTGGATTGTTTCTTATTTCGACTGTGTGTTTGTTTTTTTTATCCTGGTGTTGATTATGCTTATTCTTCTTTAATTTTTTCTTCTTATGACATACTGTATCTTGTTACAGCTCCGGTAGGTGGTTGGCTTGTTGATGTCTTTGCAAGCTTGGTAGTGTAATTCCCATTTGGGGTTCGGTTCGAAGACAATGTTTGAGGTTTGTAATATATTTGTTATNACATTCTATGTTAGCAAAATTGGCCTACATTTAAGTCTTATGGAATGGCGAAAAGTTAAAATCATCATGTATTATATACAAACTTGAAAATGTTAAGTAGTTATTATCTGCAAATTTCGAAAATATGAGATTTATTATGAATTTAAATTTTATGGAGACTTGACGTGTGTAAATACGAAATCCATGTAAGCTAAATTGGTTTTGATTTCGGTTTGACGCCTCAAATTGCAAAATTTGGAAAGATCGTGCATTTATATACAAATACAAAAAAATGGTTAAATGTGAATTTACAAATAAAGAACATGTTTTTCCAATTAGATACTATTTATTTATTTATTGTATGATAAAACGGAATGTTGGCAAGGAATGCTGCACTTGAGTTTTGACTACTCTAAAAGAAAGGCATTATTTAAGTTAAATTTCATTTAGTTTGTGATTCAGAATTTAATATCCGTTTTAATTATGGCAATATAAGTTACCAACTTCTAATTCGTGCAAATCAAAGCACACAACGAACCAATCCAACATTTTTTTTTTTATTTTTTTTTTTTTATCTTTTATCACTTCTATGTATATATAAAGAGGAGTAACAAAACATTTAATTTTATTACCATGCATTAATTTTTATTCTCATGCATTAAATTTTATTTTTCCTCCAAAATTTCAGCATTCAATTTTATTTTTAAGTTACAAAATAACTTGCTTGAATGCTGTTGATGCTCGAAATTTGATCAACATGGGGGGTTCAGAGTAATTTATTGTGTATTTTTTGTATAGGATTTTTTGGTGATTTTTTTATGTATATTTCATGAAAATATAGAAGAAGAAGTAGGAGGAAGGAGATGAGATCCTTGCACCGCCCTGCTTCGTTCAGATAAGAGAGAGAAAATAATAGTACGCCCCCTCAGACTTATCTCGATGATGTCCATCATCGGGATATTTATATATATGTTTAATGGGCCTGATATTATCACAAGTAGTATTATTTTAGGGCCCAAAATTAAAATAATTAATATAATACATATTCACGTGTAATATTTTAATAGACGAGGCCAAAATTTGATATCAACAGTAGGCCCCCGACTTTAGGGCATGTTTTAAATAGAACAGTTCTGAAGTCGCGTGTATAATCAATTTTGGCCGTAATCAATGTTGGCCGGATACTTTGGGACCCGTGGAGCCAATGACGTGGATAGTCAATTTTTCTGAAATTTTGAATGAGGCCTGGATGACCTAGTCGGGTTATTTGTTACCCGTATTTCGCGTTTTTTGCGTGGAACGCGAAACGTTTGATGTGGTAATAATGATATGGAATTATGTGGGCACTCGGGCCCCCCGGAATTGTTACCGGATTCGCGATTTTATTGAGACAGCGTGATTTTTTGTTTGGTTTGTGATTGTTTTTCTTTACTATGTGGACCTGGTCGGATAATTTGGTATCCGGTCTTCGGTCTTTTATTTTTATTTAATTATTTTTCGATCGGGTAGTGTGTTCCCAATCTTTGATGTAATATGTAGGGAGTTAGCCTTGCCAAACCAACTTCAGAGTTTGGAAAAGATTTTCTTATTATTTTTTCATTTAGATTCGGCTTTTTTATTGTACCGACATCGGTTAGCCGGATGATTTTTCGAGATTCGGCCTTTTTACTGTGCCAATGTCGGTTAGCTGAATTATTTTTATTTTATTTTATTTTATTTAGATTCGGCTTTCTTATTGTGCCGACATCCGTTAGCCGAATGATTTTTCGAGATTCGGCCTTTTTATTGTGCCAACGTCGGTTAGCCGAATTATTTTTATTTTTTCGAGCCGGAAAGGTCTTATTGACTTTGCCTAACCAGTGTAGGTCTTTAAGGATTATAAGAACGAGTATCAACCATACCAAGCTGAAGAACTTGGTGTAAGTAAAGGCTTTACCCTACCGAGCTGAAAAACTCGTGTAAAATTTTGTTTTTGTATTTTTCCCAGCCGGAAAGGTCTTATTGACTTTGCCTAACCAGTGTGGGTCCTTAAGGAATTTAATGATCCCTGCCAATAAGGTCTTACAGAGTGCCTCACCAGCGTGGGTCCTTAAGGATTTTTTTGCTTGACTTTTTATGTTTATGTCAAGATGCATGTATGACGCGCGTATTAATGTATGTATGAATGTATGAATATATGATGAGTACGTGCAATAAATGACTAATGCACGAAAAATGATGTTACCTCGATATTTTGTCGAGTCTGATTTTTGTCTGCCGGTAGGTGCTATGCCTTACCGGAATATTGTATATGAAGGAACGTCGGTATTTTTTATTTCCGACTAGAATATTCAACATTTTATTTTACTCGCTAAATTCTTAAAGGAACGTCGGCATGTTTTATTTCCGACTAAAATATTCAGCATTTTATTTTACTCGCTGGATTTTTTAATGGAACGTCGGTATTTTTGTTTCCGACTTATTTTTTGAGAGTCGGCTAGCCGAATTATTTTTTGAGATTCGGCTTTTTTTACTGTGCCGACTTAATTTTATTTTTATTTTAATTTTTCCCAGCCGGAAAGGTCTTATTGACTTTGCCTAACCAGTGTGGGCTCAGCCGGAGCAGAGCCTCAACGGCGAGGTAAATATATGCGTCAACTCAGCCGGAGTAGAGGCTCAACGGCAAGAAAATATAGAAGCCCTCTCAGTCGGAGCAAGAGCTCAACGGCGAGGTAATATATGCGTCAACTCAACCGGAGTCGAGGCTCAACGGCGAGAAAATGTGTCGACGTTAGCTCAGTCGGAGTCGAGACTCAACGGCGAGAAAATGTAGATATCAGCTCTACCGGAGTAGAGGCTCTACGGCGAGCAAATGTAAATGTGAGCTCAGCCGGAGTCAAGGCTCAACAGCGAGCAGATATAAATGTCAGCTCAGCCGGAGTCGAGGCTCAACGGTGAGAAAATGTAAATATCAGCTCTGCCGGAGTCAAGGCTCAAGGCGAGCAATAACAGGATGTCAGCTCAGCTGGAGTCGTGGCTCAACAGTGAGAAAATGTAAATATCAGCTCTGCCGGAGTCAAGGCTCACGGCGAGCAATAACAGGATGTCAGCTTACCTGGAATCGTGGCTCACGGCGAGCTGAATATATCAGCGTCACAAATGAATAAGTGACTTCGGCGTTAGCGTAGATAAATGAAGTCAACTCTAACGTCGATAAATCAATTCGGCCCCGGCATTGATAAATGAGTTCGACTTCGATTTGAATAAATGAGCTCGACCTCGTCATAGATAAGTTGATTCCTCCCCGACATTCATAAGTGAGGTCGGTTGATATGTCAGTCAGTTTTAAATAATTTCCCCTTCGCAACTTCCGACATACTGAATGATAATGTGTTTATCTTGATTGTGGTCGATCACTTCGGGCCGCTGATCAGTTTAGAATCTGCAGTATAGCACTAGCTTTAATAGACCCCAGTTGCAACCCAATTTCAGTTCACTTACTTCCTTTGATGGCCCAATCCAATTTTTACTTTATCGGCCCACACTAAAATCTTTATTAAGCCCGAAAGCTCAACACGTGGGGCATAAACTTTTTCCCTTGTTGAAAATCCTTATCCGGATACGTGCTCAGCGTCTCTTTCTCATTTTCTTCTTGGATTTGATTTCATTTCTCTTTCTTTCCTTTTTCTGTTTACAAAATCGCCGACGAGAATACAACTCGTCAGTTCGGCAATTTTTCAAAGGACGGCCTTGGATTCAATGATTCCGTCGAACGACTTTTATTTTTTGTCTTGTCATCGAGGATCTCCGGTACTAAAGATGGAGATTAGAGGTCCGGCTGCGATTTGAGAGTCCGACGGCTGTGACGTGAAATTGACCGGAAGTGACGAAGGTGGATCTGCCGTGTTATATCAGTCGGTTCGACTTGATTATTGTAGGGCCAATTTGATCGCAAAGAGAGATTTGGAAATCTAGGTTGTAATAATGTCAGTCTTGGTGGGTGCTCGATGGACCCATTAATTAAAGTCGGTTTGGGCTGCAGTGAAGTCGGTTGGCCACGGGGCGTCTGAGGTCGGATTGACCGAAGTCGGTCCAAAGAATTCGAGGTCAAATCTCGATCTGTTATGAGGTCGGTCAGATCTCGGTCCATCTGTGAGGTCGGCGAGTCGGGCCCCGATTTTAAGGTCAAAGAAATTCAGCACCAACGTGACCCCGAATTTGAAGTTGATTGGTACCGACAATTGAGGTCGGCCATTGCAATTAAAGTTGGTCGTTAATTGAGGTCAGTTCCGATAGTGGAAAGTCGGGAATTAAAGATATGAAGTTGGTCGTTCGATCTCGGAAATCGGTCGGGATTTTGGTCGGACCTCGATGGCTGTTGTGAAGTCAGTACCGGCAATTTGAGTTGAGGTCGGTACCGGCAATTTTGAGAAGTCGGCCGGCAGTAAGGTCCACGATCGGCGGGTGAAGATGTCGGCCTGACTTACATTTTCGAGACCCGAGCTTGGGATGGCTGTTGACCGAAGTCTGTTGGTCCCGACAATTGAAGGCGAGGAAGTCGGAATCTCGGCAAAGGTGAAGTCAGTCGGTGCCGAGGTGCGTTTTTCGAGGTCATTATTGCTGAGGTCGGATCTCGGCGGTTGAGCCCGGTATTGAGGTACCGATATTGTAAGATCGGTTTGTGCAACTCGGTAATCGACCTAAGAACACGAAGTCGGGTCGCAGAGGTCGGCCCTTATGTGAAAAGTTCATCCTCGACGACTGAAACCAAGTCGGGGCGTTTCGAGGTCGGATCCAACGGTGAGATATCGAAGACCGAGATATGGCTTTGAAGCTCGTCGGTAAACGACGAGGTCGGACCTCGGTCTGTTGCGGGGTCGATTCTGAGTTCTGACCGTCATTGGTGAGGTCGGCCCCAATCAAATTCGGTATTGTCGATAAAGATGGAGTGGGGCCCGTGAGACTGAGCGGGAACGTCCACGTGTATTGTGGCAGAGGCAACGTGTATTTTTATTGAAATTTTCCTGTCGGCGAGACCACTGACCGTTCCCAAGCGGTGCCGTCAACTGTTTCTATCGAGTTTTTCTTTATATATTTTTTTTTGTAGCAGGTGCTGACGACGGTGATGGGCATTGCTACGGGACGTCTCCGGCCAGTCAGAGAGCATAGTATTCGTTGCGCATCCTCTCGACTTCCTCGATTGATGTTACCGCAAGTCACGCATCCATTTCAAGCTTGTCTTGTCATCGAGACATCTCTTTCTCTCTTTTTTGCGTGATAAGAGTAAAACCAGACAGACATAGCTTCCTCTTGTTCAAAGAAAATCGTTATCCTCTCACAGCCGCTGCAATTCTCACCTATTCTTTCTCACTCTTTCTTTCTTTTTTGTGTGTTCACAGGGAAACAGAGGAACAGGAATAATCATGGTTCCCTCATATTTATTGTTTTTGTGATGAGAAGAAATTATGTAGCGGTAGATGAGGTTTTCTGGATGGTGTTTTGAGAATCGGATTTGAAATATAAATTGATGGCGTTTGTGGTGTTAAGCCGGAGAATTACCTCGAATCAATTGCGAGGCCCTCCTTCTAGCGCCAAACTGTTGATGCTCGAAATTTGATCAACATGGGGGGTTCAGAGTAATTTATTGTGTATTTTTTGTATAGGATTTTTTGGTGATTTTTTTATGTATATTTCATGAAAATATAGAAGAAGAAGCAGGAGGAAGGAGATGAGATCCTTGCACCGCCTTGCTTCGTTCAGATAAAAGAGAGAAAATAATAGTACACCCCCTCAGACTTAGCTCGATGATGTCCATCATCGGGGTATTTATATATATGTTTAATGGGCCCGATATTATCACAAGCAGTATTATTTTAGGGCCCAAAATTAAAATAATTAATATAATACATATTCACGTATAATATTTTAATAGGCGAGGCCAAAATTTGGTATCAACAAATGCCATAAATTATGAGCATAAACCAATCAAGGGAGTTACAAAATTGTACTCAAATTTTAAGTCACATCCACTCATGAAAATGGCCGGGTGTATTAGCATAAAGAAAATGGTTGTAACGGCTCTTCCATATCAATTACTTGATCAAAATCAATTTTGAAAATTATTTTCTTAATTTTTACTTTTTTTCATGAATTTTATTATGATTTATTTTTGTTTTTTTTTTTTATATTGTTATGTTGTTAAAGTACTCGTGTCTCTGTGCAAATGCACAGGTTGATTACTAGTTATACTTAAATAGGAGTATTAGTCATTATATCACATAATTACTTTATATTTAAAAATCAATAGTTCTATCTTTAATTTTTCACCCAACATTTTTTTTTGTTGTTTTTTATAATAAATGAAAATATATTCAATCACATTTTACTGTTCTTATTTTCAAGTTTCCACTCTACAATCTCCGAACAGTAACTACTCAGAGGTGAAAAACTAGAAATTGAGCGAAGGCCGAACCAGAAACCATCCAAAAACCCTAGCTAGTAGTCATCACGATGAGGGGATCTCTCCTGAGAAATTTCTCTCTATGCACGCGCAATTTCCACTTGTTTCGGAACCTCAAATCTTCACCGGCAGTATCTAATGGCGATACCAGTCATTTACTCGGCCGCTACATCACTGAAAATGCATCGTTGCTCAGCCGGCTTTCTTCCGGTATGCGATTTTTCTCATCGGAAAATGCAAGCTCCGATCCCGGTGCTAACCCTGACTCCGAAGCCAGCGTAGCCCTAACCGAAGAGAAGAAGGAGGCGACGCTCGATGTGGAAGATGTGGGCAATAAAGGTTGTGCATTAAGGTTATTAGATAAGATTCAGTAAGGTTGTGCTGATGGTTCAATTTTCTTTTGTTCTGTGCCTGCAAAAGTTAAGAGAGGGACAAATGTTTACCCTTTGAAGTTCAATTTTATCAATGGCGAATTGGATAGTGCTTGAGCTTATCCTTGTTGGTTACACCGAGGAAATATGTAACTTAGTTTTGTTGGCATTCGGATTTCGGATTTACGTATGAATTTCCAGTCATATTTGATTATGCATCAAAATTCGCTATTGTTTTAGAAGCTACTTGATGTAAAATGTGATATGACGCACAAGATTTTGATTTATTAGATGGAATAAAGATACAAATGTTTTCTTTACGTGGTTATACGTTGTGATACATTTTCATTGGATTTCAATTTGTGCTTCAAAGAGCTATGTGGGCCCAAATACTAATAGTGTGCAGCTTCTTTGATTGTGATCTGTTCCAGACCTAAAACTCCAGATAGAGGAATATTTTGACACTGGCAACGAGGAGGCACTCCCGACGATACTTGAGTCAGTTCTGAAGAGAAGGCTTGTGAAGAAGCATGAAGAAACAGATGATGAGCTAATGGACGAGCTTGTGATGAAGCCACTGGATAACGTGAAGGACGAAGATTTTGAGTCAGATTTTGAGGAGCTGCATTCAACTGATGAAGAGATTGATAATTTATACAATGCTAGGGACTATGTGATGAAGGACCTGACGGATGACCCGTACTTCCACATGGATGACAAGAAATGGGACGACATGATCAAAGAGGCAGTTGAGGATGGTGAACTTGATGATACCAAAGAGTGTGAAGCCATACTAGAGGATATGCTCAGCTGGGACAAGCTTCTACCAGGTAGTATTGCATGATTTCCCCTTTTGCCAGTGTGTTTAGCTTGGGTGATTCGACTCTAACTATATTGTGATTGCCATTCGATGTTTTTCCTGTGATTTTGTTGCTTTTTAGTTGTGGGGTACGCTATTTTCGGATACAGTGGTTAATTATACATGACAACTATCACTAAACTGTACCATTCAAGTTGAAAATGTCTTTTACACTGCTTTTGTTTGCCTTTCTGATCCTGGAAGTTCAATTGTGTGCTCATCTCTGACTGAAAGCATTTGAACAATGCAACTTTTTTGGATGGCAGAGTTATATTCTATTGTCATCAATCGATTTCTTAACCGGAAAGAATATTCGTTGAGTTACATGAGATGTGGGTTGGTGGAGTATGATCATGGCTCTAAGGATAAAAATAACTTGATGACAGAATAGTACTTGAAGGTCTTGTTGGTTGTAGACTCAAGATTTTTGCTGTAAACTTGCACGCAAACTTTATGTTCCATCTAAGAGTAATGCCACATCTTGGATTCTTGATTCCTCTTCAACAGTATTATGTTCATCATTGACTGATCTAGACTACATGTTTCAGGCGCTATATCCTTTTTCTTTTAATTTACTTTTTTCGTCCACCTAATGTCTCCTTTAAGCCTGCATGCACCTCTTGATTTTTTATTTTTTTTTTTTGGCATCTTCATATGAACATCAATGATCTGAGTCTTAAAAATATATCAAATCAACTCAACTCTACCAATTAGTTGCACGATTCTATAAGAAGCAAATACATAATTGCTTCCTTTGTCATCAAATTCCCCCTTCTAACAGTGGCCTATTTTCAGATGAGATAAAGAAGAAGGTAGAGAAGAAATTTAACGAGATAGGCGACAGGGTTGAAAAGGGCGAGCTCGAGGTCGAAGAAGGTTACGAGCTGTTCAAGGAGTTTGAGGACCAGATGGTGTTGGAGTGCGCCAAGCTAATGGAGGCTGAGGAACCACCTAAGTTTGGCAAGGATATTGCGCCTGACAACAAGGCTCATGATGATGACCCACCTGGTGAAGGGCCAATCCTCAGGTGGCAAACCCGAGTAGTCTTTTGTCCCGGCGGTGATGCATGGCACCCAAAGAATCGTAAAGTGAAGCTAGCAGTGACTGTTAAGGAGCTTGGCCTGTCCAAGCATCAGTTTGTGCGGTTGAGGGAGTTGGCTGGAAAGAGGTACAATCCAGGGAAAGATGAGCTCACCATTACTAGCGAGAGGTATAAGTCTTTCCCCCACATGGTTTGCTGTACTTTTAGTAAGATGATCTTGATCAGTATGTGTAGTAATGCTTGTGTCATGATACGTTTCTGTTTATTGACATAAAATTTCTCTACGGTTAAAGTAACCATGTTCAAATTTTTAGGGTGTGATTGGATATGGATTGAACTAGTTTTTAATTGTTTTTATTTTTTATTTTTTTTAACTATAGTTGATTTTGAAAAAAATGTGGTATGATTAGTTGATAGTGGATATTTAAGTTTAAATTAAAATATTATTTAAAATAAAATAATTAAAGTTGGTTTGATGTAGAGAAAAATGATTGGAAGTGATCGTTAGTTAAAATTATGTGAGTGGATGAATAGTGAATTAAAGTTGATGTGATGTGTAAGAATGGTTGGTTGATATTATTTAATTATATTGATAATATTGGAGATAGTGGAGTTGGGTTAAAGTTGAGTTAAATTTGAGTTTTGATTGGGTTTTTCTTTTTTTTGGTTGAGTTGATAAACAATCACACCCTTCTTGATTAGGTAATGTGGTCTGGTCCCTGGTCTGAATATGCCTATTTGTTCCTTTCATTTTCTTGTCTGAAGAAGAAATATATGGCAGATATGTTGAGAAATAGACAACAAAATCACTTTTTTTTTTTTTTTAAATTTTCGGCTGCTACTCCACTCTTCACAAATGATGTTGTTCGATGTCATTACGTACGACATTGTTGTCTTAATTTTTCTCTCATTATTTTTTATTTATTTATTTTTATTTATCTAAGGTTCGAGCATCGGGAGGAAAATAGAAAGGATTGCCTCAGGACACTATTTGCGTTGATCGAGGAGGCCGGAAAAGCTAGGAAACTGGTGGAGCATGCTCGGATATTGGATGTGAAAGAGAGGCTCAAAGCCAATCCAAAGTTCATGCAGAGGTTGCAGTCCAAGAAGCTAGATAAGGGATCAAAGCCAACGAGTGCATGTTAAGAACCAAGATCATTTGTAGTCTGCTTTCAGGGCTGATGAGGTCTGAAATGTTACCTCAGAGTATTTTGCATGTAAAAATGATAAAGCCGCTAATTTTTCTAATCATAATTTTCTTTTTATGCTTTACCGACCTGTGGGGGGAAATGTTGTTGTTCCGCTGCTTGTTGCTTTTTAGATAATTAGAAAAGGCTGCTCGGAATTGTATGAAGTACTCGTCGGCGTTTTATCATCAATTCTACCACATTTGAATAATCTTTTGAAGAGCAATTTAGGATTTTTCATCTTACAGAAATCTTAACCGTCTGATAATTTTGTAGGCTCATTATTTGTGTTCGACTGTTTTCATTTGAAGATCCACTTTGTCTGCGAAGGGCTTACAGTTTTTTCCTGTTTCTCTTTAGTGTTGAAACTGGTAACTTTTTATGGACCAGCTATATTATATGATACAGTTTGACATTATCTGGAAAATATTCAACGATAAACGTGTTCTTTTGCTCAAGATTCCAGCAATGAGATTCCGAACGTCCTCGTGACAACATGAACATGATGCCTGCCTGAAAAAGAATCAATATCACCAATGAACACCTCACAATCTCATATAATCATTATTCTTACTAGGTCAAGTTCGTTTTCTGCTAAGCATAACTTGTTATTTTAGATTTCAAGTTTTGTGATGTTATTTACTTTGGGAAGTGTGGGCAATTGATGCTTGGGTTCCTTGCAAATAACACCTTCAAAACTTGACCAGAGATCCCTTTAACCCCAACAAACAGCAGTTTGGACTTTCCAATTCTTGCACAATTGACCTTCTCATCACCTTAACAGTCAACATATGCCTACATTAAACCAAATTAAAACCATGGTAGCAATTAAATATCAATTAGTTTCACTAATAATCGAATACCTACATTATGATGGAACAGTAAGGTTTTGTTCCAACAAACAAGAAAGCACACTAAGTATATGCTGGAGATTTTGCTTTCCAATAAATGTAAGACAACGAACTACACTAAACAATAACTACATGAACAAATGCAAAACATGCTAATAAGAGCAACCCATTCGAACAAAAAACATTAAAAACGAGAACTTGGTGTTGCAAATGTTACCTAACCATAGCTGAATTCAATTGAGCTATGATATTCGTTGTTTTACGTTTGAAAAACTATTCCAGATGGATTTATACCTTCTGATTGTAGTAAAAAACGCACTTGGGTTGTGGTTTACAGAAATACCAACAATATTCAAGACCCTAACATTTTTGACTCATAGTTGCGAGGATACTTGGATACAATTTTTTTTTTCAAAAAAATTCCAAAAATTTTTAACTCAATCATTTTTTTTAACTCACCTTTATTTCAACCCCACTATCATCAATATTATGAATATAATTAACAATATCAATCAATTATTCTTATACACCACATCAACTTTAATTCACTATTCATCAACTCACATAATTTTAATTAACCATTACTTCACATCATCTCTCTCATACTTTTACATCAAATCAATTTTAATTATTTTATCTTAAATATTATTTTAATATAACCACTAATTAGTGACTCCAGGTGTTTCTAATTAGTTGCTCTTAGATCATTAGTTTTTGTCCGGTAATCCAAAAGCTTATCAAAGTCGAGAGTCAAATTGTTAAATAGCTTGTTCATGTTCTCGGTGACATATGTACTGTTTCACTGGGTCATCCAGAAGCTCCTTTATTTGATCATTACAAATAGATCAGAAGTGATAAAATTTATCTGGGATTTTGAAGGTCTCGCATTCAAGTCTCAAAGAAAGAAGTTAGTTTAAACCTAAAACTAACAGTCATCAGATAGTGAAATCAACCGTGGTGAAAAAAGAGGGAATAAGAAGAAATCCTTAAAACAATTGCATAGAACAGATGAAAGTTATAAATACAAAAACTTTGGAATTTAGACGACACTACCTTCATATCAAGAGCATGAAGGGTTAGTCTCATCTCATTATATTACCATCACAAGTACATTTTCACATGAACGCTCACTGATCAAGAGTAACTCATTGTCATTCACTGTAAATTCAACTGGCACGACACATATTCAAATAATTCTGTCCATTTTGTTCAATTTCTCCGCAAATCCTAATATTCTCTTCTCACATATGCTACACGAAAACTTGATAGCATTGCAATCGCGCCCCTCCAAACTCGAGACACTAGACGAAATTTCACTGTAATATTAAAAAGGCAAAGAAACAAAGAAACAAGACAACCAACATTTTCAAACGAAACCATTTCCAAATGTGTCATCATATCCTTCCAATCTACACAAACATTGCCTTCAAATTCCCACAAAAGTAGATAATAATTACACACCCCACAGCAAATCCCAAA
>BKCP01005960.1:0-17397 GCA_008636005.1 Striga asiatica | reverse complement strand
TCACTTCACATAGTAAGGCAAATCAAGAACATAGAGAAGAAAGTACGCCCACACGACCCCCGAAATCCCGCCAAAGAAAAACCCACCCGTGAATTTAGCCCATCCATCGGCCGTCTGTAGCTGATCGGGCTCCTTTTTCCGGCCGGTCAAAGTCAAAGACGGGGCAGTCGAGGGCTCACCTTCCTTAAACGACGCTATCCCGTAAATCGTGAGGCAGATGCTGAGGATCACGACAAGGCCAGCTGCTGCAAGTGACCCAGCCCCACCCGCATACTCTGTGTTCCTCAGTGGGCCTGTCTTCACGAACGGGCCCACGAGGAGAAACCCGTGGGCCAGCCCAACCTCGACGCCCCTGAGGAGGGGGTTGACAGCTGTCCGGTAAGCTGGGAGATTGGAGAGGTACCAAGCGATGAGTGGGCTGGATGTGACGGGCGTCTCTAAGCTCCCAATGAATGGGTCGCCGTTAATGGGCTGGATCACTTGGTAAGTGGGCTGCACATCAAGAAAAAGGTGCAATCTTGGATTGATTATCATAGTTTCTCCACATATCAGGTAAAAAAATGGTGCAAGCAATAAAGATTCAAACTTTCACATGCTTTGATCAAATTTGATATAAAAGTTGAAGACGTTACATGTTTCTACATATATCAGAACAAGATTATGCATATTTTAAGCTTAACAGTGAATATGTCGGCGTTTTTTCAAATTCAACATATTTCCTCCAAAAGCAGACTAGTAAAATGGGCACTCAAGACTAAAATTATCTTAAACTTGAGAAATCATCATTATCCAAGCTCAAAATTCATGGAATGTTTCGTACCTTCTCGGACTGGATAGCCTTGACGGTTAAAGAGGAGGTTCTTCGGTTAGGCAAAACTCTGAATGGAGTACCGGAAATGCCCTTGGGAGTAATCAGGGCTCTGCTCAGTGAAGGAGCGAAATTGCTCTTCAGCTGGCTGGTAATGGTGGAAGCTGCACTCGCCATTTTTGTTTTGGAATGTGCAGTGGTACAAAGATAGGTGGGGGTTACAAATGAAGTATATCAAACAATGTATGATCAATAAAATGTGTTTTTTTGAGATCTTTTTGGCTGATAAATTTGTGGTTCAGGGCTGTGATGTTATTTGCAGGCATGATTTCCATTGGATGGCGTGTGTTCATAACCTTATCCCTTTATCCACATTGAAGAGAAAATGAGTGACATGGGGATGGGGAAATGTGGATATTTGCAATTTCATCTATTTTCTTATTTCCTTTTATTTATTTCATATTTAGCTGACATGGGATTTTTATTGTGCACTATGCTATGTCAATTGTGGAAAATGTTGTAATTCTAGGTCATTAGGCATTGCGTGGGTTGGTAATTCATTTGCTATATATTATTACTAGCATTTGGTCCTATGTACATGTACACATATAAATAAAATTTTGTATATTATACGTATATGTATGTAATATTTAAATCATAAGTTAGATAATAACATCAACTTACATATTAATCTTTATATTGATTGCAGTTATATAATTTTTGCAATTTTTTTTATTATGAACTAGTACGAATCCCGTGCGATGCACGGACAAACGAATTCATTAATATTTATAAATTAAAAAATTCTCATTAAGTAATATTATAAATTACAAACATGAAATCAATATGTAATACAACATACCTATATTAGTTTATTGAAAATATTATAGAAAAAATTAAATGGTGCAAAACTACATAAAAATGTCTATGTAAAATTAGTACACAACCCCCGTGTAGTTTGATACTTGTATCCCAGGCACTCAGAGTTGCATGCAATCAAACTTAAACAGACTTTAAAGTAGATTCAAACAATTTGCGGAAGCAATATAACTAAAAGTTGAACCTTCAGGAGAGCGTCCCACTCTCCCTTCGGATCTCTTTCATTAATGCAAACATCCCAAATATTCTTCAAGGGTTTACAATATAGACTCCCTTTACACTCTACTTGAACAATGATCTGCACTACTACTACTTATCCGACCACAAATCCCTTGTGATTTTTCTTGTTTGAATCCCTCAAACTGAACAGATTGAACCTCCGTTCACTGGGTATTTCCTTCACAATAACATCTCTCACTTACAATCTCTTTGCTCAATATCAAATACAAATCACTCTCAAAAGAATAAAAAAAAAGTACTCCTCAATGCATCTCTCGTCGTCCTTTGATCCTCATCCTCATATGGTAAGTTCTTCATCAAACTTCGCTGCCAAGCCATGTCGTCTTTTGGAAGGTCCAGGTTGCACGATCGAATCTCGCTCAAATGGTAAGTGAGCGCGCATGGAAGGTAGTCGTGTGTGGAAGGTGATTCCCAATTCCCTTTCATTACCTGCCATAATAAAACACGTTTAAGTATTAACCAAGTAACTTAAAGCATGCCCAAATAATAAAGTCAACTTCCCTTAAATATTCTTGCGTTTGTCTGAAACTGTGAGCTTAAGAAGGTTCATCGATTTACTGCCAATGTTCAGAACTTACACCGTGCGTAGCACATAACTGATAATAAATTACATTATATTCGTTTCAAAATATGCGTCATTTCAAAAATTTTATTCAGAAATTCAATTTGACTACAACGTGATTCCATAAAATAATTAATTTGGTAAACTTTATCATATATTTAAAAAGCTATGTGAATAATAAGTATAAATGTGAAACTTATATTGTTTTATTAAATAATATGAATTTATTTTTGTATAAATATCCAAATCAAAATATTTAAGTAGTTTAGTAAAAACAATCAGTCATAAGGTTTTTTATGCCAAAAAAATCAACACTCCTTATCATGCTAAAAAAATGAACAGTGCATTTCACACAAAAATTATTTGAAATGTCGTAACAAAAAATAAATTAAATCGAGACCCACTAATAATACCTAAAAAAAAATGACCAGAGCTTTTTCTATAAAAAGAAACATCACGCACATTATATCAAAATATCCGTTCATATTATTTTGTTGAAGTTACGGTAATTTTCTTATGTTAATTTCAAACTAATCTTAATAATAACAAACTTGCCTAATGAGTTTCAACAAAAAAAATAATATAAATAACTAGTTTGAAAAATAAATAAATTATAATACCATTTAATGTGACTTTATGATTTGTTAGTGGTAGTTGTTGTATAATAAAATAAATAAAAAATATAAATAATTAATTAATGCAAAATAACGTCTTTTGGAGGGAAATGTTTTGAGAAAGACACTTAATGAAAGAAATAAGAATACATAGCCGTTAAATCAGATGATCTAATGGATAAGAAAAAGTCAAAATTATACCTTCATTAAGGACAATTTGGACATTTCATAAGAAAATCCACATTATTAAACACAGCATTTGCCAGGGTGGCTTATTTATTAAATCCGTTTTTCAATTTTTTTTAAATGAGTTTTTAAGTTTTTTTTAAATAAATAAATAAAAAATAAAAACGGATTATAAAAAATAAAAAAAATTAAAAACAAATAAAAGATATTTTCAATTGAAGTCAAATTAGTACAATCTCGATCAGTTATAGTGTAATTGAACTCGAATTTGACTTCAATTGAAGTCGAATTAGTACAATCTCGGTCAATTATAGTGTAATCGACCTCGAATTAGTCCAATTGAAGTCAAACTAGTACAATCTCGGTCAATTATAGTGTAACCGAACTTGAATTAGTCCAATTGAAGTCGAATTAGTACAATATCGGTCAATTATAGTGTAATCGAACTCGAATTAGTCCAATTGAAGTCAAATTAGTCCAATTGAAGTTAAATTCGAGTTTGATTACACTATAATTGATCGAGATTGTATTAATTCGACTTCAGCTTGACTAATTCGAGGTCGATTACACTGTAATTGACCAAGATTGTACTAATTTGACTTCAATTAGACTAATTCGACTTCAATTTGACTAATTCGAGGTCGATTACACTATAATTGACCGAGATTGTACTAATTTGACTTCAATTATGTTGTAAATTGGGATCCTCAAACATTCATCAATCCACACCCAACAAAATAAAGAGAAACGAGCGAGAGAACAAGAGACAGAAGAGCAGAAAAGTATGTAATTTTATTCATCGTATATCACCCTTTTATAGGGTTTATAAGTGAGAAGCCATAAAACCTAATTTCCCTAACTAATGGACTTCAAGCCCAATTATCGATTAGTAATGTCCATATACATATATTTATAACACTCCCCCTTGGACATTACTACATCATGTTCATGTCTCGTTAAAAACCTCGCTACAAAACCCAATGGGAAAAAAATAGTCGACGAAAAGAGTACATGACATATGCATATTTATGTGTTACACTTGCTGCCTCATTAAAAACCTTACTATGTAAAACCCAATGGGAAAAAACATAGCTAAGGGAAAAAGAGTACAGCACCGGCCAACAGGACCTAATCTTCAAGATTACAATTAGCCTTCCGGGCTCGATCTTAAGGATTTATTTATCGCTCCCCATGAAGGCAAGAGCATTTCAAGTTACATTTATAAATGTTTGTTGCTCCCCCTCAAGGTAAGAGTATCTAGATAAAATCGTCATTGGTTGCTCTTCCGAAGTTAATATGGATTCAAAAATATAATCCAATGTATTTCCATAATTTATTTGTGTAACACAAACTGAGTTATCTTCAAGATAAATATGGGGAAATTTAAATAACCAATGGTAAAGAGTTAATACCATTTAAGAGGTCTATAACCAATCGATGACCCAGTACTTCGGGGATCAATTATACAGTTTATGCTTTATCCACCAATATCATATATCAAGTCCAAAGATAACTCAACATACATGAAAGCATAATGGGATATTCTCAGTTTATCACGATCTCTTTAAGAAGAGAAATAGTAAATGTTGCTAGCAAATTCATCACAAATGCAGTATCAGGCCTGATACAGTTTGCGTGATAAAAGTTAAGCACAATTGCGCTTAGTAAATAAACTTCAGGTCGTTTGTGGACTTCAAGTCCATCGGAACTTCAGGACCTATAATATCCTCATTTGTTTCTTTGGATCTTTGTCAAATTCCAAGTATTTGACACTCATTGGTGTTATAATTTTACATCACTAAAAGAGATTCAAGTAGATTGGTTGGGTAAAAATACTCCTTCTAGGAGATGCTCGATCTACAAGTCGAGATAATACTCTTTGGTATTTAACCAAGAGTTTCATTCTAACTCCGTCTATAAGCATGAGCTGACTTATTTAATCTTTTACATAGTGTTCACCACTTAATCTATTTGACCGAGATGATCATTTTGTATATTACCAGTAATATACACAAGGCTCTACCTTGAATTTCTTACTTTACTTCTTCAGGAAGAATTTAGTTGGTTGTACCACATCTTACCAACAACTTCAAATAAATAAACTATTTATTATTTAATTATCGTTCATCTCGGGTACTCGAGCCCATCCAAGACTTTTCACATATGACTCGATAGTCATGTTAATGATGCTGCCATAAATATTAACTTGCGGAATCATTGCTAATGAGAGAACTTATAAATATTTGGGTCTCTGCATAAACCCATGAGCATAATCTCGCTATATTTACATAATACCACCACATCACATGTTTCATATAAATATTCATTATCCTTCTGGGATATGCTATCCTCCTGGGATATATCGTGTAGCGAGTGAAAGCTCTGCCTCAATTTTTCTTTCTATCTCAATCAACTTAAGCGCTTCTAGCACTTCTATTCTTTTGATCCGGATCATTATTTGAGACAGTTAAGAAATCACATAGGCAAGTATGTTGTCGACAACTGATATTCAATTTATATTTTTCTCTCCACCATTTGATAGCCATATTTATAATCATTTCCCGTAAAATCTAATTTTGGCCGTTCCGCATTTCCAGCACTATAATGGTTTGATGCACGTGCAAGATGTACTGGATCAACTCTTCAGGAGTTTATTATAAAGGAGTGTTAATTCTTGAATATATATTTTCCGCGGACTTTCATACATCATATTAATTATATCACCTTATGCTTCAAGCATTAAGGAGTCAATCATTCCTTAGGGAATTTGCGTACTTTGTGGTACATCTATATATTTACAAATAGGTCACTTCCATTATAACTATAGATTTCGCTTGGCAGAAGTATAATATGAACTTCAAGTTCAATTTTTATTGCGTGGTCTGAAATAATGAAAACATTAATATTTCACATATTTCGCGACATTAATAAATCATGCTCATATCTCCCCCTAATGCCGTGAAATCATCTTCATATATTATGCAAAAAACGTACTAAGTAATAAACTGATCCCTTATAATGGCCTCTAGGTATTAAAAATTCGACGGAGTATAAAAATCATATCATATCTAGCTTGTAATATAGGCCCATAAATGTAAGAATTGATGGTGATAATAAAATAACAATAATTTGCAGATGGGAAATGTTCAACTCTCCACGCATTTTAGGGGTAAATTGTCATAAATAATTGCCCAATATGATCCAACTGCTCATGCTACTTATCAAATATATAAGTTGGGCATCGAAGTATAATAATTCATTTCTAAGTGAACACTATATGCTTCAGGCAATACAATAGAATTTTGCTTGTTAGCCTTTTATTGTAGCTATCAACAATATTATGTGCTTCGGGCACTACATATAAATTTATTATTGTAGCTATCAACAATATAAGTGAATGATATGCATCTTATCAAATATACAAGCAAACATAAATAATTTCATAATACTTATATATTGATCCAATCTTTGTAACGTTCTGGTAATTACCTCTGGTTACATCACTTCATTAATAATATGCAGAGCTGATCTAAAATCAAAATATCATAATTGTATCCAAAAAAATCAACGAGATTATTTTCTATATCAATCTTTCAAAGATACTCACTAGATAGTTCTTATGCAATTATGATACTGGTCAACAAGACCAATACTTCAGAGATAACCAAATCTAGGTCTGTATTCAAATTCAATAGTGATACTTTTAATTATATAATCCTCCAGGGAAAATCAAATCGATAAGCATAAAATTCAACTGCATATTTTCTCTGCAATGCATGATAGGATTAAAAAACTATACAAGTTGCATACCATTCATTGGTTCATTAGTCAATTTGAATAAAGTTCAAGATATTCAATTTTATTTAGGCTCAATAACTTTGGATGACGTCCATACTCAATGCATAAAACAACGACACAAAATATGCAACTATAATTTCCAAACTAAATTCATGACGTAGTGGCATATTTTGATAGCTTGACCATATATATTCCAAACAACATAAACAATTCACATGTTAAAATTAATCCACACATGCTTCATACGAATTCAGATTCATGGATCAAATAATAAAATATGTGGGCATTGTTTATTTTATAACTCTTCAAGAGTCTAACAATTGTAGTATGAGAGATTTCATAATATAAGATATATAATATTTTCCTCATTCATCATCGAAAATAATCCTTATCTAGAGGATAATGTCTACTGGACATATACGTGTGTTACCACTTTCAAATATTAACAAGTAACGTGAAGAATAATATGATACATATGAAACAAGAGATGCTCATATACAAATAAGGACAATTAAATCAAGGAATTATATAGTCTTATAGAAGATATAAAATTTTCTATCATATATCTCATTTAAAAAATTATACCTTTGTACATGTGCTTCTGGCACTAATACAGTCTCAATGAAATACTTTTATATCACAATTCCTAATATATTGTGTCCATGAATATTGATTTGGTTGGATTTCATTATTCTCATGTATTACTTCAGGAATACAAAATGTTCATAACAAATCATAAAATATTCGATAGCATCTTAATTTAAAATTAGTCATCAGACTTACTCACAGTGTAATCATTCTTTTATTTTGATACTTGTATCGGTGTTGATCCTTCAGGGAGTATATCAAAATTTTTTAGTGAATTTATGGGAGATACATACATCGGAGTTGATCCTTCGGGGAGTATATAAGAACATTATTGTTAACTTATAGAATATCCTTCAGGGAGTGTATAAGAAATCCATTAACTTACAAGCTATCGATAAATGAAATATTGATTGGCATCTTATAGACAACCGGTACACTGGTCTAATTATTCTATCCATCAATATTTAATTTTGTGTCCTTCTGGGACTACTAATATTCAATTGAATCTTATACATTTGGATAGATAGATATTCTTTAAATAATACTTCACCATCTTCATAATCTCATCCAACCATATTACAAAGATGATCATCAATTGAGCTATGTAGCATCAATAATATATATATCCAATAATATATATGATCTTCCTCTCATATACAATAGACATACTTATAATATCACATGAATTTAACCAATTCAGCCAATGAATATTCACTTTAAAAATCAACTCCATTGAATCCATATATCAAAAGCATGCAACAACTAATTGAATTTACCATGTCAGTAGGTCCCATTAATTCAACCAATCAAACATCAAAGAACCTATGCTCAACCAATTCAATTAAATCGAATTAATTTAACAGCAACTAAATCAATTCAATCACGACAATTAAATCAATTCAATTTCACAAGCATGAACATGCGATTTCAGGAAATCCAATTAATATTTAAGATGAATCCACATATCACAAATCAATTGAATATAATTTATACGTACTGCACTTACGCCAGAGACATGCACAATTGAAACTGAATCCAATTCCAATCTTATGATTCGTATATGCAGCCAAACCGAAAGCAATATATATGAAATTAATAGATCATTATTGATATTGAATAGATCTTAAATGTTACCTTCACAGAAAAGACACGATTCTTTTTTAGGGCATACATCAATTCTTGATTTTTACATTGATTGCTCGTTCGTCTTTGATGTCGCCGCTGTTCGCTTAGATGGTAGAGTACTCGTGCTGATAACGTGTTGTAAATTGGGATCCTCAAACATTCATCAATCCACACCCAACAAAATAAAGAGAAACGAGCGAGAGAACAAGAGACAGAAGAGCAGAAAAGTTTGTAATTTTATTCATCGTATATCACCCTTTTATAGGGTTTACAAGTGAGAAGCCCTAAAACCTAATTTCCCTAACTAATGGACTTCAGGCCCAATTATCGATTAGTAATGTCCATATACATATATTTATAACAAATTAGACTAATTGAAGTCAAATTTGAGTTCGATTACACAATAATTGACCAAGATTGTATTAATTCGACTTCAATTGGACTAATTCGAGGTCGATTACACTATAATTGACCGAGATTGTACTAATTTGACTTCAATTGGACTAATTTGACTTCAATTGGACTAATTCGAATTTGATTACACTATAATTGACCGAGATTGTATTATTTCGACTTCAATTAGACTAATTCGAGGTTGATTACACTATAATTGACCGAGATTGTACTAATTTGACTTCAATTGAACTAATTCGAGTTTGATTACACTATAATTGACCGAGATTGTATTAATTCGACTTCAATTGGACTAATTCCAAGTCGATTACACTATAATTGACCGAGATTGTACTAATTTGACTTCAATTAGACTAATTCGACTTCAATTGGATTAATTCGAGGTCGATTACACTATAATTGACCGAGATTGTACTAATTTGAGTTCAATTGGACTAATTGAAGTCAAATTCGAGTTCGATTACACTATAATTGACCGATATTGTATTAATTCGACTTCAATTGGACTAATTCGAGGTCGATAACACTATAATTGACCGAGATTGTACTAATTTGACTTCAATTGGACTAATTGAAGTCAAATTCGAGTTCGATTACACTATAATTGACCGAGATTGTATTAATTCGACTTCAATTGGACTAATTCGAGGTCGATGACACTATAATTGACCGAGATTGTACTAATTTAACTTCAATTGGACTAATTCGAGTTCGATTACACTATAATTGACCGACATTGTACTAATTTGACTTAAATTGGACTAATTCGAGGTTGATTACACTATGATTGACCGAGATTGTTTTAATATGACTTCAATTGAACTAATTCGAGTTCGATTACACTATAATTGACCGAAATTGTATTAATTCGACTTTAATTGGACTAATTCCAAGTCGATTACACTATAATTGATCGAGATTGTACTAATTTGACTTCAATTAGACTAATTCGACTTCAATTGGACTAATTCGAGGTCGATTACACTATAATTGACCGAGATTGTATTAATTCGACTTCAATTAGACTAATTCGTGTCCGATTACACTATAATTGACAAAGATTGTATGAATTCGACTTCAATTGGACTAATTCAAGGTCGATTACACTATAATTGACCAAGATTGTACTAATTTGACTTCAATTAGACTAACTCAACTTCAATTGGACTAATTAGAGGTCGATTACACGTAATTGACCGAGATTGTACTAATTCGACTTCAATTGGACTAATTCGATTTCGATTACACTATAATTGACCGAAATTGTATGAATTCGACTTCAATTGGACTAATTCAGGTCGATTACACTATAATTGACCAAGATTGTACTAATTTGACTTCAATTAGACTAATTGAAGTCAAATTCGAGTTCGATTACACTATAATTGATCGACATTGTATTAATTCGACTAATTCGAGGTCGATTACACTATAATTGACCGAGATTGTACTAATTTGACTTCAATTGGACTAATTCGAGTTCGATTACACTATAATTGACCGAGATTATACTAATTTGACTTCAATTGGACTAATTCGAGGTCGATTACACTATAATTTACCGAGATTGTACTAATTTGACTCTAATTGGACTAATTCGAGGTCGATTACACTATAGTTGACCGAGATTGTACTAATTTAACTTCAATTGGACTAATTCGAGGTCGATTACACTATAATTGACCGAGATTGTACTAATTTGACTTCAATTGAACTAATTCGAGTTCGATTACACTATAATTGACCGAGATTGTACTAATTTGACTTCAATTGAACTAATTCGAGTTCGATTACACTATAATTGACCGAGATTGTATTAATTCGACTTCAATTGGACTAATTCGAGGTCGATTACACTATAATTGACTGAGATTGTACTAATTTGACTTCAATTAGACGAATTCGACTTCAATTGGACTAATTCAAGGTCGATTACACTATAATTGACCGAGATTGTACTAATTTGACTTTAATTGGACTAATTGAAGTCATATTCGAGTTCGATTACACTATAATTGACCGACATTGTATTAATTCGACTACAATTGGACTAATTCAAGGTAGATTACACTATAATTGACCGAGATTGTACTAATTTGACTTCAATTGGACTAATTCGAGTTTGATTACAATATAATTGACCGAGATTGTACTAATTGGACTTCAATTGGACTAATTCGAGGTCGATTACACTACAATTTATCGAGATTGTACTAATTTGACTTCAATTAAACTAATTCGAGTTCGATTACACTATAATTGACCGAGATTGTACTAATTCGACTTCAATTGGACTAATTCGAGTTTGATTAGACTATAATTGACCGAGATTGTACTAATTGGACTTCAATTTGACTAATTCGAGGTCGATTACACTATAATTGACCGAGATTGTACTAATTCGACTTCAATCGAACTCGAATTAGTCCAATTGAAGTCAAATTAGTACAATCTCGGTCAATTATAGTGTAATCGACCTTGAATTAGTCCAATTGAAGTCGAATTAGTACAATCTCGGTCAATTATAGTGTAATCGACCTAGAATTAGTCCAATTGAAATCGAATTAGTACAACCTCGGTCAATTATAGTGTAATCGAACTCGAATTAGTTCAATTGAAGTCAAATTAGTACAATCTCGGTCCATTATAGTGTAATCGACCTCGAATTAGTCCAATTGAAGTCAAATTAGTACAATCTCGGTCAACTATAGTGTAATCGACCTCGAATTAGTCCAATTGAAGCCAAATTAGTACAATCTTGGTAGATTATAGTGTAATCCACCTCGAATTAGTCCAATTGAAGTCAAATTAGTACAATCTCGGTTAATTATAGTGTAATCGAACTCGAATTAGTCCAATTGAAGTTAAATTAGTCCAATTGAAGTCAAATTAGTAAAATCTCGGTCAATTATAGTGTAATCGACCTCAGATTAGTCCAATTGAAGTCGAATTAGTACAATCTCGGTTAATTATAGTGTTATCAGAGCTGGCTAATGGGCCATCCAAATAAGGCCTCAGCTTAGGGCCTCCAATGTTTGGGGGCCCTCACATATATATATATATACATATATATATATGTATATATATATATATATATTATAAATTATATATTTGGGTTGGTTTTGGCCCAATTCATTACAGATTTAAAAGGTTTTATTTCCTCTGTTGCGGTATGCTCGATAAAAACCCTCTCTGCTACAGTGCTACGGTATGCCAGATAATTTACACTTACACTTGCACCTTACAAATCAAATCCCAATTTCATCGCTGTGGATTTTAATTGCTCGACGGCCAACGTCTTCCGCCATCACCACAACAGCCTCACACGTCTCCGCCGCTGCAGGTCTTCTCAATCAATTTGTAGGATCTTCTTCTATTTTCTAAATATTTTTCCTCTTTTATCTACTCTTGTTTTTTTTTCTGAGGCTGGTTTTTATTTGGTAGTTGGTGTTTTTTCTTAGATGGGTTGTTTTTGTTGCCTTTGGTAAATTGCTTTTGCTGTAGCCTGTAGTTGGTTTTTTGTTGGGTTTAATTAGATTACTTGTGTTGTAGTTGGTTTTTTGCTGTAGGTAGGTGTTTGGGGGGTTTTTGGNATTACTGCATCTAGTGGAACACAGTGGCTATGCAACAACGGCTAGTGATGCTAGATCTTTGGCGGAATATAAACTTCAAAGTTTTGATTTTCTTGTGGGGATAGTAATCTGGTTTGAAATATTGCAAAAAGTGAATTCAATTTACAAAGTTTTCCAAAAAAATAATACGGTCATTGATGAGGGTATAAGTCTTTTACAAGGCTTGATTGTCTTTTTGGAGGAATACAGAAACTGCGTTTTTGAAACTGCAAAAGTTGAAGCTCAAATATTGCATCGGAGTCGGATGTGGAACCCGCCTTTCGTGAAATTCGGATTCGTCGCAACAGTAAGTTTTTTGATTAAAATGCTCGAGATGAACCAATTCAGTGGGCCGAAGAATGTTTTCGAGTAAATTATTTTCTTCAAATTGTTGATAATGCTCTTTCTTCTCTCCAACTAAGGTTTGTGCAGTTTCAAAAGTACGAAGAGATTTTTGGATTTCTATTCAACTTGGCCAAGTTGAAAAACATGGATGATGAAAGCTGGAAGCATTCATGTGTTGAACTTGAGAACATTTTGAAACATGAAGATAATTCTGATATTGATGCACTCGAACTATATTCGGAGTTGTAACTGTTGAGAAAAGCATTACCGGATGGATTAACTAAATCAGTTGAAGTCTTAGAATATATCAAGAATTTGTATCATGGTTTTCCTAATGCCTGAGTAGCTTACAGAATATTGTTGACCATCCCGGTTACTGTGGCCTCTGCTGAAAGAAGTTTTTCCAAGTTGAAGTTGATAAAAAAATATCTTCGGTCAACTATGTCTCAAGATAGATTGAATGGTTTGATGATGTTATCTATTGAAAAAAAATAGTTGCGAAACTTGATTATGGTGACTTGATTGATAATTTTGTACAAAAAAAGACGAGAAGGTTGTAAATTTTTGTATTCTAATTTACTAAATTTTCTCATATTTATGGTTTTCTCGTATTTATTATTGACAAGGTTTATTGTTATTTGTTCAATTGAAAAAATTAGAAATATAAAAATACGATTACGAGTCTCTCTTGAAAAAAATGTCTAGGGCCTCCAAATTTCTGGAGACGGCCCTGAGTGTAATCGACCTCGAATTAGTCCAATTGAAGTCAAATTAATACAATGTCTGTCAGTTATAGTGTAATCGATGTCAAATTAGTCCAATTGAAGTCAAATTAGTACAATGTCGGTCAATTATAGTGTAATTGACTTCGAATTATTCCAAATGAAGTCAAACAAGAAAAAAATTGAAAAACGGATTTTAAAAAAAAACTATAATCCATTTTTCAGTTTTTTTTTATAAGTAAAAAATAATTAAAAAATGAATAAAAATGAAAACGGATTTTCAAAATCCGTTTTTTAACAAAAAAAATAATAAATAAAAAATAATAATAAATAAATAAAAACGGATTCTCAAAATTCGTGTTTCCTAGAAACAAGGATTTTGAGAATCCGGCTGTTTTATTTTTTTTCAGACAGCTTTTTTTTTGTTTTATTTTTGTCCACGTATTATTTTTTTTTAATTAAATAAATGATTGGCATTTGCCAGCTAATAAAATTAATTATCGTGACTATTTATCTCTCCCTCTCTCTTCTCTCTCTCTCTCTCACACACAAACACACCATCACATACACAGATCTCTACCAGGCCGCCGGAAAAAATCCCGCCACCGATGGAGTCACGCACCACAGTCGCCGGAGAACCCCGCCATCACCATCTCACTCTACGCTCTCTCTCTCTCTCTCTCTCTCTCTCCGGCACAAACCCATCCCCGTCGCCGCCCTTCTACAAGCCGCCGCGGTTCGTCTCCGGTGAAGTCGACCCGTCCGATAGCAACCGTGACCGGCGCGCACCACCCGACACCGGCAAACGGAATAACCGTCGGCCAGGGCCGTCTCCAGAAATTTGGAGGCCCTAGACATTTTTTTCAAGAGAGACCCGTAATCGTATTTTTATAATTTTAATTTTTTCAATTGAACAAATAACAATAAACCTTGTCAATAATAAATACGAGAAAACCATAAATATGAGAAAATTTAGTAAATTAGAATACAAAAACAAAAAACTTACAACCTTCTTGCCTTCTTTTGTACAAAATTATCAATCAAGTCACCATAATCAAGTTTCGCAACTATTTTTTTTCAATAGATAACATCGCCAAACCATTCAATCTATCTTGAGACATAGTTGACCGAAGATAAGTTTTTATCAACTTCAGCTTGGAAAAACTTCTTTCAGCAGATGCCACAGTAACCGGGATGATCAACAATATTCTGTAAGCTACCCATGCATTAGGAAAACCATGATACAAATTCTTGATATACTCCAACACTTCAACTGGTTTAGTTAATCCATCCGGTAATGCTTTTCTCAACAATTGCAACTCCGAAAATAGTTCGAGTGCATCAATATCAGAATTATCTTCATGTTTCAACTCCCTAGACATTTTTTGATCTCTTAAATCTCGACCAATTTCAACTATGGGTGTATCAGGTAATTCCGGCACATTTTCAGTAGGACCAAACACTTCAACTTCTACTACAGGAACTGTAGATTTTACGTACATATCCATCGAACCGGCGAGAGATTTTGTTAATATCTCTTGCTTTTCTTTCTTTTTCCTTTTTCAACTTCCCGATTCAAATTTGCGTTTGCCAGTCATAACTCTTCTAGCAAACCTGGTTAACATATATGAATAAATTTATTTACAATACTAATTAAGAAAAAAATACAATCAAATACTAATAAAAAAAAAAAATACAGATTGGACAACTAATAGATTTATTTACAATACCGTCAAATCTGATCATCCTCTAATTTAATGATAATAAAAAAATAAACTATATATATCAATCTAGGAAAACATAAACAAATACTAAAAAAATAAAAATAATAATAATAACACTAATAAATAAATAAAACTTGTGCTTTTGTTTTGGCACCAAAGAATTAGTTGGCCAAACTCACATATGATTTTAGCAATCAACATATGATTTGAAACTCACATAAGCCATTTGACCACTGTGACTGGCAATAAAAAGTTCAGAATTAACATTAAGTTGCTAGATATGAATAAAGATTATCCTGGTGCAACTAATTCTATGACTAATTTTAATCTAATACCACAAATAATAATAATAACACTAATAAACATAAACATCTCCCATGGATTAACCCTAAGTACCAGAGAATAAAAGACAGAAAAAAAAGCCAAAAACTCCCAAACACCTACCTACAGCAAAAAACCAACTACAAAAACCCAACAAAAAACCAACTACAGGCTACAGCAAAAGCAATTTACCAAAGGCAACAAAAACAACCCATCTAAGAAAAAACACCAACTATCAAATAAAAACCCGCCTCAGAAAAAAACAAGAGTAGACAAAAGAGGAAAAATATTTAGAAAATAGAAGAAGATCCTACAAATTGATTGAGAAGACCAGCGGCGGCGGAGACGTGTGAGGCTGTTGTGGTGATGGCGGAAGACGTTCGCCGTCGAGCAATTAAAATCCACAGCGATGAAATTGGGGTTTGATTTGTAAGGTGCAAGTGTAAGTGTAAATTATCTGGCATACCGTAGCACTGTAGCTGAGAGGGTTTTTATCGAACATACCGCAACAGAGGAAATAAAACCTTTTAAATCTGTAATGAATTGGGCCAAAACCAACCCAAATATATAATTTATAATATATATATGAGGCCCCCCAAACATTGGAGGCCCTAGGCTGAAGCCTTATATGGATGGCCCATAACCCGGCTCTGGATCTAGAGTAAACTGGTGGATTTGAGCTCAGATCTGCTTGAACCGCCTCTGAATCGTTGGTAGACCGTGAGATACCTGCAAAAACTCAACGCTGGAGGTGTTTCCGGTGTAGAGCCTCCGACGCTCAAGTCAGTATGAGAGTGATGAAGAGATGCTGTGCAGCAGCTATGGGGGAGAGTGGGAATGAATCAGAGTTAGGGTTTGGGGTTACCTCATCTCCTTTATATAGGAGTAAATACTTACTTGAAGTACCCGAAATGCCCAAGTCGGTGGACCTAAAAGGTCCAAAATTCCCCGGTCGATTCGTCTCCCCTTACTGCTGAGTCATCTCAAGATTCCTTCTTATCCCTTGGAATGTGTAGAGCCCTGAGAGCCCTAAGTATGCTATAAGTGTGATGAATCGTCATCACATCTTTGGTCTTTGAGATATACAGAGTCGACCTCGAGAGCTAGTAGGTCGACTTATGAACATGCGAGGATTTCGGAGGCTACGCTTGGTTAATTCTCTCGAGTGGAAGTCGTCTTCAGAGAATCATCTTAGTTAAGTCGTGTAACGCCCCAATCGATTTTTAAAGAAAATCCATGGCTTTTCCAAAAAATCAAGGTAAAAATTTTCGAAACTTATTATTCGAATCATAAATTTTTGACGTTACTCATTCCTTTCATAAATATAGTTCAAATCATAACTGAACTACGGGGATTCATTACCCGATTTTTTAACGGTTTTCATTAACCACAAATCGATAAATTTAACATCAGATCATACTCAATCATATATCAAGTAGGGTTTTTCATCGAAAACCAAA
>BKCP01005949.1:428084-456905 GCA_008636005.1 Striga asiatica | reverse complement strand
AATTCCGAACCGCCTTCCTCGAGAGATCGACCCGGGAAACGAATCTTTGATTCGGTACTCGGTAAAATATAACAATTTGTACACAACAGCCTCCAATCCAAGGAAATCGACAAAGTGAAAAAAAACGAAGGAGAACCTGAATCGACAAAGCTGGCGCAAAATCCCATCGCAGACACTCGTCTTCATTCCCCGTTGCAAACAACTAGGAGAATCGCCAATCGGAACAAGGGCGTGCATCCAGAGGCGACCGTCGGTTAGGGGTCCGGCGACCCACTGAGAGAGGCAACGAAATCGGTGGTAGAAGGTAGACGATTAGGGTTGATTTGGGCGATTTCTAGAGGGAAGGCAACCCTTTTGTGACTTCGAGGTTTTTTTTACAAAATAGTCTAGAAAAATCTTTTTTACACAATGTTAAATTTAAATGTTTTTAGATATGTTTTCCTTCTAAAATTGTTTAGAAAAGTTATAGGTGACTTCACATCTTTAAAAAATAATATAGAAAATTTTGAATACTTTTACGTATACTAATATAATATTTTAGGTGTTTTTAATATTAAACATACAAATTTTATATTCTCTTATACAAAATAATGTAAATTTCATATTCGCTTATAAAAAATAGCTTTACATTGTTTGACACCGAATCTTTATTTTATAATTATTAAATATTGTTTATCCTTCTCTTTAATTTATAATTATTTTTTTTTCTCTTTTTAAATAGGATCAATAGTAGTTTCCACTTCTGCCATTGAGTGACTCAAACTCGAGGTCTATTTATAATAATGTTAATTCAATATTGTTCCCGTGCAACGCACGGGATACACACTAGTTTATTGAAAAAAAAATTACTAGCCATCTTTATATATTATATTCCTATATATGTTTTTGATAATGTTTACAATGATTTACTTTGTGGGTTTTTTTATTGTAAATTGATTTAATGATTTATAAAATTGAGTATTTAGTTTGTTTGTTAGATTTTTTAATGTTGATTTTTTTCTTTATTTTTTGTGTAATCACATATTTTGAACTTTATTTATTTTTTTCTTTAAAAAAATGGTCATTTGATTCGCTCTCATCAACAAAAATTCTATGCAATGTGTTGTAAAAGTTAAATTTAAATTAAATTTTTAATCAAAATACTTATTTTTCCATAAATTAAGATGTCGATCTTAAATTATAAATATATAAAATGTCATAATTTTTTTGTTTATTTTTTTTATAAGGTTGAGGGTGATACGGAGTCTATGTTTTTAAAAATTTGATGGTACATGTTGACGGTCGTTCCCGCCAGCCTTCCCCGCAGAGGGGGGTGGGACCCCCGGTGGGCCATGAACATGCACCGGGGACTCATGGACTTCCACAGTGCTCTGTCCGTAGGGTGAAAACCCATCGTAGGACTCCCTGTGGTTTTTGCCCTCCCCAGGACTCGAACCCTGCACCCTGAGCATAAGGTGGGATTCATGACAAGTCCTGGTACCATCACACCAATTGGCGTGATGGTACCAGGACTTGTCATGAAATTTTATTAACTATATTGGGCAAAGTACTTATTAAGAATTAAATAAATCATTTGAACAATCGGGAGTTGAGGGCTTTTCTAATTAATTGTTCTTTGACTTGATGCTAAAAAATAAAATTGAGAATGAGGTTTGGTTATTTTATTTTGCCGTTTTTATTATTATTAAGAAATATACCAAAAATATATTACATTTTTTTTGTAAGTTATAAAGAAGTCATTTTGAAATATAATTTAGTAATTTAAAAAAGGCCTAAATGTCATAATTTTTGTTCCTGTTATTTTATAAAGAGTTCTTTATGGATTATCTTCTTATATATAATAATAGAGTTTTTCACGGTCAACTTTTCCACCGCTTTGTAATTCTATATGTTAATTTCTTAGTATTCGAGATAATCATATAAATATTGAATTTTCAATTTTAAACACTTGACTAACTTAAATTGTAAATATATTTTAAAAGTTAATAACCCTCATGTATGTTATCATTTTTTATATATGATAAATTAAAATTAGTCATATTTTGACAATCTATAAATGACATTCATATTGTATATATAAATTAAAATAATTATATCTATCTGATCTCTATCAATAATAATTTAATATTATCAATTATAATTGAAACAATAAATTTATCTAACAAGCTTATTATATGGTCTAAGTACTAAAAGTATTGTAACATAATACCGCCGAATCTGACAAGTGATGTGTATCATTTTAAATTAACATAATAATGTTACTTGGTAAGAATTATATAAATTTTTAAAATAAAAACTTGTATTTATATCTTTATAAATATTAAATATAAATTTTTAATTAACACAAATTACTATATGAATAGTTAGCACAAAAAATCCAGCCTAGGCAATTACCTAGGCTGGACCATATGTAGATCCGCCATTGGAGATTATCTACTTCACTCTCATGTTCCATTTTGTGTTCCACTATGTTAAATTAATAATACGTGTGAATGATGATGTCATATTTATAAACGTGTTATTCATCCGATGAAGTTCAACACAAAATGGAATATAAAAGTGTGTCAGGAAATCCAAATCGTTATAAATTACCCCCAATAGTTTCCACTAAATATGTGATAAAATCCGATGATATCAGATCTATATTAGGCTAAGCTGCGATCTGTGTCTAAAAGAAATTCTGAACACAATGGTGATGGAAAACCAGGGTATTTATTCTCAAAGATGGGAAAATGAAGATATAGCATTGGTCTTTTGAACATAATTAGTGGATCTTTGATGATAACGATACATCATTTTACACAAAAAATGTTGAAAACTTTAATCAATGTTAATAATAAATAAATAGAGAAAATGAAGATTAGATTTTTATTTTTCTTTTTCCCCTTTTTTTTTTGAGATTGAAAAAAAATGGTCCCAGAACTCCTAAAGCGGAGAAAACAAGCCAAGATTCATAAATTGGTCCACAAATTCCAGAAAAGGTGCATGGTTCTGCCCTCAGCACAAAAGGCTAACTTTATCAAAATTTTCCATAAAAGGAATATCATGTTACTAAATAAGGACTTTAATAAATCTGAGCACCATCATCCAATCCCACCATACAAAAGAGAAGCAAAGGGGCTTAAAATTCAACAATTTTGCTCCTCAGAGTCTGAGCTCAACAGTGACTAGCTTTGAGGGTGAAATTTCAACTTTCTACTAATAGAAAAAGATTGAAAAAAGTGAAGATATCCCCTGTTGGGCCCCAAAACAGCAAATTAGGTAATGGTCCTTGTAGTGTTAGGTCATGCAAGGGGGTAAATGTTATGTATTAATTGGTGGTCATCTTGGAAAGATGAACATTTGTGTCGAGGCAAAGGCCACTTTATTTACTTGTTGCACAATGAGGCTTTGAAAAATTCAACTTTTCATTCATATGAAAACACACAATCAATTGGGGTACGTATAAAATGCTTTTTGAGTTAATGCTTGGTGTAAATGAGTTGTACCACATGACTACGGCACTAATATTCAGAGATCGTTCCATGGATTTCGTTTTAACCGATTCCTCTAAAATTATCATTTTCATTTCATTTGACAACAGAAAATATAAGTGAGGTGACACGTCCGGAAAGTATTATGATACTCTCACATATTTGTACATTTGATTCTTAATAAACTTCTTTTGTTTCTAAATAAGTAAATTCCAAGCGATCCAATATATATATATATATATAGGGAATGGTTCAGATGCGCCCGTTTTTAAAAGTGAGGACGTGAGACCTGATCTGGTCCGTTCACCACTCATCTAATCTAACGTTCAGAATTAATTTATTACATTAATCAATATTTCAGATTTCGCGGGCGGTACGTCTTCAGAACTCTCTACTCTACTTTCCCTCTCCATTTTCGCACTTGCTCTTTGTTTCTGTTCCATTCTCTTCCATTTTCGATTTCGATTTCGATTTCGCGGGCGGTACGTCTCAATTCCTGTTTCCGTTTTATCCTTCGTAGTCTATTCTCGCAGATTCTCGTCTTAAATTGGTGAGTATTTTTGCTGTTGTTTTTGTTTGTAATAACTTTTTCGATTTTAGGTCTTTCATTCTTTCATTTAATAGATTAAAGTAATATGTTTTGGTTATTTTTTGCTAGGTTAGCTATCTGATGCTGCTAGGTAAGTGTATGATGTTGCTAGGTTAGTTGTCTGATGGTGCTAGGTTAGTTACCTGTAGCTGATATGTTGGTTGTCTGATGTTGCTAGCTTAGTTGTCTTTGCTGCTAGATTAGTTGTCTTTTGCTGCTAGGTTAGTTGTCTGATGCTGCTAGGTTAGTTGTTTTTTGTTGCTAGGTTAGTTGTCTTTTGCTGCTAGGTTAGTTGTCTTTTGCTGCTAGGTTAGTTGTCTGATGCTGCTAGGTTAGTTGTCTGACTGCTAGATTAGTTGTCTGATGTTGCTAGGTTGGTTATCTTTGCTGCTAGGTTAGTTGTCTGATGCTGCTAGGTTAGTTGAGTTTTTGTAGCTAGGTTAGTTACCTGTAGCTGCTATGTTAGTTGTCTGATGTTGCTAGGTTAGTTGTCTTTTGCTGCTAGGTTAGTTGTCTGATGTTGCTAGGTTAGTCGTCTGATGCTGCTAGGTTAGTTATCTGTAGTTGCTTGGTTAGTTGCAAGTTTACTTTTCTGTTGATGCAAAGTTTGTTATATCTATTTGACATTTTTTTTTTGTAACTCAGTTTAATTTGAACAAATGGAGGCTCAGAGGGATGATGATATTCTTTTGCTGACTGATTCATCTCACAAGCCTGTACGTGAAGCTCGTCCACAGCAGTCTGATGCTAAAATTCATTTCCCAAGGCACTCAACACGGTCTTCTCCAAAAGTTTTGGTTGAGTCCATTGCTAAATTAAATGATGATTAGAAAAGAGCTGTAGAGAAAATGGGGTTTGGATATTTGCTGCATCTTAACATTAAAGAGATTTCAACCAATTTATCTTTCTGGGTGTTGGATAATTTTGACCCAATTAGCTCTGTATTGCGTTGTAGTGAGGGCAAAATCCACATTGAATCTGTTGATGTGGAGAAGGTATTAGGCTTTCCTAGAGGGGATAAGACTATTGAATTAAAGAGGAAATCTGAGTGTTGTGAGTTGTTGGATAATTGGAGGAGTAAGTTTACACAATCTTCTGATAAAATCACTGCTGAAAATGTGAGCAAGGAAATGTTGGAGTGTCGGCTATTTCTCCATCTTCCAATTCTTTGTTTTTCTTTTCTACAGAGTTTTTGCTTTTTGCCAATTTGTCCGCTTGGGTTTTTGCGAGAATAGCTGAGAGGACTTCAATAACATCTGGATTTGAGAGGAGGAGCTCCAAATCCGTGGTTTGTTTGAGTTGTTGGGACGGCAGAGGTGAGGAAGGTTGGGTTTGCGCAATGGATGTCGGTAAAACTGAAAGGCCCGGCGGCCCGGGGGCAGGCCGCCGGCGGCGGCGACTGGTGGCGACTATGCGGTTGTAGTGGCGGTGGCGATAGGGAGGCTGACGGTGGTGATGGGTTTGGAAAATACTAGAGAGAGAAATGTAGAGAGAAGTGAGAGCATTTTTTTTTTATCTTACTTAACTCTTTTCTTGCTGCTAGGTTAGTTGTCTTTTGTTGCTAGGTTAGTTCTTTCTTGCTGCTAGGTTAATTGTCTGATGCTGCTAGGTTAGTTGTCTTTTGTTGCTAGATTATTTATTTCTTGCTGCTAGGTTAGTTCTTTCTTGCTGCTAGGTTTTTTTTTTAAACAAACAACGCCCCGGAAGGGCGGGGGATTGGGCAGAATCCCCAACCTGTACATAGATCAAGACCCGGAAACTGGGGCCCAAAGTGTCAACATGGTCTCACAATCCAAACAGAAACGAAAACAGAAAATGAAAATAGAACAAGGTCTGCCATCGGGCTAACAGGTGCCCGGAATAAATGGATGGTCTAAGAAGACCAAAACCAGAAACCTAATCTACTGGAATCGAAACGATGGATATCCCAGCTGATCCATCCGAACTAGCGTGCGAAGACGGAGTGGAGCAGTGTAGGTCTGATACGTGTGCGTGTCTGGTATGGTAGCGCCAAGACTGACAAGGTAATCAGCAGGTTTGTTCCCCTCACGGAAGATGTGTGTGATCCTGTAATGGACAGACCGAAGTAGATCTCTAATGCGCATAAGTGGATGCTGAATCTGCCACGAGCCCTGAAGACCCGAGGCCAGGAGGGTGACGACAGCCGCTGCATCCAGCTCAATCCAAATATGACTAGAGAGGTCGGCAGCAATCTGAAGGCCAATCTGTAATGCCTGAATCTCTGCATCGTAGCTCAAGGATGCCTGAAGGGATGTGTGGAAGGCGGTGATAAGAGCTCCACTGTGGTCCCGGATCAAGCCTCCTCCTCCGGCAGTACCGCTATGGCGATCGAAAGATCCATCGGTGTTCAGCTTGACCCAAGGAGAGTCGGGTCGAACCAAACAACAGCTCTGGGCCAAGGGGACCGAACAGGCAGAGGGGGAGCCACCCTGTAGCGGTGCGGAGGCGTGCAGCCTGTCCACTCACGTGCAGAAAGCCTGTCCAACGCTGTGAGGAGCGAAACGTGTCTCTCCACCTGCAAAACAATGTGAGAAAGCAAGAAAGTAATATCCCTATGCTTCGCACTATTCCTTTCCGTCCAGGTGAACCAAAGGATCAGACAAGGAATGAGGAAGCTCACGTGTCTAAAGTGTGTGCTCTGTGAGAAAAAACTCAGGAGCTCAAAAAAACTGTCTGTGGAGGGTAGGGATATATGAGTCCAAGTAGCAAAATGCTCCCACACTCTCCTCACAATCTCACTCTCTAGAAAAAGGTGGGTAAAGGTCTCGGTCTCATGACGTCCGGTCTCAGAACAACATACACATCGGGAGGGGAAGGAGATCCCCCTCGCATGTAACACAGTGTCCACGGGTAGCCGGCGCAAGAGGAGGCGCCAAAGGAAAACAAATATGGTAGGGGTGAAAAGGTCGCTCCAGATGGCTCCAAAGAGAAGATTCTGCCGATCTCTCAGCCTGATCTGCTCCCAAGCCGAGGTAGTAGAAAACACACCCGATGATGTAAGTCTCCACCTCATACCATCCGAACCGTCCCCCGAGATGGGAATCTGCTTGATCCTATCTAATATCTGCTCACTAAAACCCGCCCCGGAGCCCAACTCTCTATCAAGCTTCCCCCTATCTCACGACACGTCCGTCCAAAGGTCGCGCACAAGCAGGTAGGGGGAATGCGACACCTGTCTATCTCTAGACAACGGCCTATCACCTAACCACCACTCATCCCAGAAACTAACCTCGCCAGCCCCCAAAACCCAAAAATGTGATCCTGGGCGCGCCTACCAACCCTAGTAAGACGCCGCCACTGTCTGCTATCATGCGCAACCACCGTTACCCAACAAGGGTGGTTGGCGCGTCTAGAGAAGTACTTGCCGCGAAGGTACTGGGCCCAAAGCGACTTTCCTTCCCTGAAGCGCCACCACAACTTGTATGAGAAGGCAGTAACAATATCCCTAAGGCGACAGATGCCAAGGCCACCCTCAGGGAGAGGGCGGCAGATAGAGTCCCAACTCACCCAGTGGGTACGTCTCCCCCTCCCCGAACCATCCTCGTAAGCCCAGAAATAACGAGCCATGATCTGGTCAATCTCGTCAAGGGTGGACCGAGGAGGGTCGAGGACCATAAGTAAATGAAGCGGAAGGGAGCTAAGGGTGCTCTAGATCAGAGCAAGCCGACCACCGAATGAAAGATGTCTATGCGACCAACCAGAAATTCTATCGATAATCCTCTGCCTGATGCCCGCAAAGAGCGCTCTCGCGAGGTTGCCCTTATATAAAGGGGCACCAAGGTAGGTAATGGGAAAGTCTCCGTGCGCAAAGCCAGTGATCTCGTGGACTCGCTGAGCCCACCTGTCCGCGCTGGAGGAGGAAAGGGTGAAGGTGCTCTTCTGCACACTGATCAGCTGGCCAGTAACCGAGCTATAATGCTCCAGAAGGTGCATAAGTTCGATCAGCCCATCATCATTCGCACGAATGACGATGATGATGTCATCCGCATAAGATAAGTGCGAGACGGGGGGACCATAGCCACGGGTGCTATATGTCATCTGAGGATAGTCGCGGATAAAGCCGTCGAGGCAGCGAGAGAGGTAGTCCGCCGCAAGAACAAAAAGGGACGCGGAAAGGGGGTCTCCCTCTAGATGAGGGAAAAAAATCTGTGGGGCTGCCATTAACCAGGACCGAGAATGTGCAATGCTCAACACACGCCTCTACAGAGCTGATCCATCGCTCCGGGAATCCCATCCTAGCCAGTGCCTCCCTAAGAAACGGCCACTCCACTCTATCATACGCCTTGGCCATATCTAGCTTCAGCGCAATGTTCAGAGCCCGCTTCCAGTCTGCATGGGAGATATCGTGGATCATCTCCTGGGCCAAAAGTATGTTATCACTAATGACCCGATCCTTGACGAAGCCACTCTGGTTCGGAGAGATGAGGAAGGGGAGAATAGGGGAAAGACGGTCGTTAAGAATCTTTGAAATAAGCTTATTGGTCACGTTACACAGGCTGATGGGCCTGTAGTCGGACCAAGAGCTCGGATTGGGTCTTTTGGGAATCAAGACGACAGAGGTAGCCATGAAGGAATCCGGCATCCGGTGACCGGTGAAGAAATCCAATACCGCCTCCTCAACATCAGGCTCGACTATATCCCAACAGACCTGATAGAAGAGGGTAGAGAACCCATCGGGGCCAGAAACGCTGTTGGGATCAATCCTAAAACAGCATCCCTAACCTCCTCCCTGCTCGGAAGCTCACAGAGGTCGACTAGGTCGACCGAAGGAGGGATGTAGGGAAGAGAGAGACGGTCGGGGCATCAGAGGTGAAGAGGGTCTGGAAGTGAGCAACAGCCGACTCCTGAATCTGAGACTCCTGGGTCAGGGATGACCCATCTGCCTCAATACTATGGATGTACGACTTAGCACGCTTCTGTCTAACGAAGTCCTGGAAGAACCTAATGTTCCGCTCGCCCTCTGCCACCCAGCGAACGGCCACCTTCTGCTTCCAGAAATCCTCCTCCATAAGGAGTCGGAGCTGGTACACGGCGTGGCAGCGGTGCATCGCAGTCCTATTCTCCGAAGTGGGATCCAGGTCATAGGCCCGCTCAGCCTCCACGTGCGCACTCTAAGCCGCAGAAAGGCACTGATGGAGGTTTCCAAAAACATCCCAGTCCACTGTCTCAACCTACGCCGTAAGCTGTCGAGCTTAGCTTCGAGATTGCGCATCCCGAAGAGCCCAGTCGGTTGAAGCCAGGAATCCCTGACAGTGTCATGGAAAGAGTGGTGGCGAACCCACATGTTCTGGAACCTAAAGGAAGCACGGCGGGGAGTGCTCAAGAAGCGACACCTAATGAGGAGTGGTGAATGGTCAGACCCAAATCGAGTGAGATGCGTGACGGTCGTGACCGCAAACACCTTCGACCACGCTTCAGAGACCAAAGCACGGTCGAGCCTCTCTTTGAGGTCGTCCCTAACCCACATGAAGGGCTCACCCTCACATCCAGCATCTATCAACTCACAGTCCGCCACAGTCTGAGCAAAGTCCCACATCTCCCGGGACCGGTCCGTGCGGCCACCCACACGCTCATCGGGGTGCAGAAAGATGTTGAAATTGCCACTAACCATCCATGGCAATCCCTCCATACTCTCAGCAATCTCATGCAGGGTGTCCCAAAGATCGTGTCTCCCGACTCTATTACACTTGGCGTAAACCAAAGTGTGAAATATAGGCTCAGGGAGATGGGCAGCAGAAAGCTCGACATGAAGCACCTGATCGGTGTCCCAGAGGACCCGACAAGTGTAGTCACGCGAGTGGAAGAAGATGATCTTATGAGAAATGTTACCCATGCCCGAATGGAAACCAAGACGACTTGAGAAATAGTCAAAGTCAGGGATGCGAATCATCGGCTCAATAAAGCCGACAAAATCCAATCTATGATCACGAATGAGAGAGCGAAGGTGAGCGAGAGTGGTCCTATTAGCCAGTCCCCGTCCATTCCAGGTAATGGACGTGATAGACATATCAGCAATCAGAAGAGCCACCGGACGGGGTCCGCCTGTGGCGAGGCTGAGTCAGACCACCTGAGGGAGGGGGTAGGTGGCGAGAGGATCGACGAAGAACCGGAGAGACGGTCTGCCTCGTCATGCGCAGTGTGGGTATGGTATTCAAAGGGGAACGTCCTCGAAAAGCGCTCGTGGCCTGCGAATCGTCAGGCTGAGCAGTCTGACCAAGACTGACACTAGGTGCCTGCCCCATGTCCGGGCATGCCTCCTGTCTGTCATGGTGCACGAAAGCACTGGAGGCAAAACTCTCGCACGAGACGTCGTGCTGAGCGCGGTTAAGACTGCATGCCTGCTCAGAGAGGGGAGGGAAAGAGACTCCATCCGGCAGGGCACTCGGGTGCTCGCCGTCAGAGTGTGGCTGGAGAGCTATAGGCTCAGTCGAAATCTCAATCTCCGCAGAGGGGAGGTGAGCCGGCAATTCCCCTTTCGAAGAAACGGTGGCAGGAGCTGTCCTCATCTCCAGAGAGCAATCCTGGCTATGTGGGAGGACAGACAAAGGAACAACATCACGAATGTTGTCATGAGATAAATGGGTGGCCGGGCCAGTGGGCGAAGTGGCCGGCTGCTCTAGATCATCCACTAGGAGGTCGTTGTCCTCTAAAAGGCCAAGATCCGAGAGACCGTGTGGGTCCCTAGAGGAAGGCTCAGCCTCATCCTTTGACTCAAGGGAGAGGGGTGCAAAGAACGAGTGTTTGGCCTTGAAGGCCGACTGAAGTGTCTCTCTGGGAATAAAGCCCGTAGCCTTAGCCTTGGGCCCAACTATGATCAATCTGTCTGACTGGTCAGGATGAGCATCCTTCCCAGTTTGGGCAATGGCGTCCATCTTCGCCTTGCCCTTATCCGTGGCCCCCTTTGGGGACCCGGGTGTGTGGAGAGGGCCTTTGCCCTTTCCCTTCGATTCCATTCGGCTGTTGGAGGGTCTCAGCTGGGCCGTACGATAGTGCTGAGGTGGAGCGGGTCGTGGCTTATTGTCACTAATATAGCAGTCGGCCGCTATATGACCAACATGACTGCAGGCGGAACAGAAAGCGGGGATCTTCTCGTAGATCACCCGCTGAGCAAAGGTCTCCGAACCCTGCTCAATCTCAATCTCGTGGATAGGCTCCACTCTAACATCAATCTCGACACAGAACCGCGCCATATTAGCCCTGGACTGGAGAGCAGTTGGGGCATCAATGCAGACCGGTTTTCTGACACACTTAACAAGTGTGGTGATGGAATCCCGGTCATACAGATGTGGTGGAAGGCCAGGGAGGCGGCACCACATGGGGAAGACCGGCGTCTCAGACTTCGGGTTGAACCCGGAAGTGTACTTGAATACCCTAGCTGGGCATCCACACACAGAAATAGATGTCCTAAGCCATGTCTCAATATAATCTTCGGAGAGATTAAAAGTGACTAGAAGGTGATTGAAGTTATACCACTTAAATGAGAACCTACCCTTAAATCCCAATTTTCCTAATCCAGCAGCTAGGTCTCGGGGGGGAGGAATAGCATAGGTGAACTTAAAGACCAGTGTGTTCGCTAACTTACCTGCGAGGGTGTTAGCTTCGGCCTGTGAGAATCGGACCTTCACTCTGTTCCCCTCCGAGCGGATAATGGTCCCGCAAGCGTGGTCATAGTCCCCGTCAAAGATAAACTCCTTGGGTATCGGCCGCGGGTTAATATTTCTGCCCGAAACGTCATCTCTCTTCCCCGTAATAGCTTCTCGGAAAGAGAGCGGGCCAGTGGAAGTGCCCGGCAGAGATCCGGGTGCAGCGGGGTTTGCCGTTGGGGGGCCCGTCGGTGTCCCGTTCGGAGAGGGTCCGGACAAGATGGCCGCGGACGTCTTGCTCGGTTTTTCAACGACTACACCTTCTTCTCGTATATATAATATTGTTGGTTCAGATATTCCGACATTAGAGATGGCTAGTCCGGCCATTTTTCCAGTTGGAGAAGATGAACTCGGCCGAGTTCCGAGATTTCCCGCTGTAGAATGAAATTCTGGAACACACCTCGTTGGACTGCCGTCCGGCCGGGATTCTCCAGTGGACGTGACGGCGCCGGCGCCGGCGTCTGGCAGGTGATTAGCGTCAACCTGTTTGGTGCTGTCGGCTTCTCGGAGATTGACGGATGTACTGTGATGTTTGGTCGCGGCCTGGAAGCTTGCGGGCTGTGTTGGGGATGTTTGTGACAATTTGTTGGGCTGGGGGGATGTGGCTTGGGCCTGAAGTGGGACTGAGGCGGGTTGGATGTGTCGTGGTGGGCCTAAGGTTGGTTGAAGGTTGTGGCCTATGTCGTTAGTTTGGTTTGGACTGGCAGATTTAGGTCGAGCTGGAATTTTGGGCCTGGGAGCTGGCATTGGGCCAGAGCAAATAAGATTGGGATTTTCCGCAACTGTGGCCACGTCGACTGGGAGCTGAGGGGAAGGGTTCCCTGTGGATGCTGCGCCGTCTTTAGCAGAAATGTCTGAAATAACCGGCATAAGCATTGCCGACGGTAATGTCCCAAAATTAATCGGACATATGGATTTGCCCGATCGAGGATATGGGTCCACTATTCCGGCGACGGGACGACATGGATTCTCAGTCAAAGAGGTTGGAATTTCCCCTTCCTCTAAAAGAGGATTTCTTCCCAAATATTCCACGATGACTTGTTGAAAAGCCGGTAACAACAGCAGGTTGAGAAGTTCCGGCATGGTATAGGCTGGAGCGGCTTCTGTAATTTTAGCGGCGGTCTTCACAGACATTTCCGTGGACACGATTGATGGGGTCGCCTTCTTCACTGAATCCGCCGTGAGAGTCGTTGAGGGCTGTTCGAAGGATTGAAGCTCCATCTTGTTTTTATTTTCTGATTTTTCAATATTTGTTTGTTTAATTTGCTGAGACTCGTCGAGGTGGGGGTGGGCGGTCACCGAACAGATATCTCTTTCTTCCACTCGCGAGCTGCACAAATAGGTCGCGATAACTTGTTGAAACTCTGGAGTTTGAAGCAGTTGTAGAAGCTCCGACGGAGAAATGGTCGGAGCTTGGGTGAGATTGGTCGTGGTTTGTTTGAGCTGCTGGAAAGACAGAGGTGAAGAAGGGTGGGTTTGCGCCATGGATTGCGGTAAAACTGAAAGGCCCGGGGGCAGGTCGCCGCCGGCGGCGACCGGTGGCGACTATGCGGTTGTAGTGGCAGTGGCGATAGGGCGGCTGACGGTGGTGATGGGTTTGGAAAATACTAGAGAGAGAAATGTAGAGAGAAGTGAGAGCATTTTCTTTCTTGCTGCTAGTAGTCTGTTTCTGCTAGGTTACTTCTTTCTTGTTGCTAGGTTAGTTGTTTTTTGCTGCTAGGTTAATTGTTTCTTGTTGCTAGGTTTTTTTTTTTTTTTTTTAAAAAAACAACGCCCCGGGAGGGCGGGGGATTGGGCTGGATCCCCAACCTGTGCATAGATCAAGACCCCAAAACGGGGGTCAAAAATATCAACAGTCTACAAGGTCTCATTAGCAAAACAAATAAAATAAAAATACAGAGTCTGTCTACGGGCTAACAGGTGCCCTAAAATGAAAATGAAAATGCGAATCTAATCAAATGACAATAAAAACCTAATCTACTGACAGCGGAAAGACGGATATCCAAGCTGGTCCATCCGAACAAGCGTGCGAAGGCGGAGTGGAGCAGTGTCTGTCTGGAACGTATGTGTATCAGGTATGGTGGCACCAAGGCTGGCAAGGTAGTCAGCAGGTCTGTTCCCCTCACGGAAAATATGCGTAATCCTGTGATGGACTGACCGAAGTAGATCTCTAATGCGCATAAGCGGGTGCTGAATCTGCCACGAGCCCTGATGGCCCGAAGTCAGGAGGGTGGCGACAGCCGCAGCATCCAGCTCGATCCATATATGACTAGATATGTGGGCAGCTATCTGAAGGCCAATCTGAAGTGCCTGAATCTCTGCGTCGTAGCTCGAGGAGGCCTGAATGGACGCGTGAAAGGCGGTGATCAGGGCGCCGCTATGGTCCCGAATCAAGCCTCCTCCTCCGGAAACTCCAGTGTGGTGATCGAAGGAGCCATCAGTGTTCAGCTTGACCCACGGAGAGTCAGGTCGAAGCCAAACAACAGCTCTGGCCCGAGGAGTCCGAACAGGCGGTAGTGGGGCCACCATGTAGCGATGCGGAGGCGTGCAGCCTGTCCAGTCTCGGGCCGTGAGCCTGCCCAATGAGATGAGGAGTGAAATGTGTCTCTCAACCTGCAAAACAATGTGAGAAAACATAAAAGTAATATCCCTATGCTTCGCACTATTCCTTTCTGTCCAGGTGAACCAAAGGATCAGACAAGGAATGAGGAAGCCCACGTGTCTAAGGTGTGTGCTCTGTGAGAAAAAACTCAGGAGCTCAAAAAAACTGTATGTGGTGGGTAGGGATATATGAGTCCAAGTGGCAAAATGCTCCCACACTCTCCTCACAATCTCACTCTCTAGAAAAAGGTGGGTAAAGGTCTCAGTCTCATGGCGTCCAGTCTCAGAACAACACACACACCGAGAGGGGAAGGAGATCCCCCTCGCGTGTAGCACAGTATCGACGGGTATCCGGCGCAAGAGAAGGCGCCAAAGGAATACCGAAATAGTAGGCGTAAAAAGGTCACTCCAGATAGCCCCGAAGAGGAGATTAGGCCGATCCCTCAGCCTTATCTGCTCCCAAGCCGAGGTAGTAGAAAACACACCTGAAGATGTAAGTCTCCACCTCATGCTATCTGAACCGTCCCCCGAGATAGGGATCTGCTGGATCTGATCTAATAACTGCTCGCTAAAACCCGCACCAGCCCCCAACTCCCTATCAAGCTTCCCCCTAACCCACGACCCGTCCGTCCAGAGGTCGCTCACGAGCAGGTAGGGGGAATGCGACACCTGCCTATCCCTAGACAACGGCCTATCACCTACCCACCACTCATCCCAAACACTGACATCGCCCCCGCCCAAAACCCAAAAGATGTGATCCTGGGCTCGCCTCCCGACCCTAGTGAGGCGCCGCCACTGTCTGCTATCATGATCGACAGTCGTGACCCAACAAAGGTGGTTGGCACGTCTAGGGCAGTACTTGCCGCGAAGGTACTGAGCCCAAAGCGACTTTCCTTCCCTGAAGCGCCACCACAGCTTGTATGAGAAAGCTGTAACAATGTCCCTGAGGCAGCGGATGCCAAGTCCACCCTCGGGGAGGGGGCGACAGATAGAGTCCCAACTCACCCAGTGAGTACGTCTCCCCCTCCCAGACCCGTCCTCATACCCCCAGAAATAACGAGCCATAATCTGGTCAAGCTCGTCAAGAGTAGACCTAGGGGGGTCGAGGACCATAAGCAAGTGAATCGGGAGAGAGCTAAGAGTGCTCTTGATCAGCGCAAGCCGACCACCGAAAGAAAGATATCTATGCGACCAACCAGAGATCCTGTCGATCATCCTCTGCCTGACGCCCGCAAAGAGCGCTCTCGTGAGGTTGCCCTTATATAAAGGAACCCCAAGGTAGGTAATGGGAAGGTCGCCACGCGCAAAGCCAGTAATGTCGTGGACCCGCTGAGCCCACCTGTCCACGGTGGCAGATGAAAGAGTGAAGGTGCTCTTCTGCACACTGATCAGCTGACCGGTGACCAATCCATAGTGCTCCAAAAGGCACATAAGCTCGACCAGTCCATCATCATCCGCCCGGGTGAAGATAATGATGTCATCCGCATAAGAGAGGTGAGAGATGATGGGACCATAGCCACGGGTGCTATAGGTCATATGGGGAGAGTCGCGGATGAAGCCGTCAAGGCAGCGAGAGAGGTAGTCCGCCGCAAGAACGAAGAGGGAAGGGGAAAGGGGGTCGCCTTGTCTAAGGCCTCTAGAGGAGGGAAAGAAATCGGTGGGGCTGCCATTAATCAGGACCGAGAACGTGCAATGCTCCACACACGCCTCCACAAAGCTGATCCAACGCTCAGGGAATCCCATCCTAGCCAACGCCTCCCTAAGAAACGGCCACTCAACCCTATCATACGCCTTAGCCATGTCTAGCTTCAACGCGATATTCGGAGCCCGCTTCCAGTCCGCTCGGGAGATGTCGTGGATCATCTCCTGGGCCAGAAGGATATTATCACTAATGACCCGATCCTTGACGAATCCACTCTGGTTCGGAGAGATGAGAGAGGGGAGAAGAGGGGAAAGACGGCCGTTAAGGATCTTCGAAATGAGCTTGTTGGTCACGTTACACAGGCTGATGGGCCTGTAATCGGACCAAGAGCTTGGGTTGGGTCGTTTGGGGATCAAGACGACAGAGGTAGACGTGAAGGAATCCGGCATCCGGTGGCCGGAGAAAAAATCCAACATCGCCTCCTGGACGTCAGTCTCTACAATATCCCAGCAGACTTGATAGAAGAGGGAGGAGAAACCATCCGGGCCAGAAACGCTGTTGGGATCAATCTCGAATACAGCATCCCTAACCTCTTCCCTGCTCGGGAGCTCACAGAGGCCAATGAGATCGACCGAAGGAGGGATGGTGGGGAAAAAAGAAGCGTTCGGGGCCACGAGGGACCCTCTGTCAGAGGTGAAGAGGGTCTGGAAGTGAGCAACAGCCGACTCCCGATTCTGAGCCTCCTGGGTCCAGGATGACCCATCAGCCTCGATACTATGGATGTACGACTTAGCACGCTTCTGCCTAACATAGCCTTGGAAAAACCTAGTGTTCCGCTCGCCCTCAGCCACCCAGCGAACGGCCGCCATCTGCTTCCAGAAGTCCTCCTCCATAAGGAGTCGGAGCTGGTACTCGGCGTGGCAGCGGTGCATGGCAGTCCTATTTTCCAGAGTGGGATCCAGGTCATAGGCCCGCTCAGCCGTGGCATGCGCACTCTGAGCCGCAGAAAGGCGCTGATGGAGGTTTCCAAAAACATCCCAGTTCCACTGTCTTAGCCTACGCCGTAACCTGTCGAGAAACACACACAAATGGAATCGAAACAAAAACGTCGTTTGCTAGGTTAGTTATCTGTAGCTAGAAACACACACAAACGTAACCTACGCCATAACATCATTTCTTGTTGCTAGGTTAGTTATGTTTTGCTGCTAGGTTAATTGTTTCTTTTTGCTAGGTTAGTTATCTGTAGCTGCTACGTTAGTTGTCTTTTCTTGCTAGGTTAGTTGTCTTTTTTTGCTAGTTTAGTTGTTTATTGTTGCTAGGTTAGTTGTCTGTTTCTGCTAGGTTACTTCTTTCTTGTTGCTAGGTTAGTTATTTTTTGCTGCTAGGTTAATTGTTTCTTGTTGCTAGGTTCTTTTTTTTTTTTAACAAACAAAGCCCCGAGGGGCGGGGGATTAGGCTGGATCCCCAACCTGTATATAGATTATAGCCCTAAAATGGGCCAAAACAAACAACATAGTCTCACAATCCAAACAGAAACGAGAGCAGAAAATGAAAATAGTACAAGGTCTGTCATCGGGCTAACAGGTGCCCGGGATAAATGGATGGTCTAAGAAAACAAAACCAAAACCTAATCTACTGGAATCGAAACGATGGATATCCTAGCTGATCCATCCGAACTAGCGTGCGAAGGCGGAGTGGAGCAGTGTAGGTCTGATACGTGTGCGTGTCTGGTATGGTAGCGCCAAGGCTGGCAAGGTAATCAGCAGGTTTGTTCCCCTCACGGAAGATATGTGTGATCCTGTAATGGACTGACCGAAGTAGATCTCTAATGCGCATAAGTGGGTGCTGAATCTGCCACGAGCCCTGATGACCCGATGTCAGGAGGGTGACGACAGCCGCAGCGTCCAGCTCAATCCAAATATGACTAGAGATGTCGGCAGCAATCTGAAGGCCAATCTGTAATGCCTGTATCTCTGCATCGTAGCTCGAGGAGGCCTGAAGGGATGTGTGGAAGGCAGTGAAAAGAGCTCCACTGTGGTCCCGGATCACGCCTCCTCCTCCGGCAGTACCGCTATGTCGATCGAAAGATCCATCGGTGTTCAGCTTGACCCAAAGAGAGTCGGGTCGAAGCCAAATGTAGTGCCCCGTTTATTTGTGGATTATTTGGGATTTATTATTATTATTTTTATTGCTATTATTATTGTTATTATTAATTGGTGATAATATTTATATTTTATTTTATTGAATGTCATTATGTTTATTTATTTGTCAAATGTGATTAAATGTTAAATGTCAAATTGTCTAATTGATTTTGTGTTTTATTAAATTATTAATATGAATAAATGTGTATGTAATAATATGTAAAATACATATAATTATTTTTCGGTTTATTTTTATCGCGCGTTTGCATTCGAAATCGAGCCCGATGATTTTCGTTGGAACCGTTTTGGCCCGTAAATATCCGTTTAAATTTTTAATCGAGCCCGTGAGCCGATTTGTTGTCCCAACCGGCCCAAAAATCCTTTCGACCCAACTTCTCGGGCCCGGCCCGACAGATTTTCCTTTTCTTTTTCTTTTTCACGTGATAATTGGGAGACTTGGATGTCTTGGACATCAAGAATTCTTTAACCTAATTATAAGTATATATATATATATATATATATATGACCCTTACGTTTTTCCTCCTGGCTTAAGAAATCCCGCAACAATATTTGTTCGATCGCGATCTGTTTCCCTTCTTCTTCCTCTGTGATTTTCGATCGTTCTCTTTCTTTCACCATCATCGCACGACATCATCTCCCTCATCACCACGTTCGCTCACCATCTTCGCTCGTCATCACCATCATCGACCTTCCTTCATCATCACTATCACCGATCATCACCATCGTTCTCTCATCACCTCCGGCCCTTCCCCTCTGTTCGTGAGCCTCGCCGGCGTGAAGTTTTCCGGCTGAACGCCACCACAGCGAAGCCGCAACCTGCCGCTGCTCGCTGCTCCTCCGCGCATCGTCCATCAACGTCGGCGTGAAGAAACCAGTCCGGCGACCCTGCTCTGCGTTTTTCCGGCGAGTTCAAGCAGCCCTCCTGCCACCGCGACGCGAAGCTCTGAATTTTCTGGCGAGCTCGACGTCCCTTCGAGCAACGTCCGGCGACCCTCCCTTTCCGTTCCCGGCGAGCCCGTGAACCAGCAGCAAGCTTCCCTCTTCCTCCCGTGCACGTCGAGCCTTCCTTTTTCCGGCGAGACGAGTTAACCGTCGAGCTTCTTGTTCGTGACATTTTCGAATTTCCCGAGAACGGTACCTCGTCGTTTTTCCGTCTCGTTTAACTCATATATGTTCGTTAAATTGTTCATATTCATGTTGTGCTCGTGTTATATATATAATGTGAATTTATTGTTGAATAAGTGCAAATATATTGAATTGTTGTGATTATTGTGTTCGTATGTTCGGGATCTCTTCGATTTTCTCGAAAATCGAATGAGACCTCGAAAGTCGTGTAAGTCGGTGGATAATGGAACAATGTCGAGTCCTTGGTCTTATGAAAAGGCCTCGGACGATAAATTGTGTGTTGTGATTTAATTGTCAAGTTGTCGAGCTTGTTAATCGCTGTTTTGATGTTCGAATTTTTAAAAATAGCTCGCTGCTCGAAACGATGTAAAATTTTGAGGGATGTGTTATCTGTTCATTTCCTGCCTTGTGTAATATTTTCATAATTTTTGGAGACCTGTAGCTATTTTTAATAATTAAATTGCTTTCTGTCCAGAATATTGTTAAATGCATAATAAATTCATGCTTGACTGAAAGGAGCTGAAATTCGAATATGTGATGCCTCTTGACGTATATGTGTTGTGTTAAATTTTTAAAATTTGTGGAGTTGATTTGATATGGGTAATATTTTATTTATTGAATCTGCAGAATTGTTGTTTGAATTTTTAAAAATCGGTTACTGCATGGAAAATTCTGAAATTTTACTAAGAGTCATATTTTAGGTGTTTAATCATGTTTGTAAAATATGGGAATTTTTAGAGTCCATGTTGATTCAGTTTGGGGTTAAATTCGATAAACTGCTGTTGCTCGTTTAAATTTTTAAAAATAGCAGCAGTTATCATTTAAGGCTGAGATTTTTACAAATGGACTTTGGCATACTGTACGTTATTGTGTAAAATGTTCAAGATCAGATTCATTCATTAAGTCTGAGTATGAATTAATATACCCATTTTGCTGATATGTTGTTCGAATTTTATAAAATAGGGTATCTTGGGTTTAAAGCTGAAACTTTGTGATTTTTCATGTTTCTGGAAGATGGAATTTTGTGTGAATTTTCAGAGCTTACTTCGTAGGGTAGCTTGACCTTCTATTTTCATGCGATTAAATGATTTCAATTTTCGAGCATAATTGTATATGGAAAATTTGGATCGACTTGCTTTTTGGTTTTATGTGAGTTTGACTTGGTAAAACCTTAGTTGGATTTGTGTGAACTCCCTTATGTGGTTTGGTCGAGTTTAGAGCCGAGTCTTAGTGTTCCAACATCCACAGGACTTCACGAACTACTTAGTCGAAATGTGTTCGACTAGGTCTGTCTTGTGATTTCCGATTTAAGTCGAGTTAGATTCTGATTGTAGGATCTTGACATCATGTAGGTGTCTAGAGGTGTTGATCTTGCCTTATTTCGAGATTTGTGACTGTGAATCGTGCTGCTATCAGGTGGGTACATTTATGATGTATTCCATAATTATCGCACTTCCTTATTTCGTGTAATATTTCTTTGAAAAGTTTTGTATGCATGAGAACTCTAGTCTAAGTGTCCCGAACGATAGTGCCTTTGATGAATGCGAAAGCAGTGGAAGTCGCCTGCCCGTTGTATCCGGGAGGTGGACGCCCGAATCCGTGTAGAGCGGAGGGGATTGTCTGATTTACTCGAATCCGTGTAGAGCGGAGGGGTAATTCAACTTCACTGTCTCCTGGAAATGATCCCATGGACCGTCGTATCCGGGGGTGGGAAGGTTTCTAGTTACAGCCATGCCGTCGTATCCGGAAGGTTGTTGTATGTACATAGGAGGTTTGCGATAGGGCCGGGTAGGGGGTTTAGGCTTTGAATTCTATGCATACGGATATTGATATTGGTTTATTATGAAACTGCTTTCTAAATAATTATACGAGATAACTGTGCGATAATGGTGAGCTAGTTGGTTGCTCACCCCCATTATTTTCTTGTTGTCTTCTCTCTTCCTTCGTTTTAGGTTGAGACGAGCTGGAGGCGGTGGCGTAGGACAAGCGAGATGGTGGTCATATGTGTTGATAAACCTATGCTTCCGTATAAACTCGATATTTACTTGTTTGCTATTATTTGCCTTGGATTATTTACTGCTTTCACTTTTCGAACTATGGTTGATTTGGTTGAACTTTGAATAATGCTAGAACTTTTGAAATGGTTTTAAGACTTACGTTTATTTGAAACTTATTTTATTGATAGTTCGTGCATGTGTGTTATTTAATGATGTTAGTAAGTAGCGCCCGTTTCTCGATAAATGTTTTAACTTGGATTTATTTAAAAAAAATAACTCTGATTTTCATTAATTAATTAAATAAATTCTTTAAAATAAAACGGGGCGTTACAACTGAGGAGCTGATAGGGATTGATGCAAAGGTGATCGAACATAAGCTAAACACCGACCTCAGCAAGCGAGGAATTGAGCAGATATTAGCAGGACAAATCCTGAGAAAGTTCAAGCAGTAGTGGAGATGTTGAGGTGAGTCGACCTATGATTTGACACCGACCTGCGAGTTGACCAGCTAAACACCATATCTGCTTGTGGTATATGGTGGCGAAGTGAGGAATTGAGGTGAACCCTGAGAAAGTTCGAGAAGTAGTGGAGATGAAACCACCAACGAAAGTTAAGGAGGTACAGATAGTAATTGTTCAAATCGCAGGCTTGAGAAAATTTATCTCTAAGGTAGCCGAGAAGAGTGGACCACTATTCAAAACCCTAAAGAAAAGCTTGAAATTTCAGTGGATGGTGGAAGTCCAGTCAGCCTTCGAGGAGTTGCAGAGGGTGTTGGCCAACCTATCTTTGTTGGCTAAACCAATGCAAGGGGAGGATTTCGTGCTTTACATATCCATAGGGGAAAGCGCAGTAAGTTCGGTGACGACCCCATTTCCTATATATTATGTTAGTCGAGTGATGCAGAGGGCGGAATTAAGATATTCGGAGATCGAGAAGTTTGCTCTGGCGGTGGTCGTAACGGTCAGGAAGTTGAGGCTTTATTTTTTGAACCATAAGGTAAAGGTGCGAATGAGTATGCCCTTGGGAGAAACTCTTGGTCGACCCTCAGTCTCGGGTTGATTGATGAAGTGGGCGGTTAAGCTGAGTACATATTCAATTATGTATGAGCCAAGTGGAGTGATTAAGGCACAAGTTATTGGCCGACTTTATACAAGAGGGAACAAAATTAGAGGAGGAATTCGAAGGTGTGTGGCAGTTGTTTGTGGATGGCTCGGTATCAAGGAATGGAGCAGGGTTGGGTATTGTTCTTGTTTCCCCCAAAGGGGATTTTCTGAGTTTGCTGTCAAGATGGGGCTTCGGGTGTCAAACAATGAGCCTGAAATCCCGTCGTCTCTTGTTGTAACCTTCTTGTAAATTATAGATCAGCCTGTTGCCTTTCATGAGGAACGGGAATCGCGTGTTTATCATTTTATTTTTATCGAGATTTGCGCCGGAAGCCCGATCGTTGCATAGTCAGTTTTTCGTGTAAGATTCATTCAGGAGATGCGTTCAAGATACGAACTTCGTGCAATCAAATTTCTGGAGATTTGCAGCAAATATTAATGTGCGAGCTTGATCCGTTTTCAACCCTTTTAACCTACCGTTCACGCCTTTGCTACCCGAGTGTTATTCCTTTGTCCTTGATTACTACCTATCGCTTAGTAGTCAAGTTTGAATTGTACTTCAAGACCCATTCTTATTATTTGATTTTCGTTCCGTGACAATTTGCTTGAATTTCTTTTCCTTGTGGAGCATGTGGACGAGTCCACGAGGTCAACATGTGTCGAGCTGTCGACATAACTTGCTTCAACTGCCAGAGAAAGGGTCATTCCCGTCACTGCCCAGAACCGCGAAGGCCGGATCAGCATCAGCAGCAGCAACAGCCTAGACGGCCCCCGCCTTACCAGCAAGGGACAGGAGGCCATGCCCGCGTCTACACCATCACCCACGACGAGGCAGCCAACAACGCAAGTACCATGTCCGGAATGTCTTCGATATCCAATATGCCTGTTTTCCTTTGCTTATTTGTATCCCGAGTAATTCTTTCAAATTTTCATTCCCCGATGTTTTGAGGCCCTACCTGTCATAATGTTTGCCAAGTCGAGGCATAGGTTAACTTGAGAATACCTTAGCTTCGACATAGACGGCGATCAATTTCTTTCGTGCTTTGTTTTAGCTTTGAACCGCAGTGGTGTGCGTGAAATCTTTTAAGGAGGGTAGTCGAGCCTGATGCAGAGCCGTTTTCGTTTTTGTGTTGTGTCCATCGTGAATTGTTCGAAGCTCCCGTTCTTCTCCCTTCGGAAATTCAAGAGTGACTCTTGTAATTCTTTGACTTTTGGCAACCCTCTGAAAGCTCTAGTATTTGATTTGTTTGGAGTCTTCAATTGAGAAATTGCAACTTTATATATTAATTAAGACAAGTATTTTCGTTTTACCGCTTGTCTTATATCGTTTCTTTCGATTTTGGCGATGCCATTTCAGTCTGGGTACTTCATTCATACCGGATCGGTCTATCGTATCGTTGATGTCATATGTTCGAGGCGTGATCGTGACGAATCAACCAAGGAGGCTTCGTGATGAGATCCAAAACGTGAAAAGCTTAGCGGCGTAGAGTTTGAGCTCGTTTAAGACTGCCGGCACGATTAGCCATGCGAGCTGATCTTTTTCCTTGTTCGACAATGACCACTGAGTTGGGAATGATTTCTAGCTGAGGATGCCGATGTTCCTTTTCTTTAGATGTGATGTTTTGAAACCCTGAACCTTTCGAGATTGTTAATACCTAAATGCTGGGGGATAATGTCCTTGTTGAACCCTAATGTTTCTTGGTTTTGTGAAAACCTTTTCCTTTCGGGTTACCTCAGATAGTGCGAGTCTTGAATTAGAGTAATCCTTATTGTACCTCGAACCGAACGCCGACGCTGACTGGGTGTAGTCACGCGAAGTGGTGGTCGAGCACGCGAGCCCGTGCTGAGAGACGTGAGGCACTGCAGGGCCGATCGTTGACTCGCACGCGAGCTGCAGCCACCATCACCGAACGCAGGAGCTCCCCAAGCTAGTGTGTGGCCGAAACCTTGACCTTGCAGCTGTTCTCCGAACAGATGTAGGCACACGTCCCAGCGCCCCGCTTATGCAGCGCCAGTGTGTATGACATCTCTCGGGTGACAGTGCATCTAACCCTAGACTGGCCTTGTCTTTTAGATTGTTATAATGGGATCGTCGAGCATCCCTATTTGAGAGCCAGTTTCTGCGATAGTGGTTGTTTTCGAATGTCTAGTCGATAGCTGTTACTCGTGTGGGCAAGGAATGAGGCTTTGCCATCGATATCGAGCAGAACCGTGGCTTCTGTAGGTATCAGTGTTGAGTTGTGGTGTTATTGTTGCTTGTTAGCCTTTTTTATGAGATCCCGTGGCGGCCCGTTTGATACGGACGCACGGATCACGTTGGGATCGTGGGCAAGTTGTCAACGTGACCCGGGCACGAGACTGAACTTGGCACCGCGTAGAAATCCAGATAGTTATGCGTTTAGGACATGCTGTCGAGACCCTGAGAGACTGGCTTTGAGTCTGGTGTACTCGATGGGTGTGTCGTGTGGAATTTCTTACCATAAGAAAATGCGCTTATAGCAATGGCTATGAGTGACGATCTTGATGGTACCGTACGAGGTTCTGAGTACGGAAAGAGGAGTTGTACGCCTCGAGTTCTAGTAAGAGAGGAAGTATCAACCACATTTGTTGGTCCTTTCGTGATTCTCGACCGAGTCGGCGTCTTAGCCTGACGGTTGACCTCCATTACCGGAGCTTGCAAGCGTGCACGACCTGTTCAGTGCCTCGTGGAGAGGGGACAGATGCGCGACTCTAGGCACGAGGCGATCTTTGATGAGCTGCATGTATGCAGAACCTTACTTTTGATGAGGTACCGGTGACCTACTGGATTGACGAATCCAGTAGGGAGAGTCCGGAAGAGGTGCTCGTCAAAGTCCGGCAGGGTAACCATGGCTAGTGCGATGTGACTTGGTAGAGTGGGAAGGTTCGGACGGAGTATCCGAGTTGAGTGGTTTGAGCTTCTTTCGTGTGTCAATTGTCCTGTTAGGATGATTTTTCTTGGATTTCCGGGGACGGAAATCGTTTAAGGAGGGTAGACTGTAGTGCCCCGTTTATTTGTGGATTATTTGGGATTTATTATTATTATTTTTATTGCTATTATTATTGTTATTATTAATTGGTGATAATATTTATATTTTATTTTATAGAATGCCATTATGTTTATTTATTTGTCAAATGTGATTAAATGTTAAATGTCAAATTGTCTAATTGATTTTGTGTTTTATTAAATTATTAATATGAATAAATGTGTATGTAATAATATGTAAAATACATATAATTATTTTTCGGTTTATTTTTATCGCGCGTTTGCATTTGAAATCGAGCCCGATGATTTTCGTTGGAACCGTTTTGGCCCGTAAATATCCGTTTAAATTTTTAATCGAGCCCGTGAGCCGATTTGTTGTCCCAACCGGCCCAAAAATCCTTTCGACCCAACTTCTCGGGCCCGGCCCGACAGATTTTCCTTTTCTTTTTCTTTTTCACGTGATAATTGGGAGACTTGGATGTCTTGGACATCAAGAATTCTTTAACCTAATTATAAGTATATATATATATATATATATGACCCTTACGTTTTTCCTCCTGGCTTAAGAAATCCCGCAACAATATTTGTTCGATCGCGATCTGTTTCCCTTCTTCTTCCTCTGTGATTTTCGATCGTTCTCTTTCTTTCACCATCATCGCACGACATCATCTCCCTCATCACCACGTTCGCTCACCATCTTCGCTCGTCATCACCATCATCGACCTTCCTTCATCATCACCATCACCGATCATCACCATCGTTCTCTCATCACCTCCGGCCCTTCCCCTCTGTTCGTGAGCCTCGCCGGCGTGAAGTTTTCCGGCTGAACGCCACCACAGCGAAGCCGCAACCTGCCGCTGCTCGCTGCTCCTCCGCGCATCGTCCATCAACGTCGGCGTGAAGAAACCAGTCCGGCGACCCTGCTCCGCGTTTTTCCGGCGAGTTCAAGCAGCCCTCCTGCCACTGCGACGCGAAGCTCTGAATTTTCTGGCGAGCTCGACGTCCCTTCGAGCAACGTCCGGCGACCCTCCCTTTCCGTTCCCGGCGAGCCCGTGAACCAGCAACAAGCTTCTCTCTTCCTCCCGTGCACGTCGAGCCTTCCTTTTTCCAGCGAGACGAGTTAACCATCGAGCTTCTTGTTCGTGACATTTTCGAATTTCCCGAGAACGGTACCTCGTCGTTTTTCCGTCTCGTTTAACTCATATATGTTCGTTAAATTGTTCATATTCATGTTGTGCTCGTGTTATATATATAATGTGAATTTATTGTTGAATAAGTGCAAATATATTGAATTGTTGTGATTATTGTGTTCGTATGTTCGGGATCTCTTCGATTTTCTCGAAAATCGAACGAGACCTCGAAAGTCGTGTAAGTCGGTGGATAATGGAACAATGTCGAGTCCTTGGTCTTATGAAAAGGCCTCGGACGATAAATTGTGTGTTGTGATTTAATTGTCAAGTTGTCGAGCTTGTTAATCGTTGTTTTGATGTTCAAATTTTTAAAAATAGCTCGCTGCTCGAAACGATGTGAAATTTTGAGGGATGTGTTATCTGTTCATTTCCTGCCTTGTGTAATATTTTCATAATTTTTGGAGACCTGTAGCTATTTTTAATAATTAAATTGCTTTCTGTCCAGAATATTGTTAAATGCATAATAAATTCATGCTTGACTGAAAGGAGCTGAAATTCGAATATGTCATGCCTCTTGACGTATATGTGTTGTGTTAAATTTTTAAAATTTGTGGAGTTGATTTGATATGGGTAATATTTTATTTATTGAATCTGCAGAATTGTTGTTTGAATTTTTAAAAATCGGTTACTGCATGGAAAATTCTGAAATTTTACTAAGAGTCATATTTTAGGTGTTTAATCATGTTTGTAAAATATGGGAATTTTTAGAGTCCATGTTGATTCAGTTTGGGGTTAAATTCGATAAACTGCTGTTGCTCGTTTAAATTTTTAAAAATAGCAGCAGTTATCATTTAAGGCTGAGATTTTTACAAATGGACTTTGGCATACTGTATGTTATTGTGTAAAATGTTCAAGATCAGATTCATTCATTAAGTCTGAGTATGAATTAATATCCCCATTTTGCTGATATGTTGTTCGAATTTTATAAAATAGGGTATCTTGGGTTTAAAGCTGAAACTTTGTGATTTTTCATGTTTCTGGAAGATGGAATTTTGTGTGAATTTTCAGAGCTTAATTCGTAGGGTAGCTTGACCTTCTATTTTCATGCGATTAAATGATTTCAATTTTCGAGCATAATTGTATATGGAAAATTTGGATCGACTTGCTTTTTGGTTTTATGTGAGTTTGACTTGGTAAAACCTTAGTTGGATTTGTGTGAACTCCCTTATGTGGTTTGGTCGAGTTTAGAGCCGAGTCTTAGTGTTCCAACATCCACAGGACTTCACGAACTACTTAGTCGAAACGTGTTCGACTAGGTCTGTCTTGTGATTTCCGATTTAAGTCGAGATAGATTCTGATTGTAGGATCTTGACATCATGTAGGTGTCTAGAGGTGTTGATCTTGCCTTATTTCGAGATTTGTGACTGTGAACCGTGCTGCTATCAGGTGGGTACATTTATGATGTATTCCATAATTATCGCACTTCCTTATTTCGTGTAATATTTCTTTGAAAAGTTTTGTATGCATGAGAACTCTAGTCTAAGTGTCCCGAACGATAGTGCCTTTGATGAATGCGAAAGCAGTGGAAGTCGCCTGCCCGTCGTATCCGGGAGGTGGACGCCCGAATCCGTGTAGAGCGGAGGGGATTGTCTGATTTACTCGAATCCGTGTAGAGCGGAGGGGTAATTCAACTTCACTGTCTCCTGGAAAGGATCCCATGTACCGTCGTATCCGGGGGTGGGAAGGTTTCCAGTTACAGCCATGCCGTCGTATCCGGAAGGTTGTTGTATGTACATAGGAGGTTTGCGATAGGGCCGGGTAGGGGGTTTAGGCTTTGAATTCTATGCATACGGATATTGATATTGGTTTATTATGAAACTGCTTTCTAAATAATTATACGAGATAACTGTGCGATTATGGTGAGCTAGTTGGTTGCTCACCCCCATTATTTTCTTGTTGTCTTCTCTCTTCCTTCGTTTTGGGTTGAGACGAGCTGGAGGCGGTGGCGTAGGACAAGCGAGATGGTGGTCATATGTGTTGATAAACCTATGCTTCCGTATAAACTCGATATTTACTTGTTTGCTATTATTTGCCTTGGATTATTTACTGCTTTCACTTTTCGAACTATGGTTGATTTGGTTGAACTTTGAATAATGCTAGACCTTTTGAAATGGTTTTAAGACTTACGTTTATTTGAATCTTATTTTATTGATAGTTCGTGCATGTGTGTTATTTAATGATGTTAGTAAGTAGCGCCCGTTTCTCGATAAATGTTTTAACTTGGATTTAAAAAAAAAAAAAAAAAAAAAAAAAAAAAAAAAAAAAAAAAAA
>BKCP01005949.1:411205-428056 GCA_008636005.1 Striga asiatica | reverse complement strand
AAAAACTCTAATTTTCATAAATTAATTAAATAAATTCTTTAAAATAAAACGAGGCGTTACACCAAACAACAGCTCTGGGTCGAGGGGACCGAACAGGCGGAGGGGGAGCCACCCTGTATCGGTGCGGTGGCGTGCAGCCTGTCCAATCACGTGCAGAAAGCCTGCCCAACGCTGTGAGGAGCGAAATGTGTCTCTCCACCTGCAAAACAATGTGAGAAAGCAAGAAAGTAATATCCCTATGCTTCGCACTATTCCTTTCCGTCCAGGTGAACCAAAGGATCAGACAAGGAATGAGGAAGCTCACGTGTCTAAAGTGTGTGCTCTGTGAGAAAAAACTCAAGAGCTCAAAAAAACTATCTGTGGAGGGTAGGGGTATATGAGTCCAAGTAGTAAAATGCTCCCACACTCTCCTCACAATCTCACTCTCTAGAAAAAGGTGGGTAAAGGTCTCGGTCTCATGACGTCCGGTCTCAGAACAACACACACATCGGGAGGGGAAGGAGATCCCCCTCGCATGTAAAACAGTGTCCATGGGTATCCGGCGCAAGAGGAGGCGCCAAAGGAAAACAGATATGGTAGGGGTGAAAAGGTCGCTCCAGATGGCTCCGAAGAGAAGATTCGGCCGATCTCTCAGCCTGATCTGCTCCCAAGCCGAGGTAGTAGAAAACACACCCGATGATGTAAGTCTCCACCTCATACCATCCGAACCGTCCCCCGAGATGGGTATTTGCTGGATCCTATCTAATAACTGCTCACTAAAACCCACCCCGGAGCCGCATTCTCTATCAAGCTTCCCCCTATCCCACGACCCGTCCGTCCAAAGGTCGCGCACCAGCAGGTAGGGGGAATGCGACACCTGCCTATCTCTAGACAATGGCCTATCACCTAACCACCACTCATCCCAGAAACTAACCTCGCCATCTCCCAAAACCCAAAAAAGGTGATCCTGGGCGCGCCTACCATCCCTAGTAAGACGCCGCCACTGTCTGCTATCATGCGCAAGCGCCGTTACCCAACAAGGGTGGTTGGCTCGTCTAGAGCAGTACTTGCCGCGAAGGTACTGGGCCCAAAGCGACTTTCCTTCCCTGAAGCGCCACCACAGCTTGTATGAGAAGGCAGTAACAATATCCCTAAGGCGACGGATGCCAAGGCCACCCTCAGGAAGGGGGCGACAAATAGAGTCCCAACTCACCCAGTGGGTACGTCTCCCCCTCCCCGAACCATCCTTGTAACCCCAGAAATAACGAGCCATGATCTGGTCAATCTCGTCAAGGGTGGACCTAGAAGGGTCGAGGACCATAAGTAAATGAAGCGGGAGGGAGCTAAGGGTGCTCTTGATCAGAGCAAGCCGACCACCGAAAGAAAGATGTCTATGCGACCAACAAGAAATCCTATCGATAATCCTCTGCCTGACGCCCGCAAAGAGCGCTCTCGTGAGGTTGCCCTTATATAAAGGGGCACCAAGGTAGGTAATGGGAAGGTCGCCGTGCGCAAAGCCAGTGATCTCCTGGACTCGCTGAGCCCACCTGTCCGCGCTGGAGGAGGAAAGGGTGAAGGTGCTCTTCTGCACACTGATCAGCTGGCCAGTAACCAAGCTATAATGCTCCAGAAGGTGCATAAGCTGGATCAGCCCATCACCATCCGCACGAGTGAAGATGATGATGTCATCCGCATAAGATAGGTGCGAGACTGGGGGCCCATAGCCACGGGTGCTATATGTCATCTGAGGATATTCGCGGATAAAGCCGTCTAGGCAGCGAGAGAGGTAGTCCGCCGCAAGGACAAAGAGGGAAGGGGAAAGGGGGTCTCCCTGTCTAAGGCCTCTAGATGCGGGAAAAAATTCTGTGGGGCTGCCATTAACCAAGACCGAGAACGTGCAATGCTCCACACACGCCTCTACAAAGCTGATCCATCGCTCCGGGAATCCTATCCTAGCCAGTGCCTCCCTAAGAAACGGCCACTCCACTCTATCATACGCCTTAGCCATGTCTAGCTTCAGCGCAATGTTCGGTGCCCGCTTCCAGTCTGCATGGGAGATATCGTGGATCATCTCCTGGGCCAAAAGTATGTTATCACTAATGACCCGATCCTTGACGAAGCCACTCTGGTTCGAAGAGATGAGGGAGGGGAGAATAGGAGAAAGACGGCCGTTAAGAATTTTCGAAATAAGCTTATTGGTCACGTTACACAGGCTAATGGGCCTGTAGTCGGACCAAGAGCTCGGATTGGGTCTTTTGGGAATCAAGACGACAGAGGTGGTCGTGAACGAATCCGGCATCCGGTGACCGGTGAAGAAATCCAATACCGCCTCCTCAACATCAGGCTCGACTATATCCCAGCAGACCTGATAGAAGAGGGAAGAGAATCCATCGGGACCAGAAACGCTGTTGGGATCAATCCCAAAAACAGCATCCCTAACCTCCTCTCTGCTCGGAAGCTCGCAGAGGTCGACAAGGTCGACCGAAGGAGGGATGGTAGGGAAGAAAGAGACGGTCGGGGCAACGAGGGACCCTCTGTCAGAGGTGAAGAGGGTCTGGAAGTGAGCAACAGCTGACTCCCGAATCTGAGACTCCTGGGTCAGGGATGATCCATTTGCCTCAATACTATGGATGTACGACTTAGCACGCTTCTGCCTAACAAAGCCCTGGAAGAACCTAGTATTCCGTTCGCCCTCAGCCACCCAGCGAACGGCCGCCTTCTGCTTCCAGAAATCCACCTCCATAAGGAGTCGGAGCTGGTACTCGGCGTGGCAGCGGTGCATCGCAGTCCTATTCTCCAGAGTGGGATCCAGGTCATAGGCCCGTTCAGCCTCCGCGTGCGCACTCTGAGCCGCAGAAAGGCGCTGATGGAGGTTTCCAAAAACATCCCAGTTCCACTGTCTTAGCCTACGCCGTAACCTGTCGAGCTTAGCTTCGAGATTGCGCATCCCGAAGAGCCCAGTCGGTTGAAGCCAGGAATCCCTGACAGTGTCATGGAAAGAGTGGTGGCGAACCCACATGTTCTGGAACCTAAAGGAAGCGCGGCGGGGAGTGCTCGAGAAGCGACACCTAATGAGGAGCGGTGAATGGTCATACCCAAATCGAGTGAGGTGCGTGACGGTCGTGACCGCAAACACCTTCGACCACGCTTCAGATATCAAAGCACGGTCGAGCCTCTCTTTGCTAGGTTAGTTATGTTTTGCTGCTAGGTTAACTGTTTCTTGTTGCTAGGTTAGTTATCTGTAGCTGCTAGGTTAGTTGTCTTTTCTTGCTAGGTTAGTTGTCTTTTGCTGCTAGTTTAGTTATTTATTGTTGCTAGGTTAGTTGTCTGATGTTGCTAGGTTAGTTGTTTAATTTTCCTCCATATTTTCTTAGAATTGGTTCACTCTGTTTAATTTTATGTATAATCAGGGTTATAAATCCAAGCTTTTAAGCAAGGTTATGTGCTTGGCTACTGATGTTGTTGATGTTATAAACTTGCTTGAAGATTGCCCCCATGAAGTGACCAAAGATTTAAATTACAAGAAGATACAACAAGCAACGGAAAATCTTATTTCTGTCAGCCCTGATGTACCCCAATCTTCTCAGAAGACAGGTTCTTTTGAAGATAGTGAAGAAACAGCTGCTTTCTGGAATGATCCAGAAACAATTGCAGCTATTGAGAAGATTGAGCGTGCTATTGGGAAGAGGCCTGCATACAAGAAGAAGACACAAGGTGATGATGTTCCCAGTTTTTCATTGGGATTGGGGTTGTCCTCCCAGTCCCAAGAGAGTGACAGAGGTTGGGAGGACATTCTAAATGTTTCAAGGCAGTTTTCAACTGATAAGAGAGATGATCATGATGATTCTATCCCCCAATTGTCTGTTGAGCCAGTGAAAATAAAGAGCCAGAGATTAGAGAGAGAGAGGAAGTGAAGAAAGAGATGGAGAAGAGAATTAAAGAAAGAAAGGATGAAGAAAGACAAAAGAAAGAGAAAGAGACAGAGAGAATTGAAGAAGAAAAAGAGATTGAGGAGAATCAACCTCTCTCTCTCTCTTTATGTTGGAGAAACAGAAGCAGAAATAGAAAGAGAGAGACACTTGAAAAAGAAAAAGGGAAAGAGAGAGAGAAGCAGGAGAAAGAGAAAGAGATGCAGAGAGAGAAGCAGGAGAAAGAGAAAGAGAAAGAGAGAGAGAGAGAAAAGAAGCAGAGAGAGAACAGAAACAGAGGGAGGAGAAGGAGAGAGAAGTCAGAGAAAGGGAAAAGAAAGAGAGAGAGCAGAAGGAGAGAGAGGAGAAGGAGAGAGAGAAGAAAGAGAGAGAGGAGAAAGAAAAACAGGAGAAAGAGAGAGAGGAGAAAGAAAGACAAGAGAAAGAGATAGAAAAGAAACAGAGTGAGGAGAAGGAGAGAGAAGTCAAAGAGAGGGAGGAGAAGGAGGAGAGAGAGAACAGAGATAGGGAGGAGAAGGAGAGAGAGAGAGAGTTCAAAAAGAAAAAGAAGTTGAGAGAGAGAGGTTGGAGAAAGAAAAAGAGAAAGAGAGAGAGAAAGATAGAATGGGGCTTGAAAAAGAAAAAGAGAAAGAGAAAGAGAGGGAGAGAATTGAGAAAGAGAAAGAGATTGAGAGAGAGAGGGTTGAGCAGGAGAAGCTGAGACAGAGAGAGAAAGTGGAGAAAGATGAGAAAGAAAGAATTCAGAAAGAAAAAATGGGGAAAGAGAAGAAAGAAGAACAGGAGAAATTGAAGCAACAGGAGAAGTTGAAAAGGAAACTGAAAGACAATGAGAAACTTGCATTGAAACAATACAACATATCAAAAGCAGGTTCAAGAGATGAAGAAATATATGATTGGATATTGCATGAAGATCCAGAGACAATGTAATTTTTCATACTTGAGAAATTTAATATAATTTTCACATTTTATTGCATTTATTAATTTTAAATTTATATTTTATTGTTCTTTTTTTATTTTTGTGCTGTCAGGTATGAGATAATATTTCAGAATGGGGATCTAATTTTAATGAAAGAAGATCTCAGGTCTTTAAGACCAGATGAATATGTCAGTGTCTCTGTACTTGATACCTGGTCCAGAATTTTGAACTTAAGAGAACAATCCAGAAAACCTGGCCAGCCGTTGAGATTTTTTGCATCAACATATTCTAGTGTAAGTTTACTTATATATTTTATTCTTATTTACTTTAATATTTTCTTGTTTTGGTATTTCCTGTTATTGAATTTACATTGAAGGTGAAATTTAGTTGTTTTTTGATGCTGCTAGGTTAGTACTCTGTGATTGCTAAGTTAGTTATCAGAAGTTGCTAGGTTAGTTATCACTTGTTGCTACGTTAGTTGTATACTGCTGCTAGGTTAGTTTTATTTCTGATGCTGCTAGGTTAGATATATGTAGTTGCTAGGGTACTTGTCTGTTGTTGCTAGATTAGTTATCAGAAGTTGCTAGGTTAGTTATGACTTGTTGCTACGTTAGATATATACTGCTGCTAGGTTAGTTTTATTTCTGATGCTGCTAGGTTACTTGTCTGTTGTTGCTAGGTTAGATATCTTTTGGTGCTCGGTTAGTTATTTGTATAACATATTTGATTAGCTTAGTTATATTTGATTTATTATTTTATAACATATTTTTTTCATTTGTTTCCAGAATTACAGTGTTCCAATCGCTGGGGAGAAATGGGATTTGAAGTCCAAAGCTTCTTTATTCATCGAGAGTTTGGATAATGATTTTAGAAAATCAAAAGCTCATTCTAAATTTGAAGATGTTGATATGGTAATTTTCATTTTAAATTGGAGTTGATTAGTTTATTTATTTACTAACAAGCTAATATTATATAATTTTTATTTTTTATCAGATATTCTTTCCTGTGTGCAAGAGTGATCACTTGTATGTGGTCTGTTTTGATTTGAAAGCATATCACATTCACATACTGGACAATTCTACTGTTGGTGGCCTTACATGTGGAAAATATGAATATCAACATACAAATCTGGTAATAATCTCTAATCTTTTTAAATTAATTTTAGAACAATGCATATACAGTTAATATTATATCATGCAATGTTAATACATTTTTAATAATTGTTCCTTTTTTTGTTCAGAAAAAACTACTTGTTGAATATTTGAAATTCCAAAAAATGCTTGAATGTGCATCACTTGTTTTCAAATTGAAGCCAGTCAGACTTGATATGCCATGGAGAGATGAGAAGAATAAAGTAGACTGTGGAGTGTTTGTCATGCGCCATATGGAAGCATATTTTGGAGCTGACGTTAAAAATTGGAACTCTGGTCTTCTAAAGGATAATCCTGAGCAGTTGAAACAAATGCGTATTAAATATTGCTCGAAAATTGTCCTAAATGAATTCAATGAGCTGAAATCAGAAAACGATAAGAAGGCAGATGTGTTTGGAGGAAAGAAGAAACCTGCCAAAAGGGTGAAGACTGTCCATTTCAAAGACAATTGACTTGTAGTTTGATTTCAGTGACAATGTTTTTCTTTTTGGATTTGTATACTTTTTTGATGTATATATTATTTTTTGATGTATATATTAGTTGTTTGAATTGCATAGTTTTCCTTCCATCATCTCCCTGAGCGATGTTTACCCTGTAAACTCTTCCTCCTACTTGGATACGTCGTGGTGGTAGTGATAAAATTTGCCTTCAATATGTTCCCTCCAGAAAGGCACTGGTATGGGCTACAAGAAGTTAATTATGCAGCTAGATGAAATTTATTAAACTTACCAAACAGACACGTTCAACATGTGCTTAATCTTGACATTGAAAGTATGTTGTGGCAGCCGACTACAATGGTTGCGGTCAATGATTCTAATTTCATAGTCTAAGTTGCTGGTTGGTCTGAAGTGCAATTTGGAACCAAGTTCAACGTCCTCTGTAACCATGTACTCACGCCAACCGTCTATAATTGTTGGGCAGCCATCAATCCTTTTTATCACAGTCTCATACGTGCGTTCTTCTAATGTATGTAAAATGCATCTCTGGGACAGATCCTCATCAGGGAAAAAGTAGTGCGTTGATGGTGGAAAGGGCTGGAACATCACAACATATTTTCTTCTTTCAGTTAAACTGTGCTTTTTAAATGTAACAGTGCATTATTAAAAGAAGAAATAAAAAAAAGAAGTTTACCATAGTGTGGAGAACACTGGGCAAAACACGCTTAGACAACCATGGCAGTAAGTATTCATTATCGACATTCCTGTGATGCAGAGTATTGTGTTCCATATTCTGTAGTCCAATATTTCAGAGAGAAAGGGGTTATGAAACATGTTATGCAATAGTTAATACATAGAACATGGTGAGGATTAAGAGAAAATTAACAGAGATTATAATTCTTATTATAAAGATTTTAATACATAGAAATTGTAGAAGATTTTCACCTTCAGCTTTGTGATGTAGTCTTCGTTGGTAGGGCGACACAAAAGTATTTTAACCCTAATTTTTGTCCACTTTATATGAAGTCTGCCATTACTGAGCAATAACTACCCGACTTAAATACCCGACTTTTCATCTGATATAAATATTGCTAGGTTAGTTGTCTATTGTTGCTAGGTTAGTTTTCTGAGGTCATAAGTTTCGAAGTAAAGAGGGTGTTGATGGATACGGGGAGTTTGGTCGATGTGATGTTTTATGACTGCTTTACGCAGATCAATAGGGAGTCGAACGTGGTATTAAACTCAGTCATAACAGCCCTATATGGTTTCAATGGACGTGAGGTGTAATAGCCCAGTTCAGTTATTAATAAAAGTGACAGTTTTAGTTCCAAGTTTGTACTAATTCCTTTTATTAATATTGCTCATTTCGAGTTCCGAGCCTAGTTATTTAGCTATTCAGTTCTAAGTTCAACTTTAAGTCGAGAGTATTCTCGGTTAATTCCAGTCAGTAGCCGAGTCATTTTTAGTTATTAATTCTGGTCCGTTTATTTTTAGAATTAGACATCAGTAGTCGGGATTAATTCTTCCAAGTTGACGAATAATCAAAATCGAGTATATTTTGATAAATCGTCTAAGTTAAGCCGTGAACAGAACCAAGTTTTTCGGTCACAAGTCTCGCGCCTAGCCAAGTCTCGAGCCCTAGAAGTGCCGAGTCTTGATCAAGCCTAGCCGTGCTTGTAGCCTTACTTAGAATTTTTCTAAGTATGAGATCATCCTTAGCGAACTCTAGGACATAGTAGTTCCTCCGGCCAAGAGACCCGCACCTAGCTCGTGTGTGGTGCCAGAGCCTCTCGCACCAAGGTCCGCCTTAGATTGAGAAGATTAATTCTCGGCCAAGTAGTGAGATCCCGCGCCAAGTTCGTGGGTCAGGCTCAAGTCCCCTCGTGTCAAGCTTTGCGCCAGTCAAGCCCTATGTTCATGCCGAGCATTATGAGAAATTTTCTAAGTATTTTGGCTCTTAAGATAAGACCTCATTAAGCCTTGGAGAGTTAGCAAGTCTCTCGGCCCAAGTCCTTAGTGCCGAGCCCAAGGAATGCGCGTTCAAGTCCTCGCGTGAGTCCATGTTCGAACCCAAGTCATGGCCGAGCTCATATGGAATATTTTCTAAGTATTTTGGGCTAATAAGTTCAGCCATTATCCAGCCTTGAAGGGTAGTCTTCGGCCAAAGAACCATGCGCACAGCCCAAGCCTAGCGCGCGCCCAGGCTCTCTCGCGCCCAGCCCAGCAGGCCGCGCCCAGGCCTTGGGCGAGCCCTTCATTGCCTAGCCCAAGTGAAAGTTTTCGGCCCAAGTCCTATGGCCCAAGTGTATGCGAGTATTCTGGAGCTAAGTAGGAGTTAATTAAGCCTAAGTCATGGTTAAGAATTGGATTAGCAAAGTCAAACATGATTAGCATGTAGTGGAGTATGGGCATGTGGAATATTTTATTCATAGTGCATGAGAATCTCTTCTCCACTACCTAGTGCCAACCAGACCTTCTTCCTCCACCACGTTGACTGCCTCGTTCAGCCCAAAGTCAGCTGCCTGAGCACTCAAACCGTGCTTCAAGACCACCCATGCGCCTAGGACCAAGGAAGTGCGCCACTTTGTCCGCATGCCTAGCTTTGGTTGCTCCGCCCCTATGCTCTATATTAGGATCACTCCTCAGCTATTTTTCATCTCTTGGACACTTAAGAAATCGAGCATACTTAGAGCATTGAGAGAAAAATAGAGCAAGGCCGAGAGAAGGTCCCTTAGCCACACACGCGCACAAGAGAGGAAAGGAAGAGGGTAACCGAGCCTTACACTACTCCAGCCAATTACACTCGTGGTCCATCATTACCATAGTGTTTGGTGGATTTTTGTAAGTCTTTAGAAGCCCTCAAACTCAGCAAATAGTCCTCGAGTTGAGCCAAAGGACATTAAGGCGCGAGAAGAGCCGAACAAAGGAGACCTAGCACCATTTAGCCTTTCGGTGAAGGTTAGCTTGTGTTATTCATTTTTCCCAGCTATAACATGATATTTTAAGATTTATCTTGAAGAGAAATGAGGTCATGCACATGCTTAAGTATGTGTTTCGAATTTTTGAAGTTTAGAGCCTTAATTTCGAATTTTGAGTAGCATGCATGATTAGGCCAATTTTTTTTTATTTTTTTTTTTTGCAGATAATAACATAATATCATTCAATCAACCGTTCAACGATACAGTTTGAAAGAAAGGAGATAGAAAAGACGGGATACAATCCTTCCACAAGAAGGATCCCGTTGATCGGATAGCCCATTTAGCTAAATAATGAGCTATAACATTGTGCTCACGACTAACATGGCTACAATTCCCACAATTCAACAACTTCAACAGATTAACTATATCCGAAAAAACACTGTGCAAGGGATCATTAGGATGTTGGCCTGAGATACCAAAAATGGTAGAAGCGGCATCAGTCTTTGCGGTTTGAAGCGTAAACCCTGAATCCAATGCAAATCGAAGACCAAATCGGAAAGCCAATGCTTCGGTTGTTTCTGGGGAAACGGATCCCGATTGTTGAGAGGCAAATGCCGCCCAACACCAACCTTCTGAATCACATATCTAACCACCAAATCCAATCGATACATCATTCACCGAAGCATCACAAAAAATAGAAAATCCATTTTGGCACGTACCTGGGCCACTCCAAGATTGTATCGATTTTGGGTTGATTATTTGTTCAATACTGGGTGAGAAGTGAGGCGCTGTTATCTCTTCCAGCCATACGTCTCCGATAACCCGAATTTGTTCCGCACTCCTCATCAATATGCCATGTTGAATGTGGTTCCGCTCATTCCAAATCAGCCACATAAAAATTACAAACTCCGATATTTTGTTTTCTCGGTCTCCATCCAGAATTGCACATAATATATGCTTGAAGCTCTTACCTCGCAAACTAGCCAACACATTCCACCAATCGACTATTTTTCACAATCTTTTAACCCAGCCACATTCAAAAAACACGTAAACATTTTATTCCCAGGCTCCACATCTAACACATTTAGCTTCCACGCCAATAGATCTACGAGTCAAATTTTCGGAAGAAGGGAAAGCCAAATGACACAGTCTCCACATAAGTATTTTAATTTTTGGTATTACCTTCATTTTCCATAACTCTTTCCACCATCGAGATGAGCTATGAGAACTCGATTCTTGAGGATCTGCTGATAAAGCTTTAAGAGCATGGTATGCACTCTTTACAGTGTATGACCCACTTTTAGAGTAATTCCAAATAAGTCGATCCGACGAACGGTTATTACTTAAAGGGATAGACAAGATTTTGTGTGCATCGATTGGTAGAAAAATACCATTAATCAGATCGTCATTCCAAGCTCCACTCACCCTAATGAGATCTTGTACGTACATAATACCAAGTACCGGTTGAGAGAAGGGCTTAAAATCATGAAAATGAGGAATCCATGGATCAAAATAAATATTTATTAGCGCCTCGTCTCCCACTCTCTATCTCAAACCTGCTCGCAATTCCTCACGTCCCCACAGAATGCTTTTCCAAATAAAAGAAGATCCCGTCCCAGTCCTGGCCTCAAGAAAATGAGTTGAAGGAAAATACTTTGCTTTAAGTACTCTGGCCATGAGTGAGTCAGGGGAAGAAATTACCCGCCACGCCTGTTTTCCCAACGTCGCTTGATTAAACAATACAAAGTCTCGAAAACCCATCCCACCCTCCTGTTTGGACATAGTCATTTTGCTCCACTTTAGCCATGATAGCTTTCGTTCTCCATTACGGGATCCCCACGAAAATTGAGCAACAATTTGTTTGATTTGATTACAAATTGCTTTCGGTAACCTGAACAGACTCATAAGATAGATAGGGATAGATTGCACTACAGCTTTAATCAGAATTTCACGGCCCGCTGAAGAGAACAAATTACGACTCCAATTATGAAGACGCTTCCAGATCTTTTCACGAGCCATAGCAAAAGTTCGTTTTTTTTTTTCTCTACCAATCATTGAAGGTAACCCCAGATATGTTCCAATAGGTGCGGGTGATTGAATTCGAAAGGTCGACCAAATTACCTGGCGAAGAACTTGAGGTGTATTTGGGCTGAAAGATATAGCCGTTTTCTCCAGATTTATTTGTTGACCAGATGCTCGTTCGTAATGATTTAGAATGTTGACAATTGAATTTGCCTCAGCTGAAGACGCCTTTGGGAAAATAATAGAATCATCCGCGAATAGGAGATGAGAGATTGACGGCCCGTTCCTGCTACATTTCAGCCCCTTCAACATTTCGTCCGCTTCTGCTCTTTTCAGAGTTGCCGAGAGGCCCTCTGCACAGAGTATAAACAAGTACGGCGATAGAGAACAGCCTTGACGTAGACCGCAAGAAGGTGTTACTTTCCCAACAATCTGGCCATTTATTTTGAATGAAAATTTAACAGTCGAGATACAATTTCGAATCAACAATCGAAAACGATCAGGAAAACCTTTCTTCTGCAGCATTGCGTCAACAAAATCCCACTCCACACGACCGTATGCTTTACTCATATCAAGTTTAAGATCGCATTATCCGTTATTAGTCTGTTAGGAACAAAAGCACTTTGGTTAGCCGATATCAACCGCTGTAAGACCATTTTCAATCGTACAGCAATAGCTTTAGATACTATCTTGTAGAGAACCGAGCACAGACTGATAGGACGAAAATCACTAACTCTGACTGAGTTCTTCTTCTTCGGGATCAAGACAATTATCGTATCATTAAGACCGTGCAGTGAGCAGCCATTATTCAGAATATTGAGACACACCGAGATAACATTAGATTTAATGATATCCCAATGCTTCTGGTAAAAGATCGCGTGAAATCCATCCATCCCTGGAGCCTTATAAGGCCCAATACTCGTTAAAGTAGCAAGGACATCTTTTTCTGTAAATGGTTCCTCAAGCAAGCTTGCTTCTTCAGGAGAAATACCACAACTCACATTATCAGTGACAACCTGAATTTGCTCATTGTTCAGCTGAGTGCTAGTAAAAAGATCATGGAAGAACTTCGACACCTGACGGACTATATCATCCTCTTTTGACAGCCAAGCACCCTGTTCAGTTTGTAGCTTGTCAATTCGATTCCTACGAGATCTCTCTTTAGCTCTAGTATGAAAAAACCTCATATTTCAATCTCCTTCCCTAAGCCAATCAATCTGCGCTCGTTGTTTCCAGAAACACTCTTCCCTGGAAGAAAGGTTACATACGTCCTGCTCCAATAAATGAATGTCTTCCATAAAATGTTCTGAATTTGGAGAATCATATAGTTCTTGGAGTCGCCTTTCCTTATCCCGCAACATTTTCCTCCAGCCAGTAAAAGAGGTTTGACTCCATGCTTTCAGTTTTTTACTACAAGCTTCTAGCTTTCTATTAAACCAGAGGGGGGTACCCTTACTACTTTGGATAGCTGTATCATTATCCCAGCCTTCCCGGACGACCGTACTGAGGTTCTTCTCGCGTAACCAAAATGGCTCGAATCTGAAAGGATGGCTTCCCTGAAATCCCTGATGTTTGATATGGTTTTCATAGTGAAGAAAAATGGGACGATGATCAGAGTACTGGGAAGGAAGATGTTCAATTATAGACTCCGGAAAATCATTCCGCCATTCTTCTGTAGCCACAAATCTATCCAGGCGAGCTTGGATATTATCAAAGCCTCCTCGTTTATTATTCCACGTAAATAGACTTCTCTGGAACTGGATATTATAGAGATTATAGTGATTTAGGGTCATTTGGAATTCCCTGGACGTAGTTTGATTACGGAATACTCCTCCCTTTCTTTCCGAAAGAAGAATGGTCTCATTAAAATCCCAACCGCATAACCACGGAAGATTTGAGGAGGATTGCAGACGTTTAATTAATTCCCATGTGAGATGCCGATTTTCCATTCGAGGTTGACCATATATTCCCGTAAACCTCCAACACTTGGTATTGTGATCCTTGACATGAGAGCGTATGTTCGCTGCCTTAACACCAAACAATCTAGTCTCAGAAAGAAAAACTAGATCGGGGGAAAATTTACGGACCAAGTCCTGTAAATATTTTACCCTGCAAGGGTTCCCCAAACCTTGCACGTTCCAGCATAGACAACTTATTGTGTCCGGCGGCTCTGCTGCGCAGAGACTGCCGTTTCTAAAGAGTGAACACCCGTGTCATTCACATTTCTGTCAACGTCCTGTTTTGGGCGTTTGCTCAGCTCAAAATCCTGTGAAATGATTGAGCTTGATTTTCGTTTTACATTTGTTTCTGCCAAAATTCCGGAGCTGTTCCCAGTTGCTTTTGAAGTTGAAAAAGATTTCAGTACTTTGGCCTTGCCTAACTGAACTGTGTTGGACATTCCCTGCTTTCTTTTCCACCCTTTCTGTTGGCCCCCTTTTATGTTTACCTCTATACTGTGAAGTTCCCCTATGTCTGGAATATTCTCCTGACAACCACCAATATCACCAATTTGAACGGCAGATTGTTTTTCCCGACTTGGTGCGACAAGATCCTGGACTTGCATAGTGGGACTTGACTCGGATATATTTTCCTCCATCGAATTGTTGTCTTGCTGAGCTAAGCTTTTATCGCTCTCTCCTCTACTAACACTTTGGTCCCTGGAAAGTTGAGGGCTACCCGTGTTTATGTTAGAGGAATTCGATCGCCCTGATTGCCTTCACAAGTTGAAAGGAGAAGCCCTTAGCCTATCCCCAAATTTACGTCTGGAATCATGGGATATGCTCTCTGATTGCGTAAGGCAATCACACATTTTATGACCAATTAACCCGCAAATAAAACAAAAATCTGGGAGCTTCTCGTATTGAATAGGAATCATGAACTCTTCTCCCTTGGCCTCTAGAAAAACTCACATCCCACGCTGAAGTGGCTTCAGAATATCAATATTTACTCGAACTCGTGATGTGATTCCTTCAACATCAACCGCTAAAACTTCACCCAAATGCTGCCCGACCATCTTAACACAAGTCTCCGTATGGCATACTAACGGTAGATTAAGCAGATGAACCCAGAAGGGGATAACATTAAATTCCATTGCACTAATAGCCCCAGCCCCTACAGGTTTCATCAATGAAATCACCTGTTTGTTAAACAACCATGGCCCCCCATTCAGCACCATATTCATATCTTCAACCGAGCCAAAATGGAATAAGAAGATGTTATTATTCCCTTTCGGCTCAATCTGAAATGAGTACCTCGTCTTCCAAATAAATCGAAAGACCGACTCGAGGCCCTCTTTGTTTACATGCTTATTCCCGAACACTTTTCCGACGAGGCTAGTAGCCAATTTAGCAAATCCAATATCTGATGCACTCGCCGCCACCGGGACCACCTCCTCCTCTAAGTCCAGCCGCAATTGTTCACACAGTTTTGAAATCTCTTCGGAGTCCATGGCTGGATAATTTCGTGAAATAGAGGATTGAGAATTCGAACCAATGACCTGTGGAGAAAATGAGAAATAAAAACCCAAAGAATGGGTAGAAACCGAACTTGCTAGATGAATTCAGACCTAGGGCTGAAAGAAACCCAAATCCCTCTTCGAGAGAGAAAGGGAGTTTTTTACATTATCAAGCTTTATTTGAATTTATTAGGCCAATTTTAGGAGCTCATAATTCCTCATAAATCATGATTATGACATTGGTAAAAGATAGGCATGTTTTAAGTTCATTTGCTCGGCCAAGTTGATAGTGAATTTGTGCGTATTTTTACTCCCGAGTCAAATTATTATGCATGCGAGTAAAATCCAATGTCTCAGCCCGAGAAGTTATGATTGATAATGCTTATTATTTGGCCTTAAGTGATTTTGCAAGATGAGCAAGTTTATTCGGTGACCTAGTGTCCGTTCGAGCCATATCAGCTCTACCGAACCAAGTTATAGTCCAACCGAGTTGCCCTAGTGTTTCTTGGCATAATAACGTGTTTTATATCATGTTATGTTGGATGAGTTCGGTTGTCACCGGAGAAGTCGCCAGAAGTCCGGCAAGGACCTGCCACGGTCACTGGCCGCGTATATAGCGCGTGCAGTGTCGGGCCTGTGTCCAACAGAGGCTAAGGTTGCCCTGTCCAGTGCCAACAGAGGTTAATTTATGCCTCTGTCCGTGCCCGCACCCAGCAGGCGCGAGGCACCACAGTCCCCAGTGCACGCGACCGCGCCAGTAGAGCCTAGTCCGTGTCCACGTGCAAGGTCTCGGCACCATTCGTGCCCAGTTACCTTAGACAGCGCCCGACAGCACTATTCCAGTGTCAGTGCACGCGTGGTCTCGAGCCAGTTGCTCGTGCCACGTATAGTAGGTCTCGGGCCGTGCCAGCAGCATTCTCGAGCATTCAGTGTCGTGCCTAGGGTTAACGCTAGTAGTGTTAGCCAACCTCAGTCAGTCTCGGGGCGTGCCCAGCAGCACGCCCGAGTGCCCAATTGCCTCCGAGTCGCCCGACAGCGCCTGAGTAGTGCCAGCCGTGCCAAAGCCGCGCGAGTAGAGTCTGTCCGTGTCCGTCTGCACCTAGTCGTGCCAGACCCAAGCCCATCGTGTCTGTCCGCACCCAGTAGTGCCAGACCTGAGTCCAGCCGTGCCCAGAAGCACGCCAGAGCCTAGTTAGCCTCGGTAGTGACCAGTCGCACCCGAGTGGCACCAGTAGTGCCCGTGCTCGTGCCAGCAGCCTCTGGCCGCGCCCAGTAGTGCCGGACCGCGCTGATGAGGACATGGCACGACAACTCAAAAATGCCGCAAGCCGGGCTTATCACGCGAGGAAGAGGTTAGCGCGAATGATAGGCGAAACGCTCGTACTCGAGACGGGCGTGCCCGGGCAAGGAGTTGACGCGCGCGAAATGGTCGGGGACACGGATGGCGAAGGAGAGGACCGCATGTGCGCACGCGGGCAGGTATGCACACGCAACCAGAGTCCTTGAGAGGAAACAAGTGATGCGCATGAAGAGAAAACACGCGCGCGCAAAAGAGGCGATGCTTTAGTCCTCGAGGCAATAGGCAAGGCGCACGAGAGCGGATCCCGAGGTGACTAGGGTTTCGGGCGTGACGCGCACGACAAGATCCTTTGGGATTCTACTAGATTTTTAGTTCCCTTATTACTTTATGCTTTCTAGATTGTTTAGGACTCTTAATATTTTATTGCTTTAATTAATGGCTTAGTTTGATTAGGACTAGAATTATTTTGAAGCCTATATAAAAGAATATGCTTTTGTTATTTTCATCATTCAAGAATTAATACAAAAACCGAACTTTTGTTCAACTCGTTGCCTTTGAATTCTTTACGTTTTCTTTTGCAAATTATCTTTTGAAGGGGCGCGCGAGTGAACCTCCGAACCTATCGTCGTGACCGAGGTGCTCGCGTGGCTCGACCGGCAAATGAACGCACGATCTCTCATCATCGGTGCTTTCATTGAGAGAGTTTGATCGTGCGTTTTTTCCCCATCTATTCTTTTAAATTTCG
>BKCP01005949.1:286416-411189 GCA_008636005.1 Striga asiatica | reverse complement strand
AAAAATAAGTCCAAATAGCAAAGAGCGAAGGAGGAAGAAGAAAGCCATGGCCAGTAAGGAGATGAAGGATAAGCTCGAGAACTTGGACGTGCAGGTGCGAAGCATGAGCGAAGCCGTGGACAACCTAGGTGAAGGGCTCGACACCACCAAGGCATCGGTGCGAGATCTAATGGAAATCATGAACCGAAGGTTCGATGAGATGGCTTGCAACATCCAACGTCAACCTCACGATCGTGATCGAGTCAGACTGCCCGACCCACACCACGGCGAACACGAACACGAGGAGGAGGAGTTCGAGCAGCGGTCACAGGCTTCAAATAATCACGACCATCTGCGGCTCGATAAACCGAGGCTAACGCTATCCACATTCACCGAGACTGACCCCGACGCATGGCTCAATCGGGTGCAATACTTCGAGCTCAAGGGAACCGCCAGGCACAAGTGGGTTTGATATGCAACCTATTATCGACGGCGAGGCCAATGTGTGGTGGTAGTGGCTTACAAACGTCTACCGCGGTAGGCAACAAGCGATCGAATGAGAGAACTTCGAGCGCGAGCTTCTCACGCTCTTCGGGACATCCGACTACCACAACTACGACAAAGCCCTCTCAGGCGTACAACAGGGGGGGGGCCTGCGCGACTATCAGAAGGAATTCGAACGCCTAGCGTGTCGTGTGCGAGGTTGGTCGGAGAGTGCGCTAGTGGGCGCGTTCATTGGCGGGCTGAAATTTGACTTAGCCACCGAAGTGGGATTGGAGAGGCCAGAGATGATGCAAAAGGCCATAGAGGTCGTCAGGCGAAGGGACGATCACCTCGCTGCAACTCGAAGGGGACGGGCGGACTCACAGTTCCCGGAGCAACGTCGTACTCCACCGGGCCCAAGCACGTTAAACCCCAGTCCTCGACTGCCGATTAACCCTCGATCTCCCATACCGGAGGTCAAGCAGCTATCGTTCGAGGAGATGCATAGGCGACGCGAGAAGGGCCTATGTTTCAAGTGCGAGGAGAAGTTTGTACCCGACCACAGGTGCAAGCAGGCGTTTTTAGTCGACATGGTCGAGTTTGATGAGGAAGATCCGGTAATAGACGAGCCGGAAGTGGACGAGATCGAGGCGCTCAAGGAGGAGGCCGAGATCTCGATGCATGCGATGGCCGGTATGCGAGCACCGAGGAAGATTCGACTACCTACGTGGGTTAGGGACCGCCGCGTGGTTGTACTCGTCGACAACGGGTCATCACATAACTTTATCAACGCTACGCTCTCACAGAAGCTAAAGCTGCCCACGACCAAGGTCGAGCCGTTTGATGTGCGCGTGGCTAACAACGAGCGATTGCGTTGTTTTGAGGCATTCAAGAACGTACCGATCAAGTTCAAGGGAGTGACCGTCAAGGCTGACCTTTATGCCTTGCCTCTCGTTGGACCCGATGTTGTGCTAGGGGTTTAATGGCTTGAAGGCCTGGGCAACGTGACCACTAATTACTGCACGGGGGTCATGAAGTTTGACTCGGGAGAACAACGGGTCACGCTGAGGGCAAGTGAGGACGGTGGGACCAAGGAGATTGGCCTCAAGAGTGTAGAGCAATTTTGGCATGGGGGCGGCCAACTCTATGCGGTAGTAATCGAGGAGTTTGAGGCGCGCAAGGGCGAGGTCGAGCAGTCGCAAGTGGAGATATGCGAGCTGCTCGAGCAATTTGGCCTGGTCCCTGGTGATCCACAGGGGCTGCCAACGCACCGAGAGTTCGACCACCGCATACCACTGGTCGATGCGAAGTAAGCTGTGCACGTTTATCTTTACCGATACGCGCATTTCCAGAAAACGGAGATCGAGAAGCAGGTAGGCGAGATGCTCGAGTCCGGGCTCATCCAGCACAGCACGAGCCCGTTTTTATTGCCAGTACTGCTCGTGAAGGAGAAGAACGGTACATGAAAATTTTGCACAGACTACCGTGCCCTTAATGCCTAGATTATTAAGGACCGGTTCCCAATTCCGAGTGTCGACATGCTCGACGAGCTAGGAGGGTCGCGCTACTTTTCTAAGCTCGACCTTAGGGTCGGGTATCACCAGATTCGTCTACACCAGGCTGACATTTCAAAAATGGCCTCTCGAACGCACCAAGGGCACTACGAGTATCTAGTGATGCCCATCGGCTTGTGCAACGCACCGTCGACTTTCCCGTTCGCAATGAACTCCATATTCAAGGAGCACTTGCGCAAATTTGTGCTCGTGTTCTTTGATGACATCTTGGTATACTCGAAGACTTGGGACTCACACCTTGAGCACTTGCGCATAGTGATGGAGATCTTAGAGACGAATTCATTCCACATTAAGCTGTCCAAAGGTTCGTTCGGGTAGGAGTCGGTCGAGTACCTCGGCCACTTCATATCACATGACGGGATGAAGGTTGATCCGAGGAAGATCGAGGCAATGGTGGATTGGCCGAAGCCAACTAGCCTTACGCAGCTTCGGGGCTTTCTCAGCCTTACGGCTACTACCACAATTTCGTGAAGGACTATGGCACCATCGCCAAGCCCCTCACCGAGATGGCAAAGAAAGGCGGCTTTAAGTGGTCGGAGTTATGTTTAAGTTCGATGTTATGTGCGAAGTTCATTCCGATGCGAGCGACGTGGGGATTGGAGCAGTCTTGTGTAGGAAGGACGGCCCTTAGCCTTCCTCAGCAAGGCGCTGGGCACGACGGGGTTGGGGATGTCCGCGTACGTGAAAGAGATTCTGGCGGTCGTGGGGGCCGTGCGGTGCTGGAGGCCTTACCTCTTGGGACAATGCTTCCGGATCGTGACCGACCAGTAGCCCCTCAAGCACCTACTCAAGCAAAGGATGGTGATGCCTGAGCAGTAGAAGTTCATCTCGGAGCTTATGGGTTTCGACTTTGAGATTGTGTACCGGTCGGGACGCCAAAATGCCGTGGCCGATGCGCTGTCCCGACGCACGGACGTGGCGGAGCTCGAGACTGTCTCTGAGCAAACATGGGCCGTGTGGGATGAGGTGAAGACGGCCCAGAAGAGGGGGATGCACAGTGCCAAGACCTTCAGCGCAAGGTAGACGCGTGAGACGCGGCAGTCGCGGACTACGAGCGGCACAACAGCCTCTTGCTCTACCGAGGTGGGGTCTTCATGCCGGATGAGGGCAACTTCGCGAGAAAATCTTGCAGCACTTCCACAATTCTAAGCTTGGTGGGCACTCCGGGTTCTATAGGACGTGGGCGAGGATGGCCAATACTTTCTTTTGGCCAGGACAGCAAGGGACGGTGCATGACTACGTTGCGCGCTGCGATGAGTGCCAGCGGACCAAAGCCGACGCGCGGTGACCGGGCGGGCTGCTGCAACCATTGCCGGTACCCGCTCGGATTTGGGAAGACATCATGATGGATTTCATCGAAGGGTTGCCATTATCGAACGGGTTTGATGGTGTGATGGTCGTTGTGGACCGGTTGATGAAGTACGCACACTTCGTGCCGCTGACACACCCGTACACGGCAGAATCCATCGCGAGGCTGTTCATCGAGTACATCGTGAAGTTGCACGGAGTGCCGAGGCCGATTTTTTCCGACCGAGACAGGATCTTCATGAGCAGCTTCTAGTCTGAGTTTTTCAAACTGCAAGGTTACCAACCGACGGACGACCAGACCGAGGTTACCAACCACACATTGGAGCAGTACCTGCGGTGCTATGTGCACCAGTTCCCGAAGCAGTGGGAGGCATACTTACCTTAGGCCGAGTACTGGTATAACACCACTTACCATAGCTCGACCAAGGCTACGCCGTTCGAGCTAGTGTACGGAAGGAAGCCGCCGACACTAGTGAGCTATGCGGCGGGGACCGCTATAAATGACGAGGTTGATCGAGAATTGATTGAATGCGACTTAATGCTGCGCGAGCTGAAGAAAAACCTTGAAGGCTCAATCAACCGGATGAAGGCCTATCATGACGCTAAGCGGCGCGAGGAGAGCTTCGAGAAGGGTGACTGCGTCTATTTGAAGTTGCAACCATTTAGGCAGCGCAGAAGGCCACGACTAAGCTCGGCGTCCACTACAATGGGCCTTACAAAGTTCTGAAGCGCATAGACAAGGTGGCCTATCAACTTGAGCTTCCGGAGGACTCACACATACACTCGGTTATACATGTGTCGCAACTCAAGAGGAGCTTGGGAGAAGTGCATAAGTGGTGCGAGCAACATCCCGCAACCGTGCAAGATGGGAAAATCATTGTGTAGCTGAACCGCGCGATCGAGTACCGGCAGGTAAGGAAGGTCGGATGTAATCGTTGGGAAGTACTAGTTGAATGGGAAGAGATGCCAGCAGAAGAGGCCATTTGGGAGGATTTGGCTGAGATGCGAACTCAATTCCCGACTTTCATCCTTGAGGACAAGGAAGCACATAAAGGGGACGGGAATGATGAAGCCATGGCGCGACAACTCAAAAACGCCGCGAGTCGTGCTTATCACGCGAGAAAGAGGTTAGCGCAGAAGATAGGCGAAACGCTCATAGTCGAGACGAGCGTGCGCGAGCAAGGAGACGACGCACGCGAAATGGTCGGGGACACGGATGGCGCGAAAGAGAGGACCGCGTGTCCACATGCGGGCGGGTATGCACACGCGACCAGAGGAAATAGGCGACGTGCATGGAGAGGAAACACACGCGCGCGAAGGCGGCGATGCCTTAGTCGTCGAGGCAATAGGCAAGGCGCACGAGATCGGATCCCGAGGCGGATAGGGTTTCGGGCGTGACGCGCAAGACAAGATCCTTTGGGATTCCACTAGATCTTTAGTTTCCTTATTACTTTATGTAACGCCCCACTTTGATTTTAAAGAAATTCCGGACTTTTAGAAAAATCAGAATAAATTTTTCAAAATTTAGTTCAAACATATTTAAGGCGTTACTCATTTATTTCAAAGTCAATCGTCAAACTCAATCATCAACAATATTTCCAACTCCCAAAACGGGTTTTCCAAAAATACATAAATCACCCAAACCAGGTTCCAACAATATTCATAGGATTTAAGGAGCATCTCCTTAACATTATTCAAATCATAAAATCCGAAAACCATTATTTCAATAATATTCCAAGCTTATAAATTATAAAATTAGTTCACGATGCGGAAGCATAACAAATAATAAAATCGGCCTCATAGACCGACCACCACTCGCTCTACTCCGCCGTCGTACCTGCCTCGCTTAAACTGAAACGTTAATTTCAGGTAGGGATAAGCACAGTTGGAAAAAGTAGTGCTCACTACTATGTAGTAAACCATATTCAAATTATAAAAACAGTATGATCGCAGCATGTATAAGAATCAATTTATTATCCCAATCTCCTGTCATAATATCGTCATAAGATCGTCATAATATCGTCATAAAATCGTCATAATATCAAGACTCGTGTACACACCTACGCATAGACTACTGCGGGGTAAAATACTGAATGCCCCTCGGGCTTCTATTGGTGCCCAAGCCAGTAGGAGTAAATCCTCAAAGGAGATTACCCAACGGGTACGTTCTATAGCTATGGCGATAACCGTTCGGCGGCCGATACAGCTCACATCGAAGGCTACATGGTTCACATGCATACATTGATTATACTACAAATATTCATTCATAAAATTTACAGCATAGCAAATTTTAGAATAACGAACCCACCTCGATAACAACATGAGATAATACAGAAGCACGAATAAGCGGTGAACTCGGCTCGTCAAGCACCTACATTAAGTCCAGATGCTACAATCAATATCTATTTGACTTAAACGAAAAACACAATCATACTTAGTCGAACTTGATTCGGCTAAGTTGTTCCTGAAGTCCTGTGGACGTTGGAACACTTAGACTCGACACTAAGACTCAACCAAATACACATGGGAGCTCACATAATCCAAAACAAAGATTGACCAAGTCAAACACTCAAAGGAACGGAAGGCGAGTCGATTTACAGTTTTTAATACAAAAACCATATATTTGAAAATACTAGTTTTTAATCACAAAAACAAGTTGGTCAGGTTATCAAACGAGTTAGGCTCTGAAATTTTAACAAAAAATTCACCTCCCAGAACTTAGTATAACCACCAATTTTCAGCCCCAACTCAAAGTATGCTATTTTATAAAATTCGAGCAAGTTTATGGCAAAAACGAGCATAAATTAACTACCTGACCACATGAACGTTTCATACTCTGAAATTTTTGTCTAAGGAACCTCAGCTTGTGAATAACAGTGTGTAAAAATCTCAGCTTCAAACACCTAACATGCGAATTAACAAAATTGTTACAACATTCAGCAGATTTCATATCTTCAACAGAACTGAACCTAAATGAACTCTAAAAATTCCAATATTTTAAAAGCATGAAATACACCACAAACAGACACTTCAACCAAAAATCAGAATTTTTCACTATCAGATCAATTTTTCATAATTAAAACAATTTCTGGTAGAAACACAAAATAATTTATTTACCTAATTTAACAGAGTTAAAAAATTATGTACATTTTACACAACATCTAAACATGCCAGAGACACAACGTACTCGAATTTCAGCCAATTTGGAGCACTACAAAATTTATTAGGCAATTAACATGAATCTGACCAGAAATCGTTTTAATTTATTAAAATAGCTACAGACCACATAAGATTATGAAATTTTTACACAAGCTTCATAATCGACAGTGGCAATTACACCCAAACGAGTTAGGCTCTGAAATTTATCATGATTTTATTACGAAAATAGCCACTTATCAAGTTCGACAATTTATCTAAGACTCAATTTATGACGAAATGACCCGAGGTCTTCGCCATAAGACCAAGGTGATATAATGTTCCAACCACAGCAACTTAATCACGAATTGACGAGGTCTCGTTCGATTTCTCAAAATCGAAGAGATCATCTACACATAATCCATATATCGAATCGAAACGAATACCTGAAATCATAGGCATTTAATATATATTCATGGAACACACAAAATTTATAGGCTCATATACATATTCGCAGCACATGTTCAACACATCATCAAAACACGAAATTAACGAGAGGGATGAGCCTCGGTACCGTTCTAGGGATCGCTCGAAAAACGGAACGGGGGGATCGAACGGGAGCACGCGGCGGCTCGCGGAGGAGCAGCGGCGGTCAGGAGGTGCTGAAATTGGTGGATTGCGGCTGCTGGTCTGCTGCAGGGGTCCTCGTCGTCGCTGTTGGTGGCCTGCTCGCGAACGGAATGTCGCCGGAGGAACTCGCGAGGGATGATGTCGCTCGACGATAAAGGTGACGCCGCGAGTTGCTGCTGCGGTAACCTCGTGAGAACAATGACGGGAGGGTCGGATTTGCAGGCGCGAAGAAGGGAGGTCGCCGGAGTTGGGCTGGCCGCGGCGTCTAGTCGCGACAGGGGTTCGCCGGTGACTTCTCACGAGATGGAGGCGGCGCTGGCGATTTGCAGAGAAAGGGAGAGGGAGTTGATGATGACGATGAGGAGAGGATTTGGTGGTGATATGCGTCGATGATGATGATGAGGGATGACAATCAGAATTAGCGAGAGAAAAGAGAAGAGATTGAGCATGAGGGATTTGCGCGAGAGAACAGAAAAGTCTGCGAGGTAAATCTGTTCTGACGAGAAGAGTGACGAGAGATATATAGATGTAGGGTTTAATAATCTTGTTACACAAGATATCACACACACACATGCACAATGGGGCGGGACGGTTCTGAAGGGTCGTCGGGCTCACGGTTGGCCGGTTCATGCGAAGGATCGAGGAAAAAATCGGCTCTCGGGCCCGACTAAACGAAATGTTAATTTGGTTCGGCTCGATAATTAAATTATAAACCGGATTTTTATTTACATATTTAATATACACAATTTAATATAAAATAATAATATTAATAATAATACAAATACACACATTTAATTAAATAATAATAACATTTAGATATTTAAGCATTTAATTACAATTTGGCAAATAAATATTATTTAGACAACTAGACATTTAATAGCAATTTAACAAATAAATAATATTAGACATTCAATAATAATAATAATAATAATAATAATAATAATAATAATAATAATAATGATGATGATAAATAATTCCAAATATTCCATAATCAAACGGGACATTACAGTCTATCCACCTTAAAAGAATTCCCTCCTCGGGATTCGAAAACAAAAGAAACAAAAATGAAAGAAAAGATACAAGGGACTCAAAACGAGAAGTTCGGATATCTCCTGCTAATCTCGACCTCCTTCTCCCAAGTCGCCTCAGACTCATCATGTCGGCTCCATTGCACCTTCACCAAACTCACTGCCGGGTTCCTCAGTTGATGGACCTTCTGGTCCAAAATAGCAACCGGCACCTCCTCATAGGTAAGGTCTCGCTCTACCTGCAGCTCGCCGAAGTCCACCACGTGGTCGGGGTCATGCACGTATCTACGCAACATCGAGACGTGAAACACGCCATGTACTCCGATAGATCTGGTGGTAAAGCCAGCCGATAAGCTAAGTCCCCAACTCGAGCAAGGATCTTGAATGGTCTGATATAGCGAGGTCGAAGCTTCCCTTTCTCCCCAAAGCGAATCACACCCTTCAAGGGTGAGACCTTCAGAAAGACATGGTCCCTAACAACATACTCATGCTGCTGCCTTTTTCGATCGGCATAGACCTTTTATCTCTCCTGTGCGGACCGGATATGCTTCTAGATTTCCTTAACAGCCTCCGAAGTCCTACGAATGAACTCTAGACCCATGATCTTCCTCTCCCTGACCTCATCCCAATACAAAGGTGTCCGGACCGTTCGTCCGTACAAAGCCTCATAAGGGGCCATCTTGATCGAGGAGTGATAGCTGTTGTTGTAAGTCAACTCGACCAATGGAAGGGCAGTCTCCCAAGTTAGGCTCCAGTCCAAGACCACAACCCTCAATATGTCCTCCAAGTACTGGATCGTCCGCTCCAACTGACCATCTGTCTGGGGGTGAAAGGTTGTGCTAAATGCCAATCTCGTTCCCATGGCTCGGTGTAGAGTCTTCCAGAACTGACTCGTGAACTTCAGGTCTCGATCAGATACAATCTCCACGGGCACTCCATGAAGTTTGACAATCTTGTCAACGAACAACTCGGCATACGCACTAGCCTTCATAGTCGTCCGGACGGGCAGAAAGTGGGCGGACTTCGTGAGTCGATCCACGATCACCCACATGGGAATCTCAAGCGGCTGCAACTGTCCTCTCGGTTTCTGGTGTTGAGCCTTTCATACCTCTCGTTGAAAAGAAAAAGTTCTCGTCAGTATAAGGTAATAAGTATGATAAAAAAATCCCCCACCAGTGCCTTCACTTGCTGGCACACCAGACAGCCGTTCACGAAACGGGCCACCTTCCTCTTCATACCTCGCCACCAAAAAAACTTCCCGAGGTCCTGGAACATCTTCGAGCTACCAAAATGGATGGTGTACGGGGCACTATAAGCTTCCTTCAGAATCTCCCTTCGCAGTTCGCACACCTTCGGAACACATAGTCTACCCTCGAAGACCAATGCTCTATCAGATGCAACGGCGAATCCTCCGACCTTGCCGGCTTCCATCAACTCCTTCATCCGGCACAGAAAACGGTCACTCACCTGCTCGGCGACTATTCCCTCACGGAGAGTCAGTCCCACAACCAAGGCGGTCAATGTACCCCCGGCTGTCGAAGTCGACTCCATTGCCTCAAACTGTATCCGCTCGAACTCCCGAACTAGAACAGCTTGCCGGGTGAATAGGCAAGACAGTTGGCAATCACTCCTCCAACTGAGGGCGTCGGCGACCACGTTAGCTTTCCCGGGATGATAGATAATCGTGCAGTTGTAGTCCTTGACCAACTCTAACCATCGGCGCTGCCGCATGTTCAACTCCTTCTAAGTGAAAATGTACTTCAGGCTCTTATGGTCCGTGAAAATCTTGCACTTCCCTCCGTAAAGGTAATGCCTCCAGATCTTCAAAGCGTGGACCACTACGGCTAGCTCTAAGTCGTGCGTGGGATAATTCTGCTCATGAGTCTTCAGCTGCCTCGACGCGTAGGCCACGACTTTCCCTTTCTGCATCAACACGCAGCCTAAACCCATCTTGGAAGCGTCACTATAGATCGTGAACTCCAAAGTCGAGTCGGGAATAGATAAGACTGGTGCGGTGGTAAGTCTCCCTTTCAGATCCTGGAAGCTAGCTTCGGACTTCGAACTCCAATCAAACCTCACGGCCTTCTTCGTAAGGTTGGTTAGTGGTTGGGCTATCTTCGAGAAGCCTTCAATGAACCTCCGGTAGTATCCTGCTAACCCAGGAAACTACGAACATCACTAGCATTTCTTGGTGTCTCCGACTTGCTCACCGCCTCGATCTTGGCGGGATCCATCTCAATGCCTCTAGCTGTCATAATGTGGCCAAGAAATGCCACACGATCTAGCCAGAACTCGCACTTCGAGAACTTCGCATACAGCTTCTCGCGGCGAAGATTCTCTAGCACAATCCTCAGATGCTCCTTGTGTTGGTCGATGTCCCGAGAATAAACCAGAATGTTGTCGATGAACACGATGACAAACTGGTCCAGATAAGGATAGAAGACCCTATTCATAAGGTCCATGAACATTGCTGGGGCATTGCTGAGTCCGAACGGCATCACTACGAACTCATGACTCCCGCATCTTCAGCTGATGATAACCAGACCTAAAATCGATCTTCGAAAAGACGCTGGCTCCCTTCAGCTGGTCGAAGAGATCCTTAATACGAGGAAGAGGATACTTGTTCTTAACCGTAAGGTGGTTAAGCTCGCGATAGTCAATGCACATGCGCATGGATCCGTCCTTCTTCTTCACGAATAAGACGGGCGCACCCCAAGGAGAAACACTCAGTCGAATGAAACCTAGCTCGAGCAATTCTTGGATTTGGGCCTTGAGCTCTTGAAGCTTCTTCGGCGCCATACGGTAAGGGGCTTTGGAAACGGGACCAGCTCCGGGCACTAGGTCAATAGTGAATTCAACTTGACGGTCAGGTGGTCCTCCGGGCAGTTCGTTCGGAAAGACGTCGAGGTATTCGCAGACAATAGAGACTCTCCCCGGGGTTCACTCCTCAACATCGTCGGAGACCATCGAAACGAGACAGCCTTGACAGCTACCCTTAGCAAGGCTCTTCTTAGCTTGGATAGAGGACATAACTCGAGGCACAGTACTCGACTTCACCCCAAAGAATACGACAGACTGATGGAAAAAAGAGTGACTTCACGCTCCTGGCACCAGATGTCGGCTCGATAGCGAGTGAGCCAGTCCATGCCCAAGATCACGTCGAAGTTGCGCATTTCATAAATATAAGCGTCGGCCTCCAGAACTCGTCCACCAATGATAACATTGAGATTGCGGATCAAGGAGTTAGAGATAATGATTATTCCTGAGGCTAGGCTAACCTCGAGAGGATCAACTTTGCACAAATTGGTAACAGATAAGGCTTCCAAGCATCGAGAAGAAATAAAGGAATGGGTTGCTCTAGTATCACATAAAGCAAAGACAGGCACATTGGATATCAAAATCATTCCAGACATGGTACCTGCGCTGTGGGCGGCCTCATCAGGGAAAATGGTATAGACGCGGGCCTGGCTCCAGGTCCTCTGATGGTTCTGCTGCGGGGGTTTTCTAGGCTGCTGCTGACGGGGTGGTGGCGGGAGTTGCTGCTGATGTTGGTAAGGTGGCTGTCTCTTGGGTTCGGGGCACTCGCTGAAGAAGTGTCTGGATTTATGGCAGTTGTAGCAGACCATCTACTGGTACCAACACTCTCCTGGGTGGAAGCGGCCACATTTATGGCACCTCGGGTTTTGGCACTGCGGGGCGGGGCGCTCGCCAGATCGGTTGGGGCCTCCACGTTTTCCCTTCCGGTTGTCCCGGTGGGAATCAGACTTCCTATTGTGGGAGCTAAAGCCAGGATGTACTGTGGTGATGGGCTGCACAGACTGTGCAAGAGGCTGAGAAGGAGCTGAGGCAAAGTGTTTCTGATTGTTCTCCAGTTGCTGGGCACGGATCACAGTTTCACCGTAGGGAAGGTTTCCCTGGCTAGTGAGGTGCATGCAAAGGTCGGGGCGGAGGCCGTCACGGAACTGAGTGGCCTTCTTAACCTCGGTCTCCACCAGCGTTGGAGCAAAGGCACTCATGCGGGCGAAATCTCGCTCGTACTCGTCAACAGTCCGGGTCCCCTGGCGGAGATCACAGAACTCACGCTGCATTTGCTTCTGATAGGTGAGCGTGTAGTACTTCTCCAGTATCACCTCCTTCATTCTATCCCTGGTGAGATTGGTGCGCTCACCCGGCCTAAGTCTCCAGTGGTCGTGCCACCAGGTGTCAGCATCTCCCTCCATCTAATATTCAACACAGACAATCTTCTGCTCATCGGTGCACATCAAGAGATTGAACATCCGCTCTAATTTTCGTATCCATTCAGCCACAACTGTTGGCCCCTTAACTCCGGTGAAAGCCGGTGGGGTCAGCCGCTGGAACTTGATGACAGTCTCACGGTGGTCGTCCTGTTGAGGTTGAGGCGGAGGCGGGTTTTGCTGATTATTTTGGGCATTGCGGGTGCGATTGACCATAATTCTACATTGAATATGCAGAAAGAATTTAGTACAATAATTTTCAAGGGAAAATCTATAGTTCGCCATGAAACACTAGAGTTCAACAAATTTCAAAATCGGTGGATAAACTCCTAAGCCCCAAATCACATCATAACATATTATCTCAATTATCAGGCAACACTTAAGCAATTTCAAATTCACTTATGAAACCCATACCTGAGTTGGCGAGGCACAACCGGAGCGAGTGTTCATATACTACAACATGTTATATAAGTATATCACATAATTCACATATACCAGTCTACAAAAACGCAGGCTGGCTCTGATACCAAACTGTAACGCCCCACTTTAATTTTAAAGAAATTCCGGACTTTCAGAAAAATCATAATATATTTTTCAAAATTTAGTTCAAACATATTTAAGGCGTTACTCATTTATTTCAAAGTCAATCGTCAAACTCCCAAAACGGGTTCTATAAGCGGCGAGCTCGGCTCGTCAAGAACCTACATTAAGTCCAGATGCTATAATCAACATCTATTTGACTTAAACGGAAAACACAATCATACTTAGTCGAACTTGATTCGGCTAAGTTGTTCGTGAAGTCCTGTGGACGTTAGAACACTTAGACTCGACACTAAGACTCAACCAAATACACATGGGAGTTCACATAATCCAAAACAAAGATTGACCAAGTCAAACACTGAAAGGAACGGAAGGCGAGTCGATTTACAGTTTTTAATACAAAAACCATATATTTGAAAAGGCAAAATTGCATATTAATACACCACCTTTCATGTTTTTGCAATTTAATCACCACTTTTACAATTTTGCAAATTAATCACCACCTTTACTATTGTTTGCAAATCGATACATGAATGACGGTTCCGTTAACGAAAATCTGACATGGCAATGCCATGTCAGATTTCCGTTAGATTTCGTTAACGGAACCGTCATTCATGTATCGATTTGCAAAAAATAGTAAAGGTGGTGATTAATTTGCAAAATTGTAAAAGTGGTGATTAAATTGCAAAAACATGAAAGGTGGTGTATTAATATGCAATTTTGCCTATTTGAAAATACTAGTTTTTAATCACAAAAACAAGTTGGTCAGGATATCAAATGAGTTAGGCTTTGAAATATTAACCAAAAATTTACATCCTAGAACTTAGTATAACACCAATTTTCAGCCCCAAACTCAAAGTATGCTAGTTTATAAAATTCGAGCAAGTTTATGGCAAAAACGAGCATAAATTAACTACCCGACCACATGAACGATTCATACTCTTAAATTTTTATCTAAGAAACCTCAGCATGTGAATTAAGAGTGTGTAAAAATATCAGCTTCAAAACACCTTACATGCGAATTAACAAAATTGTTACAACATTCAGTAGATTTCAAATTTTCAACATAACTGAACCTAAATGAACTCGAAAAATTCCAATATTTTAACAGCATGAAAAACACCACAAAACAAGCATTTCAACCAAAAATCAGAATTTTTCACCATCATATCAATTTTTCATAATTAAAAGAATTTCTGGCAGAAACACAAAATAATTTATTTACCTAAGCTAACAGAGTCCAAAAATTATGAAAATTTTACATATCATCTAAACATGCTATAGAAACAGCAAACTCGAATGTCAGCTAATTTCGAGCACTACACAATTTATTATGCAATTAACATTAATCTGACCAAAGATCATTTTAATTTATTAAAATAGCTAAAGACCACATAAAATTAGGAAATATTTACACAAGCTTCATAATCGACAGTGGCAATTACACCCAAATGTCAAGGCAATCGGACCAGCGAGCAATTTATCATGATTTTATTACGAAAACAGCCACTTATCAAAGTTCGACAATTTATCTAAGACTCAATTTACAACGAAATCGCCCGAGGTCTTTGCCATAAGACCAAGGATGATATAATGTTCCAACCACAACAACTTAATCACAAATTGACGAGGTCTTTTTCGATTTCTCAAAATCGAAGAGATCGTCTACACATAATCCATATATCGAATCGAAACGAATACATGAAATCATAGACATTTAATATATATTCATAGAACACACAAAATTTATAGGCTCATATACATATTCGCAGCACACGTTCAACACATCATCAAAACACGAAATTAACGAGAGGGATGAGTCTCGGTACCGTTCTCGGGATCACTCGAAAAACGGAATGGGGGGATCGAACGGGAGCACGCGGCGGCTCGCGGAGGAGCAGCGGCGGTCAGGAGGTGCTGCAACTGGTGGATCGCGGTTGCTTGTCCGCTGCAGGGGTCCTCGTCGTCGCTGTTGGTGGCCTGCTCGCGAACGGAAAGTCGCTGGAGGAACTCGCGAGGGATGATGTCGCTCGATGATAAAGGTGAGGCCACGAGTTGCTGCTGCGGTAACCTCGCGAGGACGATGACGGGAGGGTCGGATTTGCAGGCGCGACGAGGGGAGGTCGCCGGAGTTGGGCTGGCCGCGACGTCTAGTCGTGACAGGGGTTTGCCGGTGACTTCTCACGAGATGGAGGCGGCGCTAGCGATTTGCAGAGAAAGCGAGAGGGAGTTGATGATGACGATGAGGAGAGGATTTGGTGGTGATATGCGTCGATGATGATGATGAGGGATGACGATCAAAATTAGCGAGAGAAAAGAGAAGAGATTGAGCGTGAGGGATTTGCGCGAGAGAACAAAAAAGTCTGCGGGATAAATCTGTTCTGACGACAAGAGTGACGAGAGATATATAGATGTAGGGTTTAATAATCTTGTTACACAAGATATCACACACACACGTGCACAATGGGGCGGGCCGGTTCTGAAGGGTCGTCGGGCTCGCGGGTCGGCCGGTTCATGCGAAGCTCGAGGAAAGAATCGGCTCTCGGGCCTGACTAGACGAAATGTTAATTTGGTTCGGCTCGATATTTAAATTATACACCGGATTTTTATTTACATATATAATATACAAAATTTAATATCAAATAATAATATTAATAATAATACAAATACACACATTTAATTAAATAATAATAACATTTGGACATTTAGGCATTTAATTACAATTTGACAAATAAATAATATTTAGACAATTAGACATTTAATAGAAATTTAACAAAATAATAACAATAATAATAATAATAATAATAATAATAATAATAATAATAATAATAAAATAATAATGATAAATAATTCCCAAATATTCCATAATCAAACGGGACATTACAGTCTATCCACCTTAAAAGAATTCCGTCCTCGGGATTCAAAAACAAAAGAAACAAAAATGAATGAAAAGATACAAGGGACTCAAAACGAGAAGTTCGGATATCTCCTGCTAATCTCGACCTCCTTCTCCCAAGTCGCCTTGGACTCATAATGTCTGCTCCACTGCACCTTCACCAGACTCACTGCCCGGTTCCTCAGCTGATGGACCTTCTAGTACAAAATAGCAACCGACACCTCCTAATAGGTAAGGTCTCGCTCGACCTGCAGCTCGCCGAAGTACACCACGTGGTCGGGGTCATGCCCGTATCTACGCAACATCAAGACGTGAAACACGTCATGTACTCCCGATAGATCCGGTGGTAAAGCCAGCTGATAAGCTAAGTCCCCGACTCGAGCAAGGATCTCAAATGGTCCGATATAGCGAGGTCGAAGCTTCCCTTTCTTCCCGAAGCGAATCACACCCTTCATGGGTGAGACCTTCAGAAAGACATGGTCCCCAACGACATACTCATGCTCCTGCCTCTTCCGATCGGCATTGACCTTCTGTCTCTCTTGCGCGGACCGGATATGCTTCCGGATCTCCTCAACAGCCTCTGAAGTCCTACGAATGAACTCTGGACCCATGATCTTCCTCTCCCCGACCTCATCCCAATACAAAGGTGTCCGGACCTTTCGTCCGTACAAAGCCTCATAAGGGGCCATCTTGATCGAGGAGTGATAGCTGTTGTTGTAAGTCAACTCGACCAATGGAAGGGCAGTCTCTCAAGTTAGGCTCCGGTCTAAGACCACAACCCTCAATATGTCCTTCAAGTACTGGATCGTCCGCTCCGACTGACCATTTGTCTGGGGGTGAAAGGCTGTGCTAAATGCCAACCTCGTTCCCAGCAGAGTCTTCCAGAACTGACTCGTGAACTTCAGGTCTCGATCAGACACAATCTTCACGGGAACTCCATGAAGTTTGACAATCTCGTCAATGAACAACTCGGCATATGCACTAGCATTCATAGTCATCCGGACGGGCAGAAAGTGGGCGGACTTCGTGAGTCGTGACCGGACCTCGATCTCGGCAATCCCACCAAAAAGTCCATGGTGAGTCGCTCCCATTTCCACATGGGAATCCCAAGCGGCTGCAACAGTCCTCTCGGTTTTTGGTGTTCAGCCTTCACTTAGCACACCAGACAGCTGTTCACGAAACGGGCCACCTGCCTCTTCATACCTCGCCACCAAAAAAACTTCCAGAGGTCCTGGTACATCTTCGAGCTACTAGGATGGATGGTGTACGAGGCAGTATGAGCTTCCTTCAGAGTCTCCCTTCGAAGTTCCCACACCTTTGGAACACATAGTCTACCCTCGAAGACCAATGCTCTATCAAATGCAACAGCGAATCCTCCCACCTTACCGGCTTCCACCAACTCCTTCATCCGGCACAAAAAACGGTCATTCGGCTGCTCGGTGACTATTCTCGCACGGAGAGTCGGTCCCACAACCAAGGCGGTCAACATACCCCCGGCTGTCGAAGACGACTCCACTGCCTCTAACTGTAGCCGCTCGAACTCCCAAACTAGAACATCTTGCCGGGTGAATAGGCAAGACAGCTGGCCATGACTCCTCCGACTGAGGGCGTTGGCGACCACGTTAGCTTTCCCGGGATGGTAGCTAATCGTGCAGTCGTAGTCCTTGACCAACTCTAACCATCGGCGCTGTCGCATGTTCAACTCCTTCTGAGTGAAAATCTCGCACTCCCCTCTGTAAAGGTAATGCCTCAAGATCTTCAAAGCGTGGACCACTGCGGCTAGCTCTAATTCATGCATGGGATAATTCTGCTCATGAGGCTTCAGCTGCCTCGACGCGTAGGCTACGACTTTCCCTTGCTGCATCAACACGCAGCTTAAACCCATCTTCGAAGCGTCACTATAGATCGTAAACTCCAAAGTCGGGTCGGGAATAGATAAGACTGGTGCTGTGGTAAGTCTCCCTTTCAGCTCCTGAAAACTAGCTTCGCACTTTGGACTCCAATCAAACCTCACGGCCTTCTTCGTAAGGTTGGTTAGTGGCTGGGCTATCTTCGAGAAGCCCTCAATGAACCTCCAGTAGTATCCTGCTAACCGCAGGAAACTACGAACATCACTAGCATTTCTTGATGTCTCCCACTTGCTCACCGCCTCGATCATGGCAGCATCCACCTCAATGCCTCTAGCTGTCACAATGTGGCCAAGGAATGCCACACGATCTAGCCAGAACTTGCACTTCGAGAACTTCGCATACATCTTCTCGCGGCAAAGAGTCTCCAGCACAATCCTCAAATGCTCCTTGTGCTGGTCGATGTCCTGAGAATAAACCAGAATGTCGTCGATGAACACGATGACAAACTGGTCCAGATAAGGATGGAAGACCCTATTCATAAGGTCCATGAACACTGCTGGGGCATTGCTGAGTCCGAACGGCATCACTACGAACTCATAGTGGCCATATCGGGTTCGGAACGCAGTCTTAGAAATATTCGACCCCCGGATCATCAGCTGATGATAACCAGACCTCAAATCGATCTTCGAAAAGATGCTGGCTCCCCTCAGCTGGTCGAAGAGATCCTCAGTACGAGGAAGAGGGTACTTGTTCTTAACCGTAAGGAGGTTAAGCTCGCGATAGTCAATGCACATGCGCATGGATCCGTCCTTCTTCTTCAAGAATAAGACGGGCGCACCCCAAGGAGAAACACTCGGTCGAAGAAACCGAGCTTGAGCAGTTCTTGGATTTGGGCCTTGAGCTCTTGAAGCTCCTTCGGCGCCATACGGTAAGGGCTTTGGAAACGGGACCAGCTCCGGGCACTAGGTCAATAGTGAATTCAACTTGACGGTCAGGTGGTCCTCCGGGCAGTTCGTCGGGAAAGACATCGAGGTATTCGCAGACAATAGAGACTCTCTCCGGTGTTCACTCCTCAACATCGTCGGACACCATCGAAACGAGATAGCCTTGACAGCTACCCTTAGCAAGGCTCTTCTTAGCTTGGATAGAGGAGATGACTCGAGACACGGTCCTCGACTTCACCCCAAAGAATACGACAGGCTGATCAGATTCGGGAAAAAGAGTGACTTCACGCTCCTGGTACCGGATGTCGGCTCGATAGCAAGTGAGCCAGTCTATGCCCAAGATCACGTCGAAGTTGCGCATTTCAATAATATAAGCGTCGGCCTCCAGAACTCGTCCACCGATGATAACATTGAGATTGCGAATCAGGGAATCAGAGTTAATGATTTTTCCCGAGGCTAGGCTAACCTCGAGAGGATCAACTTCGCACACATTGGTAACAGATAAGGCTTGCAAGCATCGAGAAGAAATAAAGAAATGGGTCGCTCCAGTATCACATAAAGCAAAGACAGGCACATTGGATATCGAAAGCATTCCAGACATGGTACCTGCATTGTGGGCGGCCTCATCATGGGAAATAGTATAGACGCAGCCTGGCTCCCTGTCCTCTGCTGGTTCAGCTGCGGGGGTTATCTAGGCTGCTGCTGACGGGATGGTGGTGGGAGCTGCTGCTGATGTTGGTAAGGTGGTTGTCTCCTGGGTTCGGGGCACTCGCTGAAGAAGTGTCCGGATTTCTAGCAGTTGTAGCAGACCCTCTGCTGGTACCAACACTCTCCTGGTGGAAGCGGCCACATTTATGGCACCTCGGGTTCTGGCCCTGCGGGGTGGGGCGCTCGGCAGATCGGTTGGGCCTCCATGTTTTCCCTTTCGGTTGTACCGGTAGGAATCAGACTTCCTCTTGTGGGAGCTAGAGCCAGGATGTACTGAGGTGATGGGCTGCACAGACTATGCAAGAGGCTGAGAAGGAGCTGAGGCAAAGAGTTTCTGATAGTTCTCCAGTTGCTGGGCACGGATCACAGTTTCACCCTAGGGAAGGTTTCCCTGGCTAGTGAGGTGTATGCAGAGGTCGGGACGGAGGCCGTCATGGAACTGAGTGACCTTCTTAACCTCGGTGTCCACCAGCGTTGGAGCAAAGGTGCGCATGCGGGCGAAATCCCGCTCGTACTCGTCAACAGTCCGGGTCTCCTGGCGGAGATCCCAGAACTCACGCTGCATTTGCTTCTGATAGCTGAGTGGGTAGTACTTCTCCAGTATCACTTCCTTGATTTTTTCCCAGGTGAGATTGGTGCGCTCACCCGGCCTAAGTCTCCAGTGGTCGTGTCACCAGGTGTCAGCTTCTCCCTCCATCTGATATTCAGCACAGACAATCTTCTGCTCATCGGTGCACATCAAGAGATTGAACACCGCTCTAATTTGTGTATCCATTCAGCCACGGCTGTGGGCCCCTCAACACCGGTGAAGGCCGGTGGGGTCAGCCGCTGGAACTTGATGACAGTCTCACGGTGGTCGTCCTGTTGAGGTGGAGGTGGAGGCGGAGGCGGAGGCGGAGGAGGGCTTTCTCCATGAAACAATATAGTTCAACAAATTTCAAAATAGGTGGATAAACTCCTAAGCCCCAAATCATGTCATAACATATTATCTCAATTATCAGGCAACACTTAAGCAATTTCAAATTCACTTATGAAACTCATACCTGAGTTGGCGAGGCAAGACGGGAGCGAGTGGTCATACTACAACATGTTATACAAATATTTCACATAATTCACGTATACCAGTCTACAGAAACGCAGACTTGCTCTAATACCAAACTGTAACACCCCACTTTGATTTTAAAGAAATTCCAGACTTTCAGAAAAATCAGAATATATTTTTCAAAATTTAGTTCAAACATATTTAAGGCGTTACTCATTTATTTCAAAGTCAGTCGTCAAACTCAATCATCAACAATATTTCCAACTCCTAAAACGGGTTTTCCAAAAATTCATAAATCACCCAAACTGGGTTCCAACAATATTCATATGATCTAAGGAGCATCTTCTTAACATTATTCAAATCATAAAATCCGAAAACCATTATTTCAACAATATTCTAAGCTCATAAATCATAAAATCAGTTCACGATTCGAAAGCATAACAAATACTAAAACCGGCCTCGTAGACCGACCACCACTCGCTCTACTCCGCCGTCGTACCTGCCTCGCTTAACCTGAAATGTTAATTTCAGGTGGGGATGAGCACAGTTGGAAAAAGTAGTGCTCACCAATATGCAGTAAACCATATTCAAATTATAAAAACAGTATGATCACAGCATGTATAAGAATCGGTTTATTATCTCAATCTCCTGTCATAATATCGTCATAAGATCGTCATAATATCGTCATAAAATCGTCATAATATCAAGACTCGTGTGCACACCTATGCATAGACTTCTGCGGAGTAAAATACTGAATGCCCCTCAGGCTTCTATCGGTGCCCAAGCCAGTGGGAGTAAATCCTCAAAGGAGATTACCCAACGGGTACGTTCTATAGCTATGGCGATAACCGTTCGGCGGCCGATACAGCTCACATCGAAGGCTACATAGTTCACATGCATACATTGATCATACTATAAAGATTCATTCATAACATTTACAGCATAGCAAATTTTAGAATAACGAACCCACCTCGATAACAGCAGGAGATAATACAGAAGCACGAATAAGCAGCGAGCTCGGCTCGTCAAGAACCTACATTAAGTCCAGATGCTATAATCAACATCTATTTGACTTAAACGGAAAACACAATCATACTTAGTCGAACTTGATTCGGCTAAGTTGTTCGTGAAGTCCTGTGGACGTTGGAACACTTAGACTCGACACTAAGACTCAACCAAATACACATGGGAGTTAACATAATCCAAAACAAAGATTGACCAAGTCAAACACTCAAAGGAACGGAAGGCAAGTCGATTTACAGTTTTTAATACAAAAACCATATATTTGGAAATACTATTTTTGAATCACATAAACAAGTTGGTCAGGTTATCAAACGAGTTAGGCTCTAAACTTTTAACCCAAAATTCACCTCCCAGAACTTAGTATAACCACCAATTTTCAGCCCCAAAGCCAAAGTATGCTATTTTATAAAATTCGAGCAATTTTATGGCAAAATCGAGAATAAATTAACTACCAGACCACATGTATGATTCATACTCTTAAATTTTTATCTAAGATTCCTCAGAATGTGAATAACAGTGTGTAAAAATCTTAGCTCAAACACCTAACATGCGAATTAACAAAATTGTTACAACATTCAGCATATTTCACATTTTTAACAGAACTAAACCTAAATGAACTCAAACAATTCCAATATTTTAACACCATAAAATACATCACAAAAAATTTTTCCCGATCCCCAATTTCTTCCCTTCTCATCTCCGATCCCTAATCCGCAAAATTGTTGCCTTCTTCTCGGCATTCCGTCGTGCCGGTAGCCGTACCCTCGCCGCCCGGCCCTTCTTGATGCCGCGACCCTTCTCGCCGTGGGTGCTGGTAGATAAAGAGGTCGCCAAATTTATTTGTGCTTTTCCGGCAACTAGATTTGGGTTCACGATCTCCGGCCTACTCGGTGCAGTGGCGGGTCCAAGGGTCGCGGTGTGACGGATTAGGGTTGGGTTCGGCTCTGGCTGTTCGTCATCTTGGGTCTGAGAGTCGTTGACCTCTACGGTGGCCTCTCTCCGCGCTCTCTCCGCGCTCTCCCTCGAAGGCTCGGATGGATTTTTGTTCGTCTTGTGGGTCGCCGAGGTGAGGTCTGCCAGTGTGCAATGTCCTTTCTCGCCGGCGGAATGGTGGTTGTAGGCGGCGGTCTTTTAGTCGATTACTGGTCGGAATTGACTTCGCCAGTATCGATTAAGATTTTGTCTCCTATTCTTGCTGTTGTTGTCTCGGTTTTCTTATGCCTGCAATTGGCGGTTTGCGGTGCTTCCTCTGGCTTCTCCGATCGTAGACAAAGCCCTGTGGCTGCGGCTCAAAGTGGGGAGGCAGAGGTTGGTGTGTGCGTACGGGGTTGGGTTCGTTGGTGGTTTTGGCGTCTTGTGGCCTTAGGATGGTGGGGCTGGGGCTGGAGCATCGAATTAGCTCCTATCCCTCTGAATCATTGGGTTCGGGGGTGCTCATTGTTCTTCCGGAGTCCACTAGTGGTGTTAGGGGGCTCGGTTTGGCGGTGTGGGAAGCATTCTTGGTGTTTTTTGGCTTTGGGAGAATTGACTTCGGGTGGGATTCGTGGTAGGAGTTTCGATTCATCTAGGCAGTTTGGCAGTGGAAGGGTCGATTTTCTCTGGCTGTGGATCCCTCTAGGTTGATTTGGTGGTTGCTAGTGTGGTTAGGTTTTCGCTGAAGAGGGAGGGCTTGTGTGTTGTCTTATTGTATTTTCAGTGTCCTTTGTATGTTTCGTCGAGTCTGTGTCTGGTGTGTTTGTTCTTTTGTTTCTGTTTGGGAGATGAATTCAGGCTAGGCAGTGTGCAGTGGCTCTGATGTTCATTTTTGTTTACCATCAGATCAATTTTTTATAATTAAAACAGTTTCTGGTAGAAACACAAAATAATTTATTTACCTAAACTAACAGAGTCCAAAAATTAGAAAAATTTTATACAACATTTAAACATGCCAAAGACACAACATAGTTGAATGTCATCCAATTTCAAGCACTACACAATTTATTATGCAATTAAAATTAATCTGACCAAGAATCATTTAAATTTATTAAAATAGCTACAAACCACATAAAATTATGAAATTTTTACACAAGCTTCATAATCAACAGTGGCAATTACACCCAAAATTTCAAGGTAATCAGACCAGCAAGCAATTTATCATGATTTTATTACTAAAACAGTTACTTATCAAGTTCGACAATTTATCTAAGACTCAATTTACGACGAAATCGCCCGAGGTCTTCGCCATAAGACCAAGGATGATATAATGTTCCAACCACATCAACTTAATCACAAATTGACGAGGTCTCGTTTGATTTCTCAAAATCGAAGAGATCGTCTACACATAATCCATATATCGAATCGAAACGAATACATGAAATCATAGGCATTTAATATATATTCATAGAACACACCAAATTTGTAGTCTCATATATATATTCGCAGCACACATTCAACACATCATCAAAACACGAAATTAACGAGAGGGATGAGCTTCGGTACCGTTCTCGGGATCGCTCGAAAAACGGAACGGAGGGATCGAACGGGAGCACGCGGCGGCTCGCGGAGGAGCAGCAGCGGTCGGGAGGTGCTGCAACTGGTGGTTCGCGGCTGCTTGTTCGCTGCAGGGGTCCTCGTCATCGCTGTTGGTGGCCTGATCGCGAACGGAAAGTCGCCGGAGGAACTCGCGAGGGATGATGTCGCTCGACGATAAAGGTGACGCTGCGAGTTGCTACTGCGGTAACCTCGCGAGGACAATTACGGGAGGGTCAAATTTGCAGGCGCGACGAGGGGAGGTCGCCGGAGTTGGGCTGGCCGTGGCGTCTGGTCGCGACAGTGGTTCGCCGGTGACTTCTCACGAGATGGAGGGAGCGCTGGCGATTTGCAAAGAAAGGGAGAGGGAGTTGATGATGACGATGAGGAGAGGATTTGGTGGTGATATGCGTCGATGATGATGATGAGGGATGACGATCAGAATGAGCGAGAGAAAAGAGAAGAGATTGAGCGTGAGGGATTTGTGCGAGAGAACATAAAAGTCTGCGGGGTAAATCTGTTCTGGCGAGAAGAGTGACGAGAGATATATAGATGTAGGGTTTAATAATATTGTTACACAAGATATCACACACACACATGCACAATGGGGCGGGCCGGTTCTGAAGGGTCGTCGGGCTCGCGGGTCGGCCGGTTCATGCGAAGGCTCGAGGAAAGAATCGGCTCTCGGGCCCGACTAGACAAAATGTTAATTTGGTTCAGCTCGATAATTAAATTATAAACTGGATTTTATTTACATATATAATATAGACAATTTAATATAAAATATTAATATTAATAATAATACAAATACACACATTTAATTAAATAATAATAACATTTAGACATTTAGGCATTTAATTACAATTTGATAAATAAATAATATTTAGACAATTAGACATTTAATAGCAATTTAACAAATAAATAATATTAGACATTCAATAGTAATAATAATAACAATAATAATAATAATAATGATAAATAATTCCCAAATATTCCATAATCAAACGGGGCATTACACTTTATGCTTTCTAGATTGTTTAGGACTCTTAATATTTTATTGCTTTAATTAGTGGTTTAGTTTGATTAGGACTAGAATTATTTTGAAGCCTATATAAAGGCATATGCTCTTGTTATTTTCATCATTCAAGAATTAATACAAAAACTGAACTTTTGTTCAACTCTTTGCCTTAGAATTCTTTATGTTTTCTTTTGCAAATTATCTTTCGAAGGGGCACGCGAGTGAACCTCCGAACCTATCACCGTGACCGAGGCGCTCGCGTGGCTCGACCGGAAAACGAACGCACGATCTCTCATCACGCGCCAGCAGCTCCTAGGACCGCACCCGGTCGCACCCTAGTCGTGCCCAGCGTCGTGCCAAGGGCACCAGCAGGCCGGCGCGGGACCGATGCCGGTCAGTCCGAGCTAGCACCCGACCGCCAGGTACGCAGTAAGTCGGCGGTCCAGCTAGTCAGCGAACCGGCCGGTTCGACCGGCGGTTCGAGCTAGTTTTGGTTTGAGAGTTTCAGTCCGAGTTTTATTCTGAAACCTAAGTATTTTTCCGAACCAAACCAGTTCAGTTAAGCATATCAGTCTAAATTTCTGGACTCAGTATTATTTAGCGAACCCTTAGAGCGTTCCTTTATATCCGGATAAGTTAATTGGTAGAGTGGAGCATCCTAGCATATTATTAAGCATATGACGAGCACAGTACTTAGTATATTTGCTTGCTTATATTTTTATGTAGCTTGAGGAGTCAACTACCAGCACAGCAGCACTTACGTATTTTCAAAGCAGATCAGATGGGGTCCCAGCCTGGGTATTACATTGAGTTTAATAGTTGATATCATGTCTAAGGTATGTATTTTAGCCGCCCTGGGTGGAGGCCAACTTTGCCCCATCCGGGGTATGTACAACAGTTTTAGCCCGCCTAGGGTCGAGGCCAACTTTGCCCTCCTCTAGGTTCTGGTGGAGGCCAGTTGCCTTAATAAGCCATCAGAGTGTGCACACGGATACCGGCCATAGAGTTCCGGGAGTTTCAGTTACAGTTACCGGCCTTAGATCCCAGGAGATTCATACATACCAGTGATCATGATATTGTTATTATTATTGTTCTTTGCTTTAGTATGGGTTTTTATAGAGTAAGAGGACCAGTACTCACCCCCATTGTGTTTTTCCAGATGACAAGGTCGGCGGGCAGGGGTGAGATCAATTGTGGTGGTGTTGGTCGTGGACTCGGCCCAGCGTGCCGTTATGTGGACATTTGTTTACCCAGTTTGTAAACTATTATTATGCCATGCATTTTAAGACTTCCGCTACGCATTTTCAGTTTCGAACTTGAATGTTAAGTATTTTCAGACTTTCAGATTTTACCCTGTTTCCCAGTATGAACGGGTCCAGTTTTACATGCTTGATCGATAAAAGTTTAAATCTGTTTCTTTATGTCTAAACCAGATGTCTAGGCCCAGTTTTAAAGAAAATGGATTTTTAAAGTTTATATAAGCAAAATGTACTAAGTCTATGCTCAATAGGATTCAGATAATCCGAACTCTAGATGCTCAAGATCAGTAAGAAAGACTCCTAGCAGTATCAGATCTATCCTCCTATAGAAGTCAGAACTCTAGTTTGAGCTATAGACCTCTCGAGTTAGCGACTCGTCAAGAAATCGAGCCTCAACAAGTAATAGCACCTTTTTCAGTTGTGCTAATTCCAATTCCTATTCAAGCTACGGGCTGCCTATTCAGATGGCACGCCGTAGAGATCAAGATCAGCAGAAGATGACTCAGTCAGCAATAGTCGCCCAGTTCTGCGGCTACAATCTCGAGAAGTTTATGGGACAAGGAGATCCTCGCCTAGTAGACGAGTGGATCCAGGGTCTCGAGCAGATTTTTGAGATCACTAAGTGTTCAGATAGGCACCGTATTCTCTGTGCCCAGCTTCAGATGACGGGAGATGCCCGTCTATGATAGACAGCCAGTATCCTGTCGCTAGTTAGCTAGACAATGGAGAAATGATCACTTCGAGTTTTAATGATCATTAATCCGAACCCATCAAAGAAATCAACCGTACCGTCAGCGGCATAGCCAAAGAAGGGGAATGGGTTTTGGATTACAAGGAACAAGTGAGGAAGAGTTGGCTAGCAAGATATTCGATTTTTTTTTTAATCGATCTAAGCCACTCACTAAGTACTAATTGACCCTTTTAGAGGTCAGAAGTACTTATTTGCGACCAGAAGCGCAAAAGAGAAAGTACAACCGGAACTCTAGCCAAGCTAGGTGTTTTCGACAAATCGTAACAAATTCCTTAAGTCTAGTATAGCTATTTCTTGATGGTTGTACTGTTCTAGTCCAACGATTGATGGCTTTCCAGAATGTCATCCTACATAGCTCCAAACCCACCTATAAAGCGGAAATAGGTCGTAGTTGTGAACCAGTTCCAGTGATTAGTATAACGACTACTGGCATTTGAGGAAGAAGGATTAGCAATGTGAGCTAACATGAGATCGGTTTAAAGAGGTTCTGGAAGTCAAGTTACATCCGCGCCATATTCGCGAGAGGATAGATCAAGAGTTCTGTGCCCTCCAGAAGGAGGTATCCCATTTCAAGAGATATACCCAGAGTGCGCAAGTTTGTGGATGTGTTTTCCGGATCAGATACCGGGAAGACCACCCAACAAACAAGTGGAGTTCACAATTGACCTGGTTCCAGGAGTAGGACCGGTGTCAAAGGCACCATACAGAATGGCATCAAAGGAGTTGCAGGAGTTGAAGACCCAGATCGAGGAGTTGCTGAAACTTGGTTTCATCCGACCGAGTATATCACCTTGGGGAGCACCCGTCCTATTCGTCAAGAAGAAAGACGATCCATGAGAATGTGCATCGATTATCGGGATCTCAACTGGTTAACGGTGAAGAATAAGTATCCGCTCCCCAGGATAGATGATTTGTTTGACCAGCTGAGAGGAGCTTGCGTATTTTCAAAGATTGATTTACGCTCAGGCTATCATCAGCTGAAGATTAAGGAGTCTGATGTAGCCAAGACTGCTTTTCGAACGAGATACGGTCATTACAAGTTCGTAGTTATACCGTTTGGGTTGAGTAATGCACCTGCGGTGTTCATGGACTTTATGAACCGTGTATTCCATCAGTTCTTAGACCAATTTGTTATCGTCTTCATTGATGATATTTTGATCAGTTCCAAGAGTCGTGAGGAGCACGAGCAGCATCTGAGGGTTGTTCTTGGGACCCTTAGACGAGAAAAGTTGTACGCCAAGTTCTCCAAGTGTGAATTTTAGCTTAAGAGAGTGGCATTTTTAGGCCACATTATCACCAAGAGAGGGATAGAAGTTGATCCCACAAAGATTGCCGCAGTTCGGAATTGGTCAGCGCCCAAAAGTCCAACCGAGATTCGTAGTTTTCTCAGTCAAGGTATTATCGCAGATTTATTGAGGGATTTTCGAAGATTGCCCTCCCTTTGTCCAAGTTGACAAGGAAATCTGTGAAGTTTAAGTGGATGAGTCGTTGTGAAACAAGCTTTCAGGAGCTCAAGAAGAGGCTTACGACGGCTCCAGTGCTGACTATTCCGGGTCCAACTTGAGGTTTCACCATCTATAGTGATGCTTCGAAGTAGGGTCTTGGGTGTGTACTTATGCAAGATGGAAAAGTCATAGCGTATGCTTCACAGTTGAAGGCACATGAACAGAATTACCCTACGCACGACCTAGAGTTGGCAGCAATTGTACACGCACTTAAGATATGGCGGCATTATCTGTATGGTGGTCGGTGTGAGATCTTTACCGATCACAAGAGTTTGCAGTATATCTTCACACAAAAGGAGCTCAATATGCACCAAAGGGGATGGTTAGAGCTCGTGAAGGATTATGACTGCACCATACAGTACCATCCAGGAAAGCCAAACATTGTAGCAGACACCCTAAGCCGAAAGATGAGGAATGAGTTGGCTTGTTGCATCACTCAGCAGAGCCCCAACTTATCAAAGAGTTCGCCCAGATGCAGATTGAGGCTGTCGAGTCACTTCTTAAGGAGATTTCAGGGAGTGTTAGCTCGATGCGAGTTCAGCCCATGCTGAGAGATAGAATCCGGCGGGAACAGTCTTGCGATCAGTCCATTCGCACTATAGAAGCAAAAGTTCACGCCGGAGGAATACAGGGCTTTTATCGAGGCACAAATGGAGCCTTGGAGTACAGAGGCTGCATTGTCGTGCCAAAAGTCCAGACTTTACGCAAGAAAATCCTGACTGAGGCCCACAGTACGCCATACCTAGCCCACTCCGGAAGTACCCAGATGTACCACGACTTGAAAAGGTAATTCTGGTGGCGAGGGATGAAGAGAGATGTAGCAGACTTCGTTAAGAAGTGTTTGGTCTGCCAGCAAGTCAAGGCTGAGCACAAGAGTCCATTAGGTCTACGAAAGCCACTTGAGATCCCCAAGTGGAAGTGGGAAGAAGTTACCATGAACTTCGTTACAGGGCTACCTAAGTCGTCCGAGCAGCACAGCGCAGTTTGGGTAGTAGTGGACAGATTGACAAAAGTCGCCCACTTTATGCCTGTGACGATGACCATATGGATGGACAAGTTAGCCGATATATATACCCGTGGGATCATTCGACACCACGGAGTGCCTGTTACGATCATATCCAATCGAGGTCCCAGATTCACCAGTAGATTCTGGAAAAGTTTGCATGAGGCAATGGGCACACAGTTAAAGTTTAGTTCGGCTTACCATCCAGAGACAGATGGCCAGTCTGAAAAGATGATCCAGACGCTCGAGGATATGCTCCGAGCTTGTATTCTGGACAAAGGTGCTAAGTGGGAGAAGTGGTTGTCGCTAGTCGAGTTCGCCTACAATAACAGTTATCAGGCGTCGATTCAGATGGCTCCCAACAAAGCACTTTACGGCCGCAAGTGTCGTTCGCCCCTTTACTGGGATGACGTCGGAGAGCGACGAGTACTCGGTCCGCAGATGATCGAGGAGACAGTTGAGCAAGTAGCCTTGATTAGAGAGAGGCTCATGACAGCCCAGAGTCGGCAAAAGTCCTCAGCCGACAAGCATAGACGAGAGATGCAGTTTGAGCCCAAAGATAAAGCATTCTTTAAAGTTCGATCGATGAGAGGTGTCGTTCGTTTCGGGAAAAAGGGAAAGTTGCATCCTCTATACATTGGCCTGTTCAAGGTTCTCGAACGAGTGGGCGAAGTTGCCTATATATTAGCCCTGCCTCCCGAGTTGGTCAGTGTGCATAACGTATTTCACGTTTCGATATTGCGGAAGTACGTGTGCAATCCAGAGCGTCTGCTTCAGCAGCAAGAGCTCCAGATTCAGCCAGATTTGACGTACGAGGAACAGCCGGTAGCAGTCTTAGACCGAAAGGTCCATTGACTCAGGAAGAGAGATATTCCCTTCGTTCGTATTAGATGGAATCGTCACAGAGAGCCGGACGCCACTTGGGAGCGCGAAGTTGACATTAGAGCTCATTTTCCAGATTTTGATTTCTGATATGTACCTAGTTGTATGTATTCTCAGTTCTAGTATTTCCGAGGACTTAAATATTTTTAAGGATGATAGATTGTAATAGCCCAGTTCAGTTATTAATAAAAGTGACATTTTTAGTTCCGAGTTTGAACTCATTCATTTTATTAATATTGCTCATTTCGAGTTCTGAGCCTAGTTATCCAGCTATTCAGTTATAAGTTCGACTTTAAGTCAAGAGTATTCTCGGTTAATTCCAGTCAGTAGCCGAGTCAGCTTCAATTATTAATTTCGGTCCGTTTATTTTTAGAAATGGACATCAGTAGTCGGAATTCATTATTCCAAGTTGACGAATAATTGAAATCGAGTATATTTCGATAAATCGTCCAAGTTAAGCCGTGAACGGAACCAAGTTTTTCGGTTACGACTCTCGCGCCTAGTTTGCACCTAGCCAAGTCTCGAGCCCTAGAAGTGTCGAGTCTTGATCAAGCCTAGCCATGCTTGTAGCCTTACATAGAATATTTCTAAGTATGAGATCATCCTTAGGAAGCTCTAGGACCTAGTAGTTCCTTCGGCCAAGAGACCTGCAAATAGTTCGTGTATGGTGCCCGAGCCCCTCGCGCCAAGGTCCGCGAGCCCATTCCATAGCCGAGCATAGATAAGAGTTTCCTTAGAAGTTTTCTAAGTGTTTTGACTATTAAGTTCATCCTTAGATTGAGAAGATTAAGTCTTGGCCATGTAGTGAGACCCCGCACCTAGTTCGTGGGTCGGGCTCAAGTCCACTCGTGCCAAGCTTTGCACGAGTCAAGCCCTATGTTCATGCCGAGCATTATAAGAAATTCTTTTAGTATTTTGGCTCTTAAGATAAGCCCTCATTAAGCCTTGGAGAGTTATAAAGTCTCTCGGCCCAAGTCCTTAGTGCCGAGCCCAAGGAATACGAGCTCAAGTACTCGCGCGAGTCCATGTTCGAGCCCAAGTCATAGCCAAGCTCATTTGGAATATTTTCTAGGTATTTTGGGCTAATAAGTTCAGCCATTATCCAACCTTGAAGGATAGTCTTTGGCCCAAGAACCATGCGCACAGCCCAAGCCTAGCACGCGCCCAGCCCAGCAGGCCGCGCCCAGGCCTTGCGCGAGCCCTTCATTGCCTAGCCCAAGTGAAAGGTTTTGGCCTAAGTCCTATGTCCCAAGTGTATGCGAGTATTTTGGAGCTAAGTATGAGTTAATTAAGCCTAAGTCATGGTTAAGAATTAGATTAGCAAAGTCAAACATGATTAGCATGTAGTGGAGTATGGGCATGTGGAATATTTTATTCATAGTGCATGAAAATCTCTTCTCCACTACCTAGTGCCGACTAGACCTGCTTCCTCCACCATGTTGACTACCTCGTTCAGCGCAAAGTCAGCTGCCAGACCACTCAAGCCGTGCATCCAGACCACCCATGCGCCTAGGACCAAGGAAGTGCGCCACTTTGTCCCCATGCCTAGCTTTGGTTTCTCCGCCCCTATGCTCTATATTAGGATCACTTCTCAGCTGTTTTTCAGCTCTTGGACACTTAAGAAATCGAGCATACTTAGAGCATTGAGAGAAAAATAGAGCAAGGCCGAGAGAAGGGCCCTTAGCCACACACACGCGCAAGAGAGGAAAGGAAGAGGGTCACCGAGCCTTACACTACTCCAGCCAATTACACTCATGGTCTATCATTACCATAGTGTTTGGTGGATATTTTTAAGTATTTAGAAGCCCTCAAACTCAGCAAATAGTCCTCGAGTTGAGCCAAAGGACATTAAGGCGCGAGAAGAGCCGAGCAAAGGAGACCTAGCACCATTTAGCATTTCGGTGAATGTTAGCTCGTGTTATTCATTTTTCCCAGCTATAACATGATATTTTATGATTTATCATGAAGAGAAATGAGGTCATTCACATGCTTAAGTATGAGTTTCGATTTTTTGAAGTTTAGAGCCTTAAATTCGAATTTTGAGTATCATGCATGCTTAGGCCGATTTTAGTGCCTCATAATTCCTCATAAATCATGATTATGACAATGGTAGAAGATAGGCATGTTTTGATTTCATTTGATCGGCCAAGTTGATAGTGAATTTGAGCGTATTTTCACTCCCGAGTCAAATTATTATGCATGCGAGTAAAATCCAATGTCTCAGCCCTAGAAGTCATGATTTATAATGCTTATTATTTAGTCTTACGTGATTTTGTAAGATGAGCAAGTTTATTCGGTGATCTAGTGTCCGTTCGAGCCTTATCGGCCCTACCGAACCAAGTTATAGTCCAGCCGAGTTGCCCTAGTGTTTCTTGGCATAATTTTTTTACGTGTTTTACATCATGTTATGTTGGATGAGTTTGGTTGTAACGCCCCGGATTAGTAATAATATTAAGAACGGTTTCACTGCTCGACTCTAAGTGAAATCCGTGTTTTTCAGAAATATCCAAGTTATGTTTTATATGCTAAATGCTCGATTATGTTAGATTATTCTTTACAATTTTCTTCATCATGTTAAGGCCAAGATAAATCCATTAACTTGGGTTGATAAGTGTTATCTAGTCGACTTGAGAATTTTAGCCTCGAACCCTAGTCTTGTTCCGAGTATATTTTTCCAAGTTAGGGCCGAACTTTTGGGTTGATACTTAGAATAATTTTTCTAAGTGTATTGATGTGCTAAGTCAAGCCCTAGACCCTCGTTCTCGAGCCTAGCATTCACCGAGCCGCTCGAGCCAAGGCCGCACCCGTTCTGAGCCTTCTCACGCCCGAGGTCTGAGCCGAGGCCCAAGGCCGTGTCCAATCCATGGACAAACATTAGATAATTTTTCTAAGTATTTTTGATCTCAAGAGGGAGCTATGTACTCAGCCCAAGTCATTTCACTCAAGCAGCCCCGAAGACCCGCGCAGCCCAAGCCTTCCCCGCGCCCAGCTCGCGCCAGCCCAGCAGACCGCGCCCAGCAGGCCCGCGCCAGCATGTGCAACCCATCATTTTGAGCCCAATGTACATTAATTCGGCACAATTCCTTCATGACCCAAGACATACATGTATTAAGGACTTAATGAGGATCATTTTAAGCTTAGATTGCCCTAAGCAATGTTTAAGGAAGTCAACCTATGATTAGCACTAAGTGGAGTGATGGGCATTTGATTATTTTATTCACATGTGTAGAGTTTGTCCCCCATTGCTTGGTGCTTTGACCAAGACCCGACCAGAACTGTTTTTCCTCAGCCTAATGCTCTGCAAACTCCACCAAGAAGCTCTCCAAAACGTGAAAAGACAAGTCCCAAAACCAGCCCTAAGTTCCATGCACCTAAGTGGAGGAATCCCACTCATTTTGGTCTCCCATGACCACACATTGTTAACTCCGCCCTTTACACTACTTAAGCATCCTTCCTCAATTTGTTTTAAGCTCTTACTCACCTGTTAGCTCGAGCACTTGGTGAAGATTTAAGAGAAAATTCGAGAGGCAGCCCCTTGGCCCTATCGCGCGCGCGCCTAGCCCGGGTGAAGGAGGACCGAGGCTCCAGCCATTTCCTACGAGTTTCTCACGAGGCTTATCATCTTCTAAGTACTTCTTAGAATTTTATGTGTCTTTTGAACTCACCAAGCTCAGCCATTCAACCCCAAGTCGAGCCCAACACCCTCAAAGCCACGCCTAGCCCTAGCCAAGGCCCTAGTAGCCATTCTCCACTTTCGGTGAAGGTTAGCCCGAGACATCTCTTTTCCATAACTATTTTATGATAATTTAAGAATTATCATGAAGAAAAACCAAGCCATGCATGTCATTATCTATGAGTTTCGATTTTTAGGATTTAAATGCCTTAATATCGAATTTTAAGTTGCATGCATGCCTAAGCCGAGTTTGATAGCTCAATGTGCCTTATAAATCATGAGAATGATAGTGTATAAATTTATGCCATTTTGCACCCCCGAGCCTTAACTTTATGCATGCGAGAATATGCTATCATTTCAGCCTCATTAGTCATGATTTATTATGATAAGTATTCGGCCTTGATCATTTGAGTATGTTTGAGAAGTTGGTTCGGTGAGTTAGTGTTCGTACGTGCCAATTAGGCCCTACCGAACCACATGCATGTTGACCCGGGGTCTCCTAGTGCTTCTATGAATATTTATGCCTTTTATGTCATGTTGAATTGATATGTGTTGCATGTCACCGAAAAAGTTGCAGGATGGCCGGCAAGGGCCGGCCATGGTCACTGGCCGCGCATGCAGCGCGGCAGTGCCCGACCCTGTGTTTGCCCGCGATCTTCAGAGGCTAAGTTGCCTTGTCCGCACCAGACCCCGTGCCTCAGAGGCTAAGTGTGTCCGTGGCCGTGCCCGCGCTGCAGCACCCCAATACTTAGGGCCAATTTTTCGCAAATTCTAACTTTCGAAAACGCTTATAAATTTTTCGAAATCGTTTGCAAACTATCTCGGGATGTTGCTAAAAACTTTTCTGCTTTAAAAATCCGTCTTCTTTAACTGGTCTATCTACTGGTTTAGACTTAAAGAAAATCAGATTAAATGTTTTATCGAATCGAGCATGTGAAACTAGACCCGTTCGTGCTGGCGAACCGGGTAAAAACGTTTAAGTCTGAAATACTGTCATGCAAGCTTGAAATAAAACACACATAGCGGAAGTCTGAAAATACGTGGTAATATTAGTTATACAAAACATGATAACAAATGTCCCTGGAACGGCTCGCTGTGCCGAATCCACGACCACAACCACCACAGCTGGACTCACGCCTGCCCGCCGACCCTGCCATCTAAAAATATAAAGTGGGGGTGAGTAAAGTCAACTTGTACTCCATAAAAACCCGTTCAAAGGTAAACAACAATAATAATAATGATATCACAGAACTGGTATATATAAGTAAACTGAAATCTCCCAGAACACTATGGCTGGTAACTCCCTGACTCTCTGGCCGGTAACCGTGTGCACACTCTGATGGTATAATTATGGCGAACTGGGCCACCACCAGAACTTAGGAAAGGCAAACTTGGCCTTAACCCCAAGCGGATAAAACTCATATACATACCTGAACGTGATATCGACTATTATACTCAATGTATAACCCAGACTGGGTCCCCACCTGATCTGCTTTGAAAATATGTAAGTGCGGCTGTGCTGGTAGCTGACTCCTCAAGCTACATAAAAATATAAGCAAACAAATATACTAAGTACTATGCTCGTCATATGCTCAATAATATGCTAAGATGCTCTACTCTATCAGATTACTCATCCGGATAAAAAGGAACGCTGTATGGGTTCGCTAAAATAATTCTAAGTTCGAAAATTGGACTGACATGCCCAACTCATCTGGTTTGGCTCGGAAAAATTACTAAAATTTCGGAATATGACTCGGACCAAAAATCACGAACCAAAACTGACTCGAACCGCCGGTTAAACCGGCCGGTTCGCTCACTAACTGAACCGGGTCGGGCTGAACCGGACCGGGTTGGACCGCCGGTTCACTCTGCACGGGCTGCTCGGATTGGCCGGGCTCGGTCCCACGTTGGGCCGGCTGGGGCCCTGGCACGGCATTAGGCATGAGCTGGGTGCGACCGGGCCTTGGTACTAGGCGCTACTGGGCGCAGGGAGGTGCAGCTGGCACAAGCCCTGGCACAACTGGTGCCACTAGGTGCTGCTGGGCACGACCATGGGTGATTGAGTGCTCTGGTGCGCTGCTGGCGCGAGCACGGGCACGACTGGTGCCACTTGGGTGTGACTGGACACTACCGAGGCTGTCTAAGGCTCTGGCGTGCTACTGAGCACGGCCGGACTCGGGTCTGGCACAACTGGTATGGACAGACACTACACGCGCGAGCTCTGGCGCGGCTGGGGCTGTTAGGGTGCTGCCGGGCAACCCGGGGCACGCGGACGTGCTGCTGGGCACGTCCTGGGGCCAACTGGACCTAAAGAACACGACTAGGGTTCACTGGGCACGGTACTAGGTGCTAGGGCGTGCGGCTGGCACGACCCAAGGCTTACACCGCGCAGCACGAGCGACTGGCTCGAAGCCACGCGTGCATTGACGTTGGACAGCACGGCCGAGCGCTGTCGGAGGTGCTTGGGCGCGACTGGCGCCAAGACCTCGCTCACTGGCACGGACAGGCGCTGCTGGGCGCTGTCGCGTGCGCTAGGGGATGTGGTGCCTTGCGTGTGCTAGACGCTGGCACGGACAGAGGCACTGCCTGGCCTCTGCGACGCGGCACGGGCACGGCACGCGCGACTGGCGCGGCTGGTGACCCTAGCCGGTCCTTGCCGGTCTTCCGGCCACTATTTCCGGTGACTACTGAACCAACCCAACATATTATGACATAATACACATAAAAATGCCATAAGTCACTGAGAGACCTCGGTTGGATATGGAGGTGGGCTTATAGGGCGTACACGGCTCGTGGCCACACTAGGTCACCGAAATGAACTTGCTAAACATATAAATTTTAGATACCTATCAAGTAAGTTTGCATTGGACTAATATGATTTCATCGTTTTGTCTTTTGTTTTTTCCCGTCGCTATTTGGACTATAAGATGTATTCGAGTTCGCAGAGCCACTTTCGAACTAAAATTACAATTTTTGCAACAAATATCTTATTTTCAGTGTGAAAATTTTAAATTGAATACAGAATGTTGAATCATTGTATAAAATACGAGATAAAACGTGATTTTTTTTTTTTTTTTTACAAAATGGACTTTTCAGTATAAAAATATCAGATTGAACACAAAAAACACCAATCTGGGTATAAAAGTCGAATTAAAATAAGTAATTTTTGAACATAAAACACATTTTCTATGTGAAGGAACCAGTGTTTAGTCATAGTCAGTTGTATGCTGTTGTCTCCCTTGTCATTAAGTGAAATGGTTTGAAAATTTTAATTTGTGGCGACGAACGTGCCAAAAAATCAAAGTATGAATGTTGTATAAAAGGAAGTGTTCAATAATATATATATTTTATTTTCATTATATTCAGTAATTTCACGATCATTCTTTAATTATATGATTTGAATTTGAATACATTATTGTCTTTTAAAATGATGGAAATTATAAAGCCCCGTTCATCTGTACTAGTATATAAATATATATAGATATACAAATTTTGGTGGTGTCGGGCTAGGCTCGCCCAATGGCCCAACCCACAGGCCGAGGTGGTATAAGAACCGAGTTGGCTTAAGTCGGCCGCAGCCCGCAGGCACCACTTAAAAGGCGGTCTGTGGCTCGGCTCCCCGGTTTTCACATCCCTATCTCTTTGTTTGAAAGTTGAAACCCCAAACTCTCATTTTGTCTTTCCACTTTCACTCCGAAACCCGCCGCCGCTGCCACCTCGCGGTAACGCACTCAATAACCTGCCGCGCCTCTTCTCTTGCTCACAGGAAAGATCAACGTTTTCACTAAATTCTTTTTGAGGTGCTTTTTTTATTTTACTTCTCTATTTTTTACTTTGTATTAGTCGTTTTTCGTTCGTTTTACAAGTTTGTGACATTAAGGTGAGAATTTGTAGTTTTGGAGGTTGTGTTTGTAGCTTGTGAGACGAATAATCATGGGCAGAAAAGGAGGGAAATACAGGAAGAAGGAAAACGTCAAGAACAAGTCGGTTGAGCTTGGTTCTGATGACGACGACATGATGAACGATGAAGTCGATGCCTGTATGTCAATATTTGCTCTCAAGAGTGTGAAGCTTTACAGATTTTGCTTCTGTTTTGGTGTGTCCGTAGATAGTTATTAGTTATTATATTTTTCTTTTCGTTGTATCTATTTTTGTAGTTCACAAGAATAGAGATGTTTTGCCTCTGAAGATAAGTGGTGATGTGGAAGAGTCTGATGAAGATAATGAGCAGCCAGTTTTTGATTTTGAGGTTTGGACTTGTTTGTTTCTATGTCTCTTTCCATCTTTTTGCTTTGCACCAAAAAAAAAAAAATGATCTTTTGAATTGTAGTTATTTGACGTGTTGAGTCTCACATGAATTCCTATGGTTTATCATTATGGAACCATCCATTTTATTTTTCATTTTTTTATGTTTTTCTTATGAAGTACATTTATAACTAAGATTTGAAGAACTGACAGGTGTTTTTTTATTTTCGGTTTAAAATGTGATATATTTGGCGCTTTACCTGTAAAAGTAATAGTATGGTAGACTATAATGCTGTTTAATAATTACTTGGTCATTTAATTTCTCCCCCTTTTTTGTGTGCGTGTGTGTATTTTGTGAATCATTTGTCCAATTATGACGACGATGATGCGAATGATTTATCTTGCTCACTGATTGTACAATAATTTGTAATGGCAAGGATGAGGATGATGAAGATGATGACACTGATAATGAGGATAAGCCACCAAAGGGCCGGACAGCCCAAAGTAAGATATAACTTGCTTTGTTTGTGAAATTCTCTGAACACGCTTTCTACTGTTGTTATCCCACATTTTTTTGTCATCCACTTTCATTTTGTCTATTTGTAATCACAACTAATAATAACGCGGTTGGTTGTTGACCTTATTAATCTTCGCTGGTTATGCTCTTTTAATATGAAGTATGGTTTTGCAAGTGATAAGTGGTTAGCTTTCGTGAAAATTTTGCTACACGTGAGATTGATACGTACTTATTGATTTTATAACTACAAGTCTTCCACTCTATAATACAAGATGCTGAGGATTGTAATTTAGAAATGCTGTAGTATTTGAATCTGAAATGCCTCCTAACTTTTCGTCTAGTTATGAAATTTGTTATAGTAGTCTCGAGAGTGTCTCCAGGACAGTACTGAGTGTGCATGACTGTGATGCTTGCATAGAAATGCTCAAAATCAAAAGTAGCCGGCATTCCTATTTGATATACTTTTTGACTGGGTTTTAAATTTCTCTCTGTATGATGAGTCAGTCTTTCCTGGTTCATCTTTATGCATAATGGTTTGTAGGTTAATGAGATTCTTTGTCTGATATTTGTAGTTTTAAGGACACAAAAGTATTTGCGGGCTAAGTTTGGTGGGCCTGCGGATGAACTGCTTGATGATGCTGATGAGGAAGATCAAGAAAGAGTTGTTTGGCGCCGCAAAAAAGATATGTATGGTGCTGATGTAAGTTTCCTAAGGCCTGCTCTTAAACCAGACATGGTTTTCTATAGAAAATACAGACAAATTGTTATATATATATAACAGTAGAAAGCGTGTTTTCATTGAACTGTTATGTATGGTGATTCATTGGAAATATTGCTCTGTATGCGTGGGAAGACTGAAGAATCTGAATGCTCAGCTCTGAAGCACATGTAGGTTATGCATTATAATGGCTTGGGATGGTTGCTTTAGTGGCGTAACTCCTCTCAAATGCTATCAATTGTTATATAACTTTCTTTTCTTCTAAATCCTATTATTGTCCTGGATTGTTTGGAAATTGTTGACCACTTTTACTACTCGTGGAGTGAATTTGCACAAATTGCTGAAACACTAGATGAGGCTTCATCTGTTTTGCCAATTGGCATTGGTATTTTTACTCGGTGAATTTTCCTGAAACACCAATATATATTCTTGATATTTAGCCTCGTGACATTTTTTATTTTTTATTTTTCGTATTGCAATAATAAATTAAGTACAAATGCGATGACTTCTTGTAACACTTATTTTATTTTTAATCTTCAGCCTCAATCAAGTGATGATGAAGATGCTGTTGAGGAAGAGGCAGAGGTTTTAAAATTGCAAAGGGAGAAAGCAAAAATTCTATCAGTGGAGGATTTTGGTCTTGAAGATGCTAGTCAAGATGAGATTGATCAGGAGCCCACATTTGAGGTTTAAAACAAGATTATGCCAATAATGACTTTTTATTATGACAAGTTCCACTGATAGTCATGTTACATATGATATGCTTGGGGTTTGAAAACTCTGTTTACTCCATTATTTTCTGCGCAATTTAGGAAATCTTGGATCACGGGAAATCGAAAACAGAAGTTCCTCTTAACAGAGAAATCAAAGAAGATGGATCAACATATGAGATTGTCAAGAAAGATTTAAGTGCACTAACTAAGGAAGAGCAAATGGACATTGTGTACAGGTCATTATGCTTTCTGGCACGATATTCCTCTTTGAGTTTTCTTTACATGTAAATTGTGAACTTAGAATATCCAACCGAGGTGATTGAGTTGCTTCTAGTGACCAGCTTTTATTGACATTAAAGGAAGATGCTTCTCTTATTAATTCCTAGATAAACTGTGAAAATTGCATCAGTTTTTCGGTTATGTTACTTCTACTTGGGAAAAAAGAAATATGCAATTTCCTATCCGAAGGGTTGGCAAGTTTGTTTTTCATTTTGTACTTCAGATGGCATCAAACTAGTGGTGGCTGCCTTGTGCTGTCACTGGCTTTGATATTTGAAAATATTTGTGTCCTCTTATGTACCGAATTAAATTTTATATCTGCTGCCTTTGATTTATTTTATTTGCATCTTGATGCTTCTCAAGTGCTATCCTGATGACTGGTTTTACAGCTCTGCTCCCGAATTAATTGGCCTTTTGTCCGAGTTCAATGATGCTGTTGATCAACTAGAGAACAAAATTACTCCCCTTGTTGACAAGGTTTGTTTAAAATAATTTTGCTACAAATCTTTATTGTTTTGAATTGGGCGTGCACGAGGAACACACACAAACAAACATAACTTCCAAGACCACCTAAATTTGTTAGATTTCTGTTTTATGTTGAAAAGATATTTACTAGAAGGAATGAGAAATATATAATATGAATAAGTTCGTATCGTAGAAGTTAATTATCAAAGCAGTCGGTCATTTTGTATTACTGATTGGTGACTCTCAGATTGTCCATATATCAGGCTTAACTAAATGAACTTTGTTCTTTGGGTTGGTGTTTAGTGCGTATTATATTTATATTTGCTATATCGTTGAAGGTTCGAGGTCGACAGACTGCGAAGAAAGGAGATATGCACTATCTCGAGGTAAAGCAGCTTCTATTGCAATCCTTTTGCCAGGCTATAACATTCTATCTTCTTCTCAAGTCTGAGGGGCACCCAGTCCGTGATCATCCAGTTATTTCTCGTCTAGTGGAGATCAAGAGTTTATTGGATAAGGTTATTGCTTCTCATTGCTTGTTGAAGTTGGGACTTATGATACTGCTATTTTATCAAGAAACTACCAATATATATACTTTTTGTACTGAATAGTACTCTGAAACATGCAAGTGGAAGTAATTTGATTTTTCTATTTTTGGTCTACATGTTTTCTTTTAAGTGTGTGCTGAGAGCAAAAAGTTGTATAGTTTATTTAATTCTCCTAACTGATGTGTTTTGAGGTTAACATTTTTTAGCACAACAATTAAATTAAAGTAATTAGATTTAGGTAAACAAATTAGATTGAAACTGTTTTTTTTTTGTTTTTTTATTTTTTATTTTTTATTTTTTTTTTCCAAAATTAGAATGCCACTTAAATGATACTCTTTTATTCAATCACAGCCCATGTAATCTGTTCATCTAGTCACCACTTGTTCCAGGCTTAGTTTTCTTAACATCGCATCACATATTAGGCACTGAGAGTCATTGTGTTTTTCTTAGCAAATTTTTGTACGTATGCTCTGACGAAGGGATCTTGTTACTAAACGTGCATTATGTAGGACAATTTATAAAGTGTTGATTGATCTTTTTTAAATGGCTAAAACATGCTGACTTTCCTTTTTTGCCATCCCTGGCAGGTAAAAGAAATGGATGGGAAGCTTACTTTTGATGTGGAAAGCTTCATGAACAATGATGTGGATAACACTACATTTATGAATTCAGTTGAACAGAATGGTGTATCAGGAAATGATTCGTCTCGGAATGAAGCATTGGTTGAGGTAGGTACAGCTTAGATGTTTTGCATTCAATTGTACATGGGTTAAATCTTTCTCTCTGACTTGCCACATTTGTTATTCCAAGCAAATCTGATCCTCTTATTTCCTTCGTTGTCTTGCATAGCCTGTCAAATCAGCTGATTTGGATATCTCCAAGGCTTCGAACAATACCAAGGCACAAGGGAAGCATGAAGTAAGCTTTTTTTTTTTTCTTAATCATTTGTGACCATCTTATTTTTCCGTAATCATGGATCCGCTTTTCTATATTGTTTTTTTCATCTTTTTCTCTGTATATGGCTTATATAGCTTGGTGTGTTTAAATTAATGGCAGGATAAACAAGTCGGGTTGCAGAGCATTGAAATGCTAAAGATTAGGGCTTCCCTTGAGGAAAAATTGAAACAGAGAGGTGTATTTAGTTCCACTGCGCACAAGAATGGTGGAAATGCAAAACATGTCCAGTCAGTGAATAGGTTTCTCCTTTTCCCCATGCAGTTGTATATTCCTCTTGTATTTCTTGCGTTAATCAATTCCATGATGTTGTACTTAATTAACTGAATCATTGAAAACTGTGTTTGAAGACAACTTGAGACTTTGGATGATTTTGTTGATGAAGCCATGCAAATAGATGGGTCGACAAATGGAAATCCTGGCAAACTGACTACACGTCCAAATAAACGCAAGGTATGTATGGAGTCTCAACCTTTATCAGAAGATATAAATCATATTTCCTTTTTTATTTCGACATGTTGCCAAAAAATTACATGTAAGCAATTTTTGGAATGTGTGTGTGTGTGTTTGGGTTTGGGTTTCGCTGATTGTGACTAAGTTGTACGTACTTGAAGGTTATCTCTGGTGATGATGATATACCGAAAAGGGATGACATTGGGGAAAGGCGAAGGAAGCATGAATTACGTGTTCTTGCAGGAGCCGGAATTGGGTCGGTCGATGAGGAGACAACTAATAATATCTCCAGTGACGAAATTGCAGGTGTTAGTGAAGAAAGTGATGATGACTCGGATTTGGAATATTACAAGAAAGTGGAGCGGGAACACGCTGCAAAGGTTGCTGCAAAATCCGAAAAGTATTCTAGGTATGGTATTGTTTAAGGTTTTGATGACGACTCATTTGTATTACTGCTTGCTGAATAATTGCAGATTCCTTGTACCCTTTGATAATATTGAGCCTGTTTCCGTTTTGCATCTAGCATATTTATCGTTTGTTGGCCAAACAAAATTTCTACAGGCCCAAAATGGAAGTTCCATCTTTGCCGGACACAATTGATGGAAAGCGCAACATTACGCATCAGGTTTGGGAAAGTCTAGTTAGCTACCTGTTCTGCTCTTTTTCACAGGATTTATTTATTTAATTTTGGCTACTCACTTTATCTCTGGCTGGTTGGTTTAATTTTTCCTTAGATGGATAAGAATAGAGGCTTAACGCGTCCACGCAAGAAGCTGACCAAAAATCCCAGGAAGAAGTATAAGGTATTTGATTGAAATAGTTGACTGTGTGTTTTTACACATGTAATAAAGGAAATAATACTTGTATATATTGACAGCATATTCAACTGCATCACTAACAATTTCTCTCTCTCTCTCTCTGTCTCTCTCTCTCTCTCTCTCTCAGTTGAAGCACCATAAGATGGAAGTACGCAGAAAGGGGCAGGTTCGTGAGGTGAGGAAACCCACAGGACCTTACGGTGGGGAAGCATCGGGTATTAATGCAAACGTCAGCCGCAGTAGAAGGCTAAATTGCTAGACCCCCAATTTATTTAAAATCGTGTCTTCCACCTTGAAGTATTAAGTCGTTATAGGTTGTCTTCACCATTTTACAAGCATTCCGTTTCTACTGCTGCTAGATTTAATTCATTGAAATTCTATCCAACAAAACGGAAGAATTATAAATCTCCAAAATAATAGATAGAATTGTCTTTTGTCCTTTATCCAAGTTTACTAATTCAAAAGTTTATCAGAAGCCTGGTCCAAAATTCTTGTTGCCGATTTTGACAATGGGACTGGCCTCAGAATATTTTATAATTTGTGGTTAGGGTATAAATGAATCAAAAGAAAGATGAGAGTTAGTGATGAGAGGATTGTTTGGAATTTTTTCTGACTTTTAAGATATCAAGTTCGGTTGAATCTTGATCAGTGACTATTTTTCGTTTGAATTAACTGATTTTGTTTTTCATATTATCTATTAATATAGTGTACTTGAGCTGACTTCAGAAGATTATATTCTTACCAATTTACCTTGGTCTACAGCAGAACTTCGCAAATTTACTATACTTTAAATTAATCTATTACTATATATTACTATATAATACAGTTAAGAAAAAAAGTTTTGAAAAGATACATAAAGTTCATTTCATTTTTCCGCTCAAATGTTTAATTTCCCTCTCAAATTTTATTTAAAATATTTGGCTAACGTTTTATATGGTAATAGATTTTATATGTGAATCTTTTGAAATCTATACATATATTTATGGATTTATTTTCTCTTTCATAATGATTCCGTTCCTCTTTATATATATACCGATTTTTTGTTTCTATTTATCCTTCATCACATCTAAGAATTTTTGAAAACGTGTATAATAGAATTTAAAAGATTAGTTATAGATATAGGGTGGTACTATTTATCACCCCTTTTTACTACTCACCGCCCTCTTTGGACGATTTTGCCCTTTTCATTTTTCTAAACATCTCAGAGGAAAGTGTAAGGTGAAATGTCGTCAAATTCGGAGGTACGAAAATTTTTGTGTCCGACTGCCGGAACTGGACGGCTTTTAATCCGTCCGATCGCCGGAACCGGACGGTTCAGACGGGTTAAAAGCCGTCCGAAAAGTTCGGCCGGTTGGACGGGCTATGTCCGAATCGGTCGGCCGGACGCTTTAAAAGCTGTCCGGCGGCGACGGCCGGTCGGAACCGGTCCGTCCGGTTCGGCCGGCCGGACAATTTTTTTTTTTTTTTTTTTTTTTTTTTTTTTTTTAAATTATTATGTTATATATTCAAAATAATTATGTTATAAATTGGACTATATTATTATGTTATAAATTATTATGTTACATTTTAGACTTGATTATGTTACAAATTGGAGGTTAAAGATTATCGTGTTAGGAGTTACAAGTTATTATGTTACATGTTGATTATGCTATAAATTGGACGTTAGATATTATCGTGTTACGAGTTAGAAATTATTATATTACATGTTAGTCTTGGTTATGTTATAAATTGACGTTAAATAGTATCGTGTTAGGAGTTACAAACTATTATGGTACATGTTATAGTTGATTATATTATAAATTGGACATTAGATATTATCGTGATCGTGTTAGGAGTTACAAATTATTGTGTTACATGTTAGACTTCATTATGCTATAAATTGGACGTTAGATAATATCATATTATGAGTTATAAATTATTATGTTACATGTTAGAATTAATTATCCTAATTTAACATGTTCTAAAAATATAAATATTGTATTATATAGCAGGAGTCATGAGAAGATTTTGGAGGAGATGGTGTTGATTACAGTCTGGGTTTTTATACCTGTAAATTATTTAATAGTGCTCAGGACGCTATTGAAGCGGCAAAACACCAGAAATGCTGAATGGTTTCCTATTAATAATTTCGAGCCACAAAAAGAAAACGATCAGACTTTTGAAGCGCCATAGAGGCGAACGCTACAGAGGCACATGCGGAAATTCCAGAAAGACAAAAACGAATAAGTGCGGCTGCGATTTTGAGATCAAAGTAAAAAAGGTGCCCGGCGCTCCATACTGGAGGATCTGTAGATGTAGCAATGAAGAGAAGGGCCACCATAACCATACATTTGCTGTGTATCCTGAGGGTCATCGCCACTTGAGCGGCCTCAGCGCTTCATCTAAGAAAATTGTTCGTGATATGACGGACGCTCAGGTGGCCCCGACAAAATTATGGCCGCGCTCAAGGAAAAGAATCCGGGAGACAACATTCATGTGCGACAGGTATATATATTTATATCTTGTAATATATGTTTTAATTAACTTTTTGAAGTTAATTATGATAATTAGTAATTTTTTATATGTAAAAGTTATTGTAATAATTAATAAATTTTATTATATTTACTAATGTATTATTATAATGATAGTTAATAATTTTTTTTGTCAAATTAATCGCATTAATATACTTTTTTATTTATTAATATAATATATTTTTTTTAAAATTATAATTCATTATTATTAATGCTAATCGGTGACAGGTATATAACTTTAGAGATAAGCTACGGAAAGAGCGTTTCGACGGTAGAGACGTTCCTTCCCAGCTTATGCATTTGGCCGTGAGCAGCGAGTATACAGTTTATGCAGAATCCGATCCGAACACGAAAGCGTTGACGCATATATTCATGGCCCATCCTGCGTCGATCAATCTATTCCGGACATATCACTGGTATGTCGGCATAGATTCCACGTATAAAACCAACATGTATGTTACTTTATAAATACTTTATTAGTATAAATCTTAAATAGTGTGTTTGATTAAGTTAACTTTTATTTGATTATATTTTTTGTCTTCTTGGTCTCATTTGCACAAGTACAAGATGCCGTTGGTCGAGATGATTGGGATGACGCCGTGCAACCAGAACTTCCTAATTGCGTATGCGCTCATCAGGGACGAGAAAGAGGCCAGTTACGACTGGGTTCTAGAGAAGTTGAGACTACTGATAGGCCAAGACGTATATCCTTATGTTGTTGTCAGTGACAGAGAGTTGGGTTTAATCACTCCTATTCAGAGGCATTTTCCTGAATCAGCCCACTTACTCTGCACGTGGCACATCAACAAGGATGTGAAAGACAAAGCCTACAAACTATTTGGGAAGAGTAAAAAATTCTCGGAGATTTTCACGCACCGTACGTGGAAGGCGATTGCAGAGGCCAGTACGTTTGATGCCTACACCCATGCCGTTGCCGAGCTGCACGCAAAATATTCAATGTCTCTAGAGGTGATGCGGTATGTGGAGAGCACATGGTTAGGGCACAAGGAGAAGTTTGTGAAGGCTTGGACCAACCAAGTGACACATTTTGGAAACACAACTTCCTGTAGGGTGGAGAGTGCCCACTATGCGTTGAAGGAGTGGCTTCACACGTCCACCGGCGCGCTCGATACAATTTGGCAGAAGATTAATAAGCACATCGATCATCAAGTGACTGAAATCAAGTACGTACTACAATTTTTAAATGCGTTATTATATTACTGCATTAATTAATTATAATCTAATGTTATGTAACGTATTATCAGGTCGGCGCTTGAGGCCTCGAGATCTAAGAAGAATACACGGTATAAGGGAATCCTTTTCGCGAGCGTGATACTGAGGGTCTCGCATTACTGTCTGAGTTTATTGGACGCTGAACTTACGAGGATGCACGGCTTGGACGCCGATGTTTACGCTAGCTGCGGCTATGTATTGCAGTTCACTCATGAACTTCCTTGTGCCTGTCTGCTCCGTACCGCAGTTGATTCCAAAATTCCGATTGATCTCAGAATGATTCACCAGTTCTGGAGAACGCTACAGATGTTAGAGCTAGGTAATTTAAGATTAATGTTTTATTTATAATTTTCTACTTGCTGTTTCATTTTCAATTACAATTTATGTAATTAAAGTACATTATTTGATTTAATTCATTGACTTTTTTATCGTATACTTGTAGGGACTGGTCATCAGAGCCAGGCGAGCCAGGCTGCATGGTTAGATGCGGAGTTCTTTCAGACGCTTGTGAGTGAGGTTGAAACCCGCGATCCCGCGACGATGCGGTACGTGAATCAGTTCATGTACAATCATCTTTACCCAGACCAACAGGATTATGCGGAACCTGAGGTTAAGGATAACCCGCGAGGTCGTCCCAAGAAAACTAATTCAACTAAGCGTAAGCCATCTGCTTTTGAGTACAACGATAGATCGCGAGGTTGGAATTTGAGCCGTACGACTACTTCTTCGCGTGGACAGACAAGTTCGTCTTCTCAACAGTCACAAGGGGAAGCAGGTCATACATTTTTGTCTTGTAAATATGGCTGAGCGTTAATTAAAGTATTTATATGATTATATAAATTGTGACGTGAAATTATTATGATATTGCAGAGTTTAGGCCGACAAATATATTTGAATTTTTAATGTGGCAAAATATCCCCTGGCATATGTTGGACTACATAGTGAGTTACCTGAATGTGGATGCGGATGGTAACTGCGGATTTCGGGTCATCGCGAGTCACGTGTATGGTCACCAGAAGTACTGGGCAGATGCAAGAGACAACATTGCGAAGGAGGTCGACAGCCACCGTGAATTGTACGAGTACATCTATTTTAGAGATATCGACACCGGACTTCGTCGCGTAAGGTGGGGCAAGGGCCCTTGTGGACGGGCTCTCTGGTTTGAAGTTCCGCAGGACCTCTACGCCGTTGCGACCCTATTTAATGCGGTTGTCGTTCTGTTGGGCTCTGGTCCGCAAGGTGGGCAGCACGACTTATTCAGCATCACAGTGTTGCCTCTCATTGCACGATCATCGGCTAGAGGACCATGTCGTGAGATTGTCATGTGCCATCTTGGTACCGTAGAACACTACATTCGTTTAGATTTAACTCATGATTGTCCATTACCGCCTATTCATTCCATGTGGTTCCGTTACCGAGATCGATCGGTTGTGGGTTGGGAGGATCAGTACGAGGCTAGGTTGCGATTGTGGTTTACTATTAAAAAAAACCTTGTTGAATAAAAGAACGATATTATTCACTTGTGGTATGACGCTTCTCATTCAACTTAAGTTTAGCAAATAAAAAAAATGAATCAGTTCAACTTAAGTTTAGCAAAAAAAAAAAAAAAAAAAAACCATTCAACTTAATGATTTACAATAAGAAAAAAAAAATCTCATTCAACTTAAGTTTAGCAAAAAAAAACATTAATTTGAATGATTTATGTACTAAAAATGACAAAAAAAGTACCGTTAATGCGATTTTGATTGCCCTGTAACACGAACGTATGTTCCTGCGCTCGAGACAAGCTCGTTCTCCTGAGTCGACCCATCGGGACTCTCAGGAGAACGAGCCTGTCTTGAAGCGCAGGAACATACGTTCATGTTACAGGGCAATCGAAAATCGCATTAATGGTACTTTTTTTTCATTTTTAATATAAACCATTCAACTTAATGTTTTACAAATAATAAATAAAAAAAATCATTCAACTTAATGTTTTACAATAATAATTAAAAAAAAACATTCATTACATCATTATTGGGCATTGTCGTAATCCAACTTAAACTTAGCCAATTCTTCTTGGATTTCCGCCGCCACCAGACATTCGCATCCCCGCTGTCAAATCGATGTAATGCCCAAAAGACGGTTCACCCACTAAAAAAAATGGAAGAATAAAAAGATAAGACTAAAATTTAGTTAAAAAAAAATTATTGTAATGAAATAACATTAATTAAAATTTATTAACCAACTTACATAGGCGGTATTGACACGTGTAGGGACCTCGTTCTCGTCCGGCAGCTCCTCGCCCATGAGAGTCGGATGGGAAACCCGACTATACCACTGCAAGTAATCCTCAGTCGCCTCCCCACGATCATGTGTGGTGGGGGTGAACATAGCGGTGTTGACTGTCCCAGAAATCGGGAACTGGGTCCAGTCACCTACTGCAGCAGCCTCAGAATGCTCAACCCTGTAGTTCCTAGACTCCCAAGCACGTACTGCACTGATTGGCGGGTATGCAGGGGGAGGGATAGTCTGGACATACCCCAACTGACGCAGACACCGCGCAGGCAAGTACGGAACATCGCGGTATCGAATCAATCCGCTATAAAGAGTCCTCGGCTCTATCGCATCTGAGCTGGAGCTGCCGTATGGCAACCATTGCACCTGTTCACAATTGCATAAAAGCATTTATAAAAATAATTATATTATTTTAAATAACGGGTAACAAAATTTAAATAAAATAACTTCGCGTACATCGGAGGCAATGAGTCTGTCAAGGCGCCGACAGATGGCTGTGAGCCGATCGTCTGACCTTGGCGCATTCCCTACGCTCCACGAGCGAGATCGTGCGAGACAGTCAGGACCGATGGGTAGACGCACCTGGGGTCGGAAATCGGGGAAATACTCATATATCCAGGACTGCAGAAGAGTTCTGCAGCCCGACAGTCCACTAGAGTCCCCTCGGCTGGCAATACCTAGCTGTCTGTACATGTATGCCAGTGTAGCCGATCCCCATGAGTAACTCCTAATCAAATCCAAGCCGTCGAGCACCTCGTGTAGGAGCTTGGGGATCACTCTACTACCACTCTTGTCGACGAACAATGTGATAGGCAGCATTACCCACATCCAGGCACTCGCCTCATCCGTAGCCGACCGGCGTTTCCCCCTGAATGCCCTCACAATGGAGGCTTCGGACGCCGAACCACGCTGCCAGAACGAACTCATGAGTTTGCCCTTGGTGACCGAAAGTATCGACATGTAGAGCCCATGGCAGGCGTCCGAATCTGGGTCCTCAACGACCACGGCTCCCTCAACAGGAACGCCCAAAATGGCCCGGACGTCGTGCAGCATGGTGCTCATTTCACCAAAAGGCAGGTGAAACGAGTTAGTATCCGGCTGCCATCGCTCCACAAACGCAGAAAGGAGTGGGGTGTCCAAGTGGATGTGCATGGAGTCGGCCAAATGTGACAGGGTCTTGTCGATCAGAGCTCTCGCATCGGAAGACATCTCATCACGCCAAGCCTTCAGATTCTCGACCGCTCTCAGTCTGTTGTGGCATTTCAGCAGCCCCCTCAAATCTTCACTCCACATGTGGGAGGCGACGTGCCCTAGAAAGCTAGGGATGACACTCCCATCAATGGGCCCACCGGCCACTGGGCCTTATGCATCATCATCGGTCCTAGCAAGTTTGCTAGTACCTGCATTAAAATACAACATATCTGTATATATAGACTTGCTGGCAGATGCATTAAATAAAATATATTTAATAAAACATATTTCATTAGTTTCCCATTCTTTTTTTTTTCAATTAATGTACAAACGTTACATTTTACATTAATAAAAATATAATGACTATTTAAAACTAATTTATTATGTAACATTACTACTAATTTGATTATAACAATAATAAAAATAATTATAATAATTTTCTAACTAATTAATTGTATGGTTCCTCTAAATTACAAAATAATTATACCGTAGTTGAGGAGCAGGCCGATAATACTTTTCTAACAGTACCGATAATTTGTTATGATTAAGTGAAAATAATTTATGTTAAACAACAATAAATACGTAAATTATTTACCTGATGAGAATGCAGATGGGCCAAAATGCCCCCCAGCCTGTCGTTGAGGAGCAGCCTATGTAGGACGAACAGCCTGTACCGGACGAACATGCTGTAGAACCGGCTGTACCGGACGAACAGGACCCGTAGGCTGTGCGTGGTCCTGATCATCTGAGGAGTCGTCTGAGTCACACTCCTCTGGACCTTGCTCCCTCTCGTTGTACGACTCAACAGCATACCCCTGCTGACCATAGGGTAATGGTACGTGTGCGCGAGGAGGTATCAACTTCCCTGCGTAGCGGGGAAAAGCATATCCCGACTGATCGTACGGTCCTGGTGCCGGAGGCATCAAACTGCCTGCCTAGCCAGGATAATAAAATCCATGCTCACCGTACGGGAGGACTCCGTGGAGTCACGAACTATCTGACTGGCCCTCAAAATGATATCCCTGCGGACCGTCTCGCACTGGTGCGGGGGGTCTCGAACTCTGGCTAGCCTGACGAATCTGTACCCTCCGAGCCTCATCGATCATCGTCTGTCTTTCCATGTCCCTCTCCCGACGAACAGACGCATTGACACCCCGACTTTTAGTGTGTCGGATGCCAGAACCATCATAATAGTCATCGAACGCCTCGTCGTCGTCCCTGGCATTAAATTGTCCAGGTCTGCTAACACCCTTAATCAGAAATATAATTATTAAATTTTTCCATATGTAATGATTATTCTAATAACTATTAAAATAGATTATAATTTATTTTTATTTTAATATATAAATTTTATTAATTATTATTATAATTATAATTGTTTTTCCCGAAACGATAGATTATATTATAAATCAAAATGCACAGAAGTGCGAATATACAGCAGTCAACAACTGAAAAAGTGGGAGGACAGGTCAGATGACCGCCTAGAGTCCCGCTAGCAACGCTAGAAGAAAACTCGCAACTACAACTAACCAACTAAAACAACGAAAACAACTAACAACTGAAAGGACCCCAACAGAGTAATGCCCGAGTGTCTGTCAAGTAATATTCATAATATCACATTATTTTACTACTAAATTTCATTGGAATAACTATTAATTTTTTTTGAAATGCTTGAATCAATATAATCCATACTTCTATTTTACTACTACCATATAATCACATTCCTAACATACTATTTTTTTTTTCCAAAACGATAGAGGGATATATTACTCAATCAAACAAAGTTTGAATACAGACAAGGCCTGAACTAAGAAACTGGGAGGCTCATCTGTCAGATGGCCTAGAACCTCAAAGACTAAGCAAAGAGAAAATGAAAAGATGTAAACGATCCACCACTGCTACAAAGCCTAGTAGGATCATCCACACTAAAACAACTCTGAACAGACAACTTAAAAGAGAAGTACAACAGACTACAAAGCAAAATAATACATAGACACTGAACTGCAACACTAAACCAGAAACAAAACAAACTAGAAATTAAAAACTGATGAGTGGTTGGGTTGGGAGGCAAATGAGGACTCCAGCCAGTCTGTATGTGCAGCTTTGACAACAATGTGGGCTGGAATGATGTGTTCCTGGAAGATCCAAAGGTTACGGGTTTTCCAGAGCCACCACAGAAGATATGTAGACAGTTGCATTCTTTGCTTGGAGACTTCTGAGTGGTCTAGAGTACAAATTTGCTGCCACCAGTGAGAGAAGGAATCAGTCAAGTGAGTAAGTCCCTGCCATTGAACAGGAGCAATGTCCCATACTCTGCTTGCCCTAGGACATGTGAACAACAAATGTTCTATTGATTCAGGCCCCTCACCACAACACTTGCAGGTTGTATCTAAATCAAGGCCTTTCTTATGCAAGTTTACCAACACAGGAAGAGTTCCTGTTAAACACTGCCAGATAAAGAGTTTGATTTTACTAAGGATTTTCAAAGACCAAGTCCTCTTGTGAGTCTGTTTCTAGGAGAGGGTGTTGTTGCTGCTTTCTGGTTGATCCATGGTGATGGCTTTTTGCTGGACTAGGAATTTATAAGTGCTTGAAACTGAGAAGTTGCCCTTCTTGTCCAGCCCTCAATAGAATATGTCTGCTTTGGAGGATGAGAGAGATCTAATGTTCAAAATTGCTGCACTGTCAGTTGCATCAAAGACCTGTTGAACAAGCCATTGGTTCCATTCCAAACCATTTTCCATAAGCAGATCTTTGACATATACTAAATGGCCTCTAGCAATCTCCAGTAAATTTGGGAAAGGTTTGTGGAAGTTGGTATCCAGTTGAAATCCTCAATTTTTGTAGTAGCTCCATTCCTGATTTCAACTCTCAACCATTTGGAAAATATAGACACTACTTCAACCCAACAATTCCAAAACCATGATCTTTTTTGGGATTTTTTAGCCATAAGAATAGAAGTCTCAGGGAAATACCTGTCTTTGAGGATCTTGCTCACTAACAAGTCTGGCTGTGTAGTGATCCTCCAAAGTTGCTCACACATCAGAGCCACATTGAATAATCTGATATCCAGGAAGTCCAATCCTCCAGATGATTTGGGTAGTGCAAGTTTGTTCCAGCTCCTCCAATGAATACTCTGTGAGCCATCATTCTTCTTGTTCCACCAAAATTGAGCACACAGGTTGGAGATGTCTCTGCAACAGAAATTGGTATTTTAAAACAAAACATAGTGAAAACTGGAAGTGCCTGGATTACAGTCTTGAGAAGAACATCTTTGCCAGCAGAGGATAGCAGTTTGGATTTCCAACTTTGGAGCTTCCCTTTAACAGAATCCACCAAGTAGAAGAAGGTGTCCCTTTTTGATCTACCTATACCCAATGGAAGGCCAAAGTATTTAGTAGATCTGTGGGAGGTAATGCCTGGGAGAGCATTGCAGATTGCTGCTTGAAGGTGTGGTGGAATGTTCCTGCTGAAAAAGATGGCTGACTTGTTGAGGTTGACAGTTTTTCCTGTAAACAACTTATATCTGTGCAAAATATTCATCAGTGTTTGAGCTTGGTCTACTCATGCTTTGCAGAAAAATAGGGAATCATCTGCAAATAAGAGGTGTGAAATTGGAGGCCCATTTCTTGAGAGTTTCAGTCCAGTTAAATGACCTGAATCAGTGGAAGTCATCACTAGAGCAGATAACAGTTCAATCACAATAATAAAAAGATAGGGGGACAGGGGATCCCCTGCCTTATGCACCTAGTAGGTTTCACATATCCAGTAACCTCACCATTAACCTTAAATGAAATAGAGGTTGAAGAAATTCATGCCATGATAAGTTTGACAAAATCAATATGAAACCCCATCTGAAGCATAATTTGTTTGATACTGAGCCATTCAACTCTGTCAAATGCCTTCATAAGGTCCAATTTTAGAGCCATGAAGAAATGTTTGCCAGAGATGTACCTGTTTAAATAATGAAAAGCTTCTTGCGCAATAATCACATTGTCCATGAGTTTTCTGCCTTTTATGAATGCTGATTGGTAAGTGCTTATACATTCAGGCAGATAAAGTTTCAATCTGTCAGCTAAAATTTTGGACAAGACTTTGTAGACACTGTGCATAGACTTATTGGTCTAAATTGACCCAAGATTTTAGGATTGATGCACTTTGGAATTAGAGATAAAATAGTGTGGTTCCAGTAATTTAACAATTGCCCAAAGTTGAAAAAGCTAGAGATGGCAGCAATAAAGTCAGTTTTTATCAATGCCCAAGAATGTTGAAAGAAATAAGCACTCATACCATCTTCACCAGGAGTTTTGTCAGGATGCAGACTGAACAAAGCTGATTTGATCTCTTTTTCACATACAGGTCTCAGGAGATCTTGGTTCATGTCATGAGTTATGGTGGTGGGTATTAAATGCAGAAGGGATTCCCCTCCAAATGAACCTTTTGAAGAGAATAGGTAGGAGTAAAACTCAGCTATGTGATTTGTGATCTCTGCCTGAGATTGAAGTTCTTCTCCCCTCGTAGAAACCAGTCTTGATATGGAATTTAATCTCCTTCTTTGCATAGTGTAGGCATGGAAGAATTTGGTGTTGCTATCCCCTCTTTGAGCCATGAAATTTGAGCTTTTTGCTTCCAAAAAAGTTCTTCAAGGCAGTGAGCTTTATCCAATTCTTTCCTTGTGGAATTCCAGGCTACCCAGTTCCTACCATTCTTATCCTTTCTGATTTCTTCCAGCTGTTTGGTTAGAGAGGCTATGTGAAGCTGGTTTTGAGTGTGGAATTGTGAGCTCCAAATAAGAAGGGCTATCCTGGTGTTCTTGATTTTTTCTTTGAGTTTGAAAAATGGAGTGCCTTGAATTGGTGTGTGCCAAGCATTTGAAACCACCTGTGAATATCCTTCTTTGGCAACCCATCTTCTGTCAAAGTGAAATCTCTTATTTTTCCTGACATTGATTGTGCCAGGATCCAATAGAAGCATGGCATGATCTGAGGAGCTTTTAACCACATTTAAGACCTTGGCATTTAGATATGAGTGGAGCCAATCTAGAGAGCCAAAGCCCCTGTCAAGTTTCTCGTCAACCAGACCTTCTACAAATCTATTGTTGCACCAGGTATACTGATAGCCAACCATAGTAATTTCTTCCATGTGCATGTTGTTAATGAAACTGTTGAAGCCTTGGAAGCTGCTGTCACTTCTCTGAATTCCTCCAATTTTCTCCTCTTGTGAGCAGATATCGTTCCAGTCCCCAATTATAAACCACCTTGGGCCCCATTTGTTTTTTTGAGATTCTAATTCTGCCCATTGTGCTGTTCTCTAAAGTCTGCAGGGACTTAAGTAAATCTACAGCAATGAAAAAAAGCAATTGGGGATGTGGTGAATGATCACAGAGTGGTTCCAAAGTAGGAGTAGTCCTCCACTTAAACCTTGGGGATCAACCAAAGCAATTCTATCTTCAAAACCTAATTTCTTACTGACAGATTTCAGAAAGCCATTTTGTTTTTTAGTTTCTGAAAGGAAAAAAAAAAGCGGGTGGTGAGACCTCAATGTCTCTCTCAATTAGGAAATTGTAAAGGGCCCACCCAGCCCTCTACAGTTCCACACCGCGGCTAACATTGGTCACTGGGGTGCCATTCAAGGCTGGCAACCCCCACCTTATTCGAATCTACCTTTTGTTTCTTGTTGTGGTCAGATGTTGAAGGAAGTGGTTCATCCGCTATTGAGAAGTTTGTCTTGTCTACTAGTCTGCTTCTTTTAGTGCAAGATATCTGATGAGGGATGTTGATGTTGTCATTTTGCCTTTGCAGTCTTCCCTCCCTATTCCCAGTTCTTTTCCAGGTTTTGATGTTGCTTGTTAACTTGGCTTGCTTTTTTGGTGTGGGAGATGGGCAGATAATTAGGCTTTTAGACTGGTAGTGAGCCTCAATTTCCATCTCTTTGGGTGGTTCTTCAAAGGGAGTTGAAGAGGCAGTGTGGTCCCTCGAGTTTTTGTCAATTGGATTATTTGCTGGGATTGATGTAGATGCAGATGCAGAAGATTTGATGTTTGGTGAAGATGCCGAGTGATGAATAATAAGCTGAATGCTACTTGCTGGTTGGCTTGTGGATGCGTTTTGGAATGTCTCTTTGTTTGTGGCCGAAGGGGACGTACAACGAGGAGGGCTCCTAGAACCCGAATTGGTCACTTCAACCCAAATTTGGCCTTCTGGTGCACGCAGCCAATCACCATATTGGCCTTCTCTGAGAGATTTTGAGCGGATATCTTCTATCCTTTTCTGACAGGTCCTGTCTAAATGCCCAATGTGTCCGCAGTAGTGACATAAGTTGACAAGTTTTTCATATTGGAAGCAGACTTTTACAACTTGATCACCTAGGCGTACATTTGCACATCTAAGCAAAGGCTCATTGAGGTTTATCGATACCAGTAATCAAATTATCTCGGCCACCGTGATTTCCAGCACTAACAATAACCACGTTTTTAACATCTCTGAAAGCTTGGCCAATTTTAAGACCCACTTCCGCACTGAGCCAGTTGAGTGGTATGTTCATTACTTGGACCCATATGTTAAGTTCATGAAAGCATGGATGACTACCTGTTATGCCATCACGCCACTCGCCTAGAAACAGGAATTGGTTCTCGAAACTCCAACTTGTACCATTGAGTACCTTCTTCATATCCTCTTTATTTTGGAAAATGAATTGGAAAAAATTATTTTCCAATTCCTTTACTTCCATGGATTCCAATAATTTCCAGATGTGGCTCGTAGCTCTTTTGACCCCGATCCAACTCGCTCTGCGATCACCAATGATTATTCCAAACAAACTTCGATCGCATTCATCGGCACTGATGCGAATATCTTCCTATGCTATGTCGATAAAAGAAGATTCACGATCTGATAGTGAGAAGCTGTCAAGTCTTTTAGATAGATCGTTGTCTTGCATTGGATATGTAGGGCTCGCCATCTCGTTGATTACAATCCTTGAAACCCTAGATTTAATGGTACCAAAACATAAAAGGAATACTTGCAGGAATCTGAGGGGTATGATATAGATTTACTTGGGGGAAAGATTAATCGAAGGAAAATCAATCGGAGAAGAGAAGATGGATGAAACTAGATCGCTCCCAAACGAGAGAATTCATCGCTCCCAAACGAGAGAATTCATATTCATCTACCCCTAACATACTAATTAATATAATTATATTTATCTAACCGGAATTTTCAAAATATAATTAATATAATATTTTAACTAATTAATCTTTTGTCTAATCGACTTTATCTCATTGACAAACTGGCCAAAATATTTTAAATTAGAATAGTAAGCTTATTCTTACGGGTATACTTAGCAGAATATTAAAACTTTCAAAGCTTTTTGAGAAAATTTGAGTAATTCCGCCTTTTATTCTATTTTAAGTTCAAAATTATATTTTTAAATATATTCATAAACATTATTATTTATTTTTTTATTATGTGATATAATCTAAATTTGGTTATTATATTTTTAATTCAAACATTTAAAGCAAAAGATCACAAACAGATTTTTTGGTTACATTTTATTTTATCTTAACTTCCGTATAATCACATTCCTAATAAACTAATTAGTATAATATTTTTTATCCACGGTATATAATTGGATTTCTTAAAATATAATTAATATAATATTTTAACTAATTAATCATTTGTATAACTTGATTTATCTCATTAACAAAATTGTCAATTTTTTTCTTAAATTAATAAAATTTTGGATGATTTTGATTTGTAAAAAAATAAAAATTAGCTTTACTTTAAAGTCTGGATTCTTTCCACTATTTTTTGTACACTAACAATCATATATTGGATAATTGATTTAAAAAAATTAAAACCGTAAGGTTAAATAATATTCCTTAAATAAAAATATTGTATCAAGAGAAGTGCTTAATAATATATATTTTTCATTGTTTGTATTTATTTTAATAATATATGGAGGCCTGTGAGGAGGTAGTTAAACAGGCCTGGTTGACAGAAGTTCATGGCACTCTTTTCTTCAAGCTAAAAGAAAAAGTCAAACTCACCAGGATTGCCCTTCTGAAGTGGAGTTCCAGTTTTCAATCTCAAAGACAGGAATCAATAGCAGCTCTTAATCTTAAACTTGAAACTCTGAATGTGAACAAAGCTAACATAGATTGGGAAGAATGGGAGACTACTAGAAGAAGCTTAAATGCAGCTCATAAACAAGAGGAGCTTTTTTGGCAGCAGAAAGCAAAGTCCAAGTGGTTTAAGGATGGAGATGCTAATACACATTTTTTTCATGCTCTAACTCTACAAAGAAGGAGGAATAATGCCATAACCAGACTGATATCTCCTCAAGGCACTATTTTATCCCATCAGAAGGACATTGAGAAGCACATTGCAGATTTCTATAACAATCTATTTACCACTAAAGGTTGTTGGGGTGGGGATACTATTCTACCTCTTATTCCTTCTACAATTACTGTGGAAATGAATCAAGCTTTGCTAAAGCCAGTGGAAGAAGAAGAGGTTAAGCTTTTTTTGTTCAGCTTCCATTCTGATAAGTCACCTGGGGAGGATGGAATGACTGCTGCTTTTTATCAGCACTTCTGGAGCATAATTAAAGAAGATCTTATGGCTGTAGTTCTAAGCTTCTTTCAGACAGGTATGCTGCTCAAGTATTGGAACCATTCTGTGATCTCCTTAATTCCTAAGATTCAAAATCCTGAAACTTTGGGGCATTTCAGGCCCATATACTTGTGCAGTGTTGTTTACAAACTAATTTCTAAAATTTTGGCTCAAAGACTTAAAGTTTGTCTCACACATTGCATAAGTGATTTTGAAGCAGCTTTTGTGGAAGGTAGGCAATTGGTTGATAATGTGATCATAGCCCAAGAAGCTTTTCACTTCTTAAACAGATATGTATCTGGTCCAAATGACTTCATGGCACTAAAATTGGATCTTATTAAGGCTTTTGATCGGGTTGAATGGATCTGTCTGAAAAAAATCATGCTGCAAATGGGATTTCACATGGACTTTGTTAAGTTAATTATGATCCGTGTCTCATCAACCTCCTACTCTTTTAAAATTAATGGTTCTCTTAGTGGTTATGTGACTCCTTCAAGAGGCATATTGTGGCTGAGCTTTTGTCTGCTTTGGTTGTGCACTCTGTCAATATTGTGGCTGAGCATTAGGCAAGGGTTGAAGGTTTCCAGAAATGGCCCTTTGCTATTTCACCTTTTGTTTGCAGATGATCTCTGCTTGAGCAATACAAATTATTTACTGGACAAGCAATTAACTTACAAAACTCTGCCATCTTCTTCAGCAAGAACACTCCACAGCACACTCAAACTTCAATATGCTCTCTGATGAATGGAATATCTTCACACAGATCCACAAGGTACCTTGGGTTGCTTTTGGGAATTGGTAGATCAAAAAGGGAAGTGTTTGATTATCTTCTAGATTCAGTCAGAATTAAGCTCACCAGCTGGAAAGCAAAATTTCTTAGCAATGCTGGGAAAGATGTGTTGTTGAAGTATGTTATTCAAGCTCTTCTTATTTTTACTATGTCTTGCTTTAAATTGACAATTTCTCTGTGCTCTGAAATCTCAAAGCTTTGTGCTCAGTTTTGGTGGAAAACAGGCACTGACCAAACTCAAGGTATTCATTGGAAAAAATGGAGCAGTTTATCTCTACCAAAGTTGCAAGGGGGGCTTGGCTTTCTGGATTTGCAACTGTTCAACAAGGCATTAATTTGCAAGCAGCTATGCAGGGTGGCTTCTAATCCTGATCTTTTGGTTAGCAGACTTCTAAAGGACAGATACTTCCCCAACTCCTCTATTGTTCATGCTAAAAAAACTCAAGGGGGATCTTGGATGTGGAACAGTTGGGTTGATGTTCTTCCAATTTTCTCTAAGTGTATGAGGATTGAGGTGAAAAATGGGCTTAATACAAAAATTGAAGACTTTAATTGGGTACATAAGCTCAGTAAACCTGCTCCAACGTTAATTCCCATTGCTAGAGATCATTTGATTTGGGTAAAGGATTTGTTGGTGGATGGTAGTAATCTGTGGAATGAGTGGCTTGTTAAACAGGTTTTTGATGCAACAGATAGCAAAGCTATTCTGGATATATCTTCTCTTCATGTGGACAGAAATGACAGGATGTACTGGTGGTTGGAGAAAAAGGGGAACTTCTCTGTGTCAAGTACATATAAATATTTGTCCAATCTCAAACTCTTGCAAGCTGATATTCCAGAGAGCAATAATGCTTCTTCTGTTAAGCAGGAAGTTAAATTCAGATACTGGAAGCTTAAAATTGCTGGCAAGATTAAGTTCTTTCTGTAGAAATGCTTAACTGATACTCTTCCTGTGGCTGTGCAATTAATCAAAAGGGGAGTGGATCTGGATACAGTGTGTGCTGTTTGTGGAGGGAATCAGGAAACTATTGAGCATATCTTCTTTGACTGTCCAAGAGCAAAGAGGTGTTGGGAAGTTAGCCCTGTCCAGTGGGATGGACTTTACAACAGGACAAGAAACTTTTCTGACAGGTAGTTCCATGTTTGTTCTTTCAAGAAGTCTGAAGTGGCCGAAGCTCGCATTCAACTCACTACATACCTGCTTTGGTGGCTTTGGAAGTTCAGAAATCTCTGGATCTTCCAAAAGTCTTAGATTCCAGAACATGTGATTGTGAAGCTAGCTCTCTCGGACTGGTTGAATTTTGCTATGCAGCTGCTAGTTCTTAAGTTTTGTTCTCTCTTTTTTTCTCTTTCCTTAGTTTTTTAGTGTTGATTGAAGGAGTCTTTCCCGGCTAGGCTTTATAGCAGTGGTTGGGTTGGTTTTCTTAGTTTATGTTGGTTTGCTAGTTTGTTCATTTGACCTCTTTGAAGGTTGTTTCTGTTAGTTGAGGTTCTAGACCACTTCGAGTGTGTCTCTCAGTTTTTATTTCCAGTTTTTTTGTTTTGTGTAATCGAACGGTGTTCGCCGCTATTTTAATATAGTTATCTCTGTCGTTTTGGGGAAAAAAAAGGTATTTATTTTATTTCCATAATGAGATGAGATGTGAAAAATATAAAGAATTATATTTAAAATAAAATCTAAAAAAAGTTTAATATATGAGTTCTTCCGCACATCGCACGGGATATACACTAGTATTCACTTATTCAATCTAGCTCGTTATGGTGTTTGCTTTGTTTTTTTGAAAAACTTGATAACAAGTTCAATCAGCTGTTTTGTTTTAAATTGTTTATACATAATAAACATTTTTTCGGTTTATACCCTTTCAACTATCCCTTTCACCCTTTATGCTTTGTCCACCTCATCCACCTGACATCCAACTCCCAAGCAGTCCACGGCACAAACCTTCTCTCATCTTCTATGTAATCTATTAATATATAAAGAGGGAATGATATTTGTTTGAAAAAATCAACTAAAACATCAGAAAAAAAAGATTTCAATTCCCGCCTAAATAAATACTATAATGAGCAAGATTTTTGGTAAAAAATTGAATATCCCCGCCAGTAATCAATTTGAAATTTTTGGTCATATTTGGTCAGATTTTTTTGCTAAATATTTGTAGATATCTTAATAAAAAAAACTGAAGATTTCCATGTCTTCGTTCTTTTCTTATCTTTTCTGTATCCCCTCCACTTTTTCTTCTCTATCTTTTCTTCTTCCCTTGCATACCAAAATTACCAAATTCTTCATCTTCCTTCCTAATTTCTTCATCTCCTTCATTTCTCTCCCTCGCGAACGCCCAATGCAAAAATCCCAATTTCTGTGAAGACGAGGTCGTAGTCCCTGCCCGAGATCGATAACTATCGCTGGCAGCACGGGACGACAACGTGACTGAGATAGGCGGACAACACATAATTAGTGGAAAAAGGCCAGAGTGAGGATGAGGCCCGTGTCGGAGATCGGCAGACGACTAACAACGGCTGATAAAGGATCGTCGGCAGAAAGCAGTGCGGCTGCGGAGCGGCACTTTACGTTGGAGCTTTGTTGCTGTAGAGTCGGTGAAACCCCACAGCTCCAACGATTGTGATTCAAGTGATGGCGAATTGGAGTTGTGAGTGGCTGTCGGGGCACCGTGAGCTTGGATGGGGTGGATGGAGACTGAGAAGCACAACGAAGGGTCCATCGCCTCGGCATTTTTAGCTTTTGGGATAATGTTTTATTACTATATTTAGTGCCTTTTATTTCGTTAGAATAATAATAATTTTACTTTGTGGTGGAGCTGCTGAGGTTGGCGCTGCTGAGCTGTGTTGGTATATGTTCGGAGTGGCGGTGGTATGATATTGTGATGGTGCTGGGGTACCTGCCGAAAGCTGGCGATGGAAGCCACCGGGATTGTGATACACCCGACAAGCCTAATGTGTATTATGCTAATGACCCTGGCAGAATTTATCTCCGCCCGGGTAAGCTTCTTGGCTTTCAGTTAGTTGTGTGTGCAGTTTTAGCTTAATTAGAAGAATAAAAGCCAATTAGTCTTTTTTTATTATTATTATTTATAAAATTAGTGATGTTGGAAATTTTGTCTACTCTTATGTGCTTTTGATATTATTGAACGGTGGACTGTGAAAGGTGATGTTCTATATTGGAGTGCATGGCTATGTTTACATGCAAATTGCATCTTGTGGAAGTTGAACTAGGCAAAATGCTCTCTCAAATCAATTACTATTTATCCAATAAAATCATGTGCAGGATTTACTGTGGAAAGCTAGCCTTTGAGTAGCACTAGTATATGAATGTGTAAACTGCTTAAAGTTCTGATTTTGATGCTCACTGTGCTCTCCGTTATTGTTTTCAATTATTCTTTGAAAGAATTAATTACATGGCTCTAGAAAAAAATGTGGAATGAACTTGTGAATTTTAAAATTAACTACCTGCTCATCTGTCTACTGGGGATATTTTCTAAGTTGATACTATATTCCTGATCCATGTTATTGCATATGTCAGTTTCATTTACTTTTTGTTTTTCCAGAAGTTAATTTCATAAGGTTGAATAGGGTTTAATTAGATCTGCAGGCTTGGGCACTACGTATCGTCTGCGTGTTCAAATAAGTAAAAGGTGTATTGAAGTTTTTAGGGAACTTTTATACGATAACCAAGCTAAAGACAAATTTTGTGCGCTCTTTCAGTTTTAAACCGATAGTATCATGTATTTGATGAAAAACTTTATTGCAAGTTATTATCTTTGTGAAGCCATGTTTTTTTGCCTTCATAGGAAGTTGAGTATGTTCAGTGTGTATGTGTTCCATGAAATTGTAACTGCTGTATTTGCTCACAAAAAATTCAGGGTTGTTACATGATAGAGAATGGCTTCTCAAGAGCTTCAGTGGAGAAGTTTTGACTCTGAAAAAGGTGAATTTAATTTTCATGAGAAATATGTTGCGTTTTTATTGTTTGATTATGTGGTCATGTCTTTTGTTTATGTGGCTGTTCATAGCATCTTGTAAGCTTTCTCTAGGACGAAAAGCTAATTTATCATTTCAGTCCTCATAGATTATATTTATCACATCCTAAGTGCTAATTGACAACTTTCTTATTAAGTTGTATACATATTTGTCTAAATTTTTCTACTTTTTTCCATAATAAAGATCAAATAAGTGTTTGTTATTTAGGATTGTAAAATATTTGTCGATGGTTTGATACGTTGAAAAAGCTGATTTTTGCTGGCATCTGAGTGCTACTTATTTTTGTTCTAATTATTTCCTTTCCCTTTGATTTTTCCAAATCTTAGGTTCCAGAACTAGGTTTTATTACTACTATGGTTGATCTCAAAACGGGACTACTCATAGCTGAGTCACCACGCTACAAAGAGAAACTGCACGTTGAACACAAATCAGATCAATCTATTAAGGGCAGAGAAGTTATGGAAGTATATTCTCAGGTACTTGGACCAGCAGTGGTGATTGTGGGGTAGAGAAAAGCCTCTGCCGAAGTTGGTATCAACTCCATTGATTTTCAAGGAAATTCGCAGTGTTGTTGTTCCCGCTCTATAAACGGTTTGGCCTTTAAATCTTTGGGTGATCTTCTCTTTTGATTATATGTTCTGCTGCTGTTTCCCTCTAAACGGTTTGGCCTTTAAATCTTTTGGTGATCTTCTCTTTTGATTATATGTTCCATGTTCCTTTCAGGTGTTTTTTTAATTCTTATTCGCGCAGGCTTTCGAGAATCTGAGGTGCTCAAGAGAGGGTTTGTTTTCGTCGGATGCTAGCACGAGACTTGAGATTTTTGGTCAAAACAAACCTTAGGAGAAGGGAAAGAATGAATTTTGTTAACTGATCAACTCCAAGATGGGAGGAGAGGCACTGGATAGAGGCGACATCAGGGAGCAGCTGATCCCGCTCCCAAAATGATTTGGCCTTTAAACCTTTGGGTGGTTTTTTCTTTTTAGTTTTAAAAAATTGATTATATGTTTTGTGTTTTTTCAGTTTTAAATAGAATAGTCAATTATTTATAGTTTAATAAATTACTCAGCTACTTAAAGTTTTTTATTTGGATATTTTATACAAAAATAAATTTATTTTAATTAATGAAATATTATAATTTTTAAATTTATACTTATTATTCACATAGGTTTTTAAATATATGATTAAATTTTACCAAACTAACTATTCTATAGAATCACATTATAGTCGAATCGAATTTCTGTATTAAAATGTTGAAATGACACTTATTTTGAAACGAATATAATGTAATTTATTATCAGTTATGTCCACCGCACGGGTTGTGTACTAATTTTAAATAGACATTTTTATGTAATATTGCAATTTAAATTCTATATAACATTTTCAATAAATTAATATAGGTAAATTGTATTACATATTGATTTCATATTTTTAATTTATAAATATTAGTTCATGAGAATTTTTAACTTATAAATATTAACGAATATCTCTTACCCGTGCATCGCACCCTGTGTATCGCACGAGATTCATACTAGTTTTATATTATTTAAGAAATCATTTTCTTTAATCATCATCTAAAATATCAATTTTATGAGGTTTTCATGTAATTCCTGGTGAACTTGTCGCAATAAATAAATAAATATTCACGACTCCAAATTGATTGAGTATGTAATATTGTCCAAGAGCCAAGATTTGGTGGTTCTTTTTGGTTACATAAATACTTATTATACTAATATTTGTCGTTGTAGCATTTTGAACCCGATTTGAAAACTGGAACTAAACATATTTACGGTTCCTAAAAATTTATTTGAGAAAAAATACGGGAAATTTTTATGTCTCCTGCAGGAAATAGAAATATTATAATTATATTATTGATAATTAAATAATTATAAATCTACCTAAATAAGGATTCTTTATTGCATATAAACCTAAAAGCAGTTACATAACCCCCGCGTCCCTCAATCCCCCAATTCCCGCATGATATCCAATAAAAAAAATAAAAAAATTGCTTGATGTATATGGAATGAAAATCAGATATTAAAGAATTTCTGCCTCACTTTTATGCTAGAATGTGATTTTACACACGCACGCACAAAATCTTTTGTCTAAATATTGAATATATATTTAATATATATACATAAAATAAACCTTAAAAAATGTTTGGTATATGCATTGTATGTATTTTCCATGATTTTACTAAATATAAACCATACATATATCGAAAATATACTGAATATAAACCATATATATATATATATATAAATCAGTTTATGTTTGTTTTAAATCAATTTTTGAATGTTTTTTAGTATATGTTGAGTTTACGTATTGTTTATTTTACTTTTATGCTTTGTAAACAGTTTTGCTAAAAAATAAACCACACATATACACAACAATAAAACCTTATTTATCTATATTAATGTCTAAATTAACTCAAGCAGTTGTGCAGGTGGGTATATATTGCGTTTATGTTAGTATATGTTGCAATAAAAAACATGTCTTCCATAAAAGATTATGTACATATACTATACATATACTGATCATAAAATAATAGAGAGATAAAAATATCTATTATATATTTAGTATATACTGCTTATATATACAACATATACTGAACATATACTCCCTATAAACCAAATACGCCCAAATCAATAAAACCCATATTTACGCCTCTCATCTCAAATCTTCATTTTCCTTCTCCAAAGATTCTCGAGCAGCAGAGCGGAGAAAATTTTTTTAGCAGCTTTCTTCTTCGCGTGCGTCCTTCGCCATCAATCGTCTTCATCCTTCTCCACTCACGCGCAACTCCTCTCAACAGGTAGCAAATCCCGTCCCTCATCTTCCTCCATCGACGAGAGAGCAACAGTCGACCGAGTAGCAGGTTCCGTCCGCCATCGCACCTGAGGTCATGTCACATTCCGTCGGCGAACTAGCAATCCACGCCGGGATTCGAGCTGTGCCGGAGATCCCCCGCCTGCTGTCGTACGCCTGTCGAGAAGGAGCCATGGCGAGCAGCGAGTTCCGTCGATCCTCCTCAGCCGCTCGACTTTGTCCAGTGAGTAGCAATCATGTCAGATCGGACCTTCGCCGTCGCGCCTGTTACGGTCACCGGCCTCCGGCGACAAGCCAGCAAAAGATCCGAAAATGGCTCCTCCTCCTCCGAACAGATCTGAAAAATCGAAGAGGGTTTTTTTGCAGAGGTGAGTGAACATGGGCGGTGGGATGGTTTTGGAGAGAGAGAGATGATAACAGAGAGAGAGAGAGAGAGAGAGAGAGAGAGAGAGAGTTCTGCTTTTTTGGTAATAATATATTTGATTTCAATTAATTATCCAATTGCATTTAATTTTCCCCGTTATTAACATTCAGAATCTTAGGTATAAGTGTAAATATTTTAGGCTTGTTTTGTAAGTTTATAAATAAGATTATAATTAGTGTATAAGTGTAATATATATCATAACTGATAGTAAGGGATATAAATTCCTCAAAAAATACAGGGTAAACAAGTATCAAAGAAATTGATGGATCTCTACAATTTTGGAGATGTTACTCGCAACTTCATTTAAATGCAGCCTCATCTGTAATGCTCGATACAATGGTTTTATGTTGCTAAAAATAAAGATTTTTATTGTTACTTCATTTACATGCAGTTCTCATCTGTAAGGCTTGAGACAATTATTTTTTGTTGCTAAAAAATGAAGATTTTTATTGATAAAATGTAGATGTTGTAATAAAAATAGAGAAAATTACTCCATCTACTATTCCTTTTAAAATTATTTTTAAATATACGATAACACAAACTTATCTTCTATCTACCTTTTTCTTAATTAAACATAAATATGATGTGGCCTGCAGTTTTCCAACAGTTTTTAATTAGGAAAATACAACTGCACAAGACACATTTAATAAGTTTACGATTGAACATGATTTTCGGGATCGTGCTCATCACATTACTTGCCATACTCAATCGATAAAGAAGAAAAAGTGATTTCTTTCTCTCACCAAATCATAGGCAATTGTGTATCTTCACCACCACCGAGAAAGGAAACCAAAACATCACCAATTTAAATCTCTTTTCCATAATCTCTACCAAAAGCCTTCTCCAAGTTTCAGGGCAACGACGGTTTGTGCGGGCTTCCACTTATTCGATGTGGGAAATCAAGAGGGCACGCGAGGAAGTACCTATCGAGGTCGGAAGTCGCCAGGATCGTGGTACCGATCGTCTTCACGTCAACCTTCATTTGCTTATTCTTGGTGTACCTGATGCTCAGAATATGGTGAAATTGGAGGAAGGTGGAGGTTTCTTGCTATGGAAATGGCGCTGTGAAGAAAAACGGAGAAGATGGAGGTTACCCGGCCTCACCGGTGCACGACCAGTGTTTTTCTTTCAACACGCACCAAAATTCCAGTCTTGAACACGCACCAGAGTTTTGATCGGGAGATTTTTTATTTAAAGTTTATATGACGTTTATAAAACATGAAGTAGTGCAAAAATATACACAAATTATATGCTAGTTATACATAATCTATATTGTGTTTTTTTTTGGAATACGCAAAGTTGTTGGTTGAACTTTGTAAATGTCATGTAAAGTAGACATATGTTGTTTATCTTATGTATAACTACATTGAATTTAGACTTTGCATCCATTCAAAATTGTGTATTATGTTTTATCCCGTTTTTATATTGTTTATCTTATGTATAACTATATTGGATTTAGATTTTGCAGTCATTCAGAATTGTGTANGTTTTCCACAATAAACAAGATTAAAAAGTTATGAACAGAAGAGATTTCATGAACACCAATTTTTTTTTCAGCTCGTTCAATTTTTTTCTAAGCTAGATCGATGATTTTTTTCTCTGACGCCGATGTACTGTAAATCTGTTTGTATTTTTTAATTTGTGCAACCCAGATTTGTAGCTATCCTATTTGGAGTGATTTATTTCTTTTTTTTTTTGAACTTCTGTTTTCATTGAGTCGTTTTCACGGGCATATTAATGACATGATTTTATATTGGTGAGAGAAACAGATTTCTTGGAAAGACAAACAACGGATTTTGGAGAGAGAAACGGATTTGTAGCTATCATTAATGGCATGATTTTTATTAATGGCATTAATTTTATTTTGGAGAGAGAAATAGATTTCTTGGAAAGAGAAGCAACAGTTGGAGAGAGAAACGGATTTGTAGCTATCATCATAATAGTGAAAATAAGATCTTCATCAAATCCCTTCTTGATAAATGTTTCTATTGATTGTATATGTAAAAATAACTCCTATATGGGGTGTAGGTATGTAAATTTCCCATAAAAATAAGTGAAAAGATTTGTATTTATGAGAGGTAAAATTTAAATTAACAACAAAGAAATAAATAGGTTATATAGTATCACATGAAGGTGGGATATGAATAGTAGCATATTTGAAGGGGTAATGAGTACTTACAGTCTCATGATAGGGCCTGTTTACTAAGTTGGAGTGGTCTGGACGATTGCCGCAATAAAGGTAAGGAAAATTTTTATCTCTCCTACACGATTTACAAGTAATTTCATAGATATTGACTATGAAAAAGATTTTGCATTACTACCTACAATTTAGCAAATAAATAGGATTATGCCTAAAAATAGGTTAAAAAAAATGCATGAATCTTTAATTTTTTTAACTGCCTCCATTAGAATTAAAAAAAAAAAAGAAAAACATATGATATAGATATAAAATAAAAATCAAAGACTCAAAATAAGATATATAACAATTTGTCTTTCTCTGACTCTCTCTATTTCTTCTCGACGAAAAACTATCTAATTATCATATTTTTCTCTTTCCCTTGTCATCTCCCATGGAATTTTTAACGGTGCCGGGCAGAGAAGCGGCCGAAGAGGCGGCGATGCCGTGGTCTACGACTGCTCCCTAAAGATCGACGCCAGGGCCCGAGAAATCAACGGGCTTACCGCCAATCATAGCCGCGTCTGGCCGTAATCGATGATTTTCGGGCTGAGCGCAAGGGCGGATAGGAAATATGCGGGGAATTAAGAGAGAGATCTCTACAACCAAGTCCGAGATGCGACGGGTGTCGAAGCTCAGGTCCAATATCGGGGCGGCGCAAAGGGGGATCCAGTGAAGAAGATGGACATGGTCGGTCACCACCCGAACCTGGATAGGATCGGTTGAGATAATCTCCAATCTGCCTGAACCGCCACGCATGTACCTGCAAAACTCAATGCCGGAGGGGTTTCCAGCGAAGAGCCTCTGATGCCTAAGTCAGTCTCAGGAAGAGGATGATGGTGCTCTGTTAAAAAAGGTAGTATATAATGTATAGAGAATGTAAAGTTGGGGTTTGGTGCCACCTCAGTCCCTTTTTATGAAAATACCTGCCTGAAATGTTCTGCCCGACTTCCCGGATTCCATGCTTATCCACATCCTAATCATCTCTTATTTAGATCCTAGTCACTTTTAGATTCCTTCTTATCCTTTTATGATTCCTGCTTATGCTCTATAATCCTTTATCCTCAGATTGTGATCCCTTTTGAGGATACCTGCTTCAGTCTACCTCGAGCTGTGAGATAAGTCCAATCTTTAATTGATGGAGGCTGATTTAGGGTATGTTTAGGTGATCGAATCACCAGATAACTTTCTTTGAGGATTGGGTCGTCATTAGGCTTTTCAGGTTGTTGTTGTGGTTCTTAGGTTGGTGTATGTCGACCTCGAGCTGCTTCCTTAAGTCGACCTACATTAGGTCGACTTATACTCCAGTCTAACTCCCTTCACTTAGACCGATTTAAGAAAGTATAGTTATATCAATGGTCATGGCCTCGGTTTCGGGTCTTAATCTGGGTCTCCGATTCGATTTGATCAGTTTAAATCATTTTTTGAATTAATATTTATCTAAAGTTTGTTAATATTTTATGTTTGGTATAAGATCAGTTTATGTATTGTCTAGTTTAGGTATATGTAATATTTTATGTTTGGTATAAGATCTGTTTATGTATTGTTTAGTTTAGGTATATGTTTCATGTACATAATCTGCAAATTTTTAGTGTTTTTTAAGTGCAACTTTTACTGGATAATTTAATCATGAAATGAAAAATAATTTGTATTGTTTGTTATTTTTCTGGTGTTGTCTGGTTCTTAATGTATTGTATATTTTAAGTTTGATATGTGATCAGTATTGCTATAATCAGTTAAATAGTTTATGTTTGATATATAATCAGTTTATGTATTGTTATCAATGTTTCGAAGCATATATCCCCGTACCGAATTACTAAATAAAACTTTTAAAACGCAACATATACTAAAAATATACTGTCTGTAAACGTAGGGGATGAACTAATGGTTAAAGTCCGATCTGAAGATTCGATCAAGTCGGCCTATGTACGAGTCGAAGATTTGGAAAACAATAAAATAACGCCACTTGTCTGCTAATGATTGCCGATGGGATGTGCCAGTCTAGCCTGCAACCCTACGACGTCTAGCCCGACTTAAAGGCCTGTCTGCATTTAATGCAGCCCAAACATACATTTAATGCCTGGCAGGTAATGATTGAGGAAATCTCAAATCGCGCCCAATCTGTCAGAACGATGCCGACCTGTCCCTCGGAGTTACTGTGCGACAGGTCAGGATGAACAGTGAATGAACAGTGCCGAATTAAATGCTACTATAAATAAAAGACCCCTCTCATTTATTTTGGGTTGTTGAATCCATCAACTACTACCTTCTCTCTACTTTCTCCCTCTAGAAACTCTGTAATATATTCCTACAAGTGTAACAAATGTGCCGATCTCATTATCAGAGGCCGACCTCATAACTAAGTAATAAATCCCATTTTCATCGTATATCTTTCCCGTTCTACCTTTTTACTATCATAAAATCTTATTTTAACTCTTGATCGGATCCGTCCATCAATAGGTTGGCGCTAAAGGAAGGGGCGTCATAAGTTATTTGGTGTCAACGTTTCGACTTTTTGGAACACCACTCACAATTTCTTCTTTTTAAATCTCGTTTCCCTCAAAACTCACTGAAAATGACTTCTTCCAGACACGACGAGTCAACTCACCCATCCAGAGGCCAATCCCGTCAGCACGATGGCGAAGAGACCTCACGCCGGCGTTAACAGGGACCTCAAGTCCCAGTGCCGCCAGTTTCGACCATCGCTGCGGTGATGCAGCACACCGACGTCCCTAATTTGGCAAGCCACACGGCTGTGGCCAACACCGTGGCCGGGACGAAAAATCCCGGCAACACGTTGCTCCAAACCGGGAGGAACAGAAAAGGGTCGGCTCGGCCCAAGACTACGGCGCAATCCCCCAATCGAGAGGCTCAAGATTGCCGGGAGAAAACTACCAGCTCGGTGCGCACCGAGCAGACCAACGAAAGTCTCCCATAACCGAGCCTGCAAATTATCCGCCGCCCCTTCCACCAATGTCTGGGTGAAAAAAGTCAAGGAAATCATGACCTTAGGGAGGTTATCGAACGGGGAAAATCCATCGGGCGCGACACCGACGAAATCGCAGCCCTTAAAACGGAGAATTGCCAAGCTGGATGCTCGGCCCGCATCACAAGAGGGATTGCTGTTGGGATCTGTGAGGATCTCGTTATGTAAAAATCACAAATTCAATAGCAAACGTTAACCTATGCACAGCGGATCTAAAGGTTTGACGTAGAAAACTTACGACGTAAAATTTAATGGCGATCTGGCTGATCTTCGGGATGACCGGGATGAACACACGAACAGGTGGATCACATGAACGGAACTTCTAGGCTCGGGTTAATCGCGATCGGGTCATGTGGTGTCGCAGCGGATGTCGCGTCTGAGGAGGTCGCTCGTGTCGCGTTGATCGGCTCGGTTGCGGGTCGCCGGTGGTCTGTCGCGGGGCTGGCCGGTCGCGGCGGCGGCGGTCGTCCGGTGGGTCTGGTTGGCGGTCCTCGGCTTCGGGTCGTGGATCGTCGACTTCTGTAGAAGATTATCTGGTCTCAATTACCTATAGATCTTCTACTGTATTACTCAAACACCTTTCTTCAACTTGTACCAGTGGAGCAACAAGAAGAAGATAAAGCTCGAATGAGAACTGAGAGAGAGAGAGATGAGACGCGACGTGTTTCTCGAAATTATGAGAGATTGGTTCTCTTTTCATGAGCTTAATGATGTATATATAGAGCTACAGTAGAGACTATTAAGAGATTAGGAATAGGGCTCCTCAATTAATTAGACTAACTGTGGGCCAAACCCACTCCTCTAACTAATTAAATAATATTATGGACCACCAATATAAATATTATTGAACTCCCTTATCCTAGCCCGAATTACATTTGAGATTCAAATTATAATTACTCGATTTACCTCCCCACATTTAAGATATAATGTCCATTAATTAATTCGATTACTGAAATCAAGAACTAATTAATTTATTATTATTTCACCGAAGCTAGCGCACGTTCATCGCATTCTTATTATGCTGGAATTTAATCCACCTGCAGGGTTTAGCATAACAATCCTTCATGAACTCACTCCAGGGACATCATCAGAGTAACGCACATGGTGACCGTAAATATCCTAACAGCACATACTATATATAGTAATATTATCCAAAACAGTAGAAATATTAATCCAATGAACTGAACCTCACTCAAGTGAATCAAAGTAATATGTACTACATATATATGCCTGTTTAATATCTTACGGGTTAAGAGAACGCAGTAATTAGCCGAGGCTTAGTTTGTTTACGACGACCAGTATAAAACGAACTTCTCATCTCTCGGATCTTGTTCAATACATAAATGTACTAGTGCAACTAATCAGTTAAAACAAATTGTACAATTGACACTACAACCGTTCAGATGGGGTGTTCATGTCCATCTAGGTTGTGAACGACTATTCTTGTTCGCAAGTAACTGATAGAATGATCTTCGATTCGCCCGATGACGACCCACTCTATCTAAGTGCAAAACAACAGAACATAGAACTTGTTTAATCTAAAATGATTCTCATTCATAAAGGGATAAAGTGTAATAACATGCAAAGCCAAACTTTTAGTATATAACACTAACAATCTCCCATTTATACTTAAAGCTTTCGCTTTTACAGTATAGTCTTATCAATCCGTTATTCTAAAAAACCTATGTCGATCCTATCGCCATGCACTTGATTCTCATTCCTTCCATGTGTTTGACGAAGACGTTCCGCGGAAAACTCTTCATGAAAGGATAAGCTAGGTTGTCCTGTAATTTAATCTTGGCAACATCAACGTCCCCTCTGCCATCAGTATCTCGAATCAGATGGTATTTGCGCTCTATGTGTTTGCTTGTTATGTGGGCTCGAGGTTTCTTTGAGTTCTCTACTGCTCCACTGTTATCACAGTACAAAGTGATAAAACGTGGCAAACTCCGAATCACCTCTAAGTCCACCAAGAAGTTCCTGAGCCAAACTGCCTCTTTCGCTGCCTCTGAGGCTGCTATGTACTCGGCTTCCATGGTGGAGTCTGCCACTTATTTCTGCTTAGCACTCCTCCAGGAAGGTTGACTTACTTTCATCCCTATCTGACTGGTAATCGAAATCTTTGTAACCCGGAGGTAACAAGCTGTCTGCACGGTAAACTAACAAGTACTCCTTAGTCCTTCTCAAGTACTTGAGTATATGTTTCACCGCAGACCAATGTTCCCGTCCCGGATTACTTTGATATCTAGCTACCATGCCAACGAAGTAGCTAATATTCGGCCTAGTGCACAATATTGCATATATAAGACTTGCTACACCCGAAGCATAAGGAACTGTCTTCATGTCCTCTATCTCTTGAGGCGTCTTAGGAGACATCTCCTTGGATAGAGGTATTCCACGTCTGAAAGGTAACATAACCTTCTTGAAATCCTGCATGCTGAATCTGGCTAAGATAGTATCTATGTATGAAGACTGGGATAAGCAATACATTCTCTTCTTATGGTCTCGAATGACCCTAATACCTAGAATGTGTCCTGCTTCACCTAAGTCCTTCATATCAAATTGCTTAGACAATCACACCTTTTTACGTCTGATAACTCATTCTTACTGCTTCCAATAAGCAGTATGTCATCTACGTAAAGCATAAGAAACACTACCACGCTCCCACTGATTTTCTTGTAAACACAGTGCTCATCTGAACATTGAGTAAACCTGTACGACTGGATCACCTCGTCAAAACAAATTTTCCAAGATCTCAAAGCTTGCTTCAGTCTATAAATAGACCGATTAGCTTACACACTAGATGCTCACGTTCCTTTTCAATGAAACCCTCTGTTGTTGCATATAGATGTCTTCTTGAAGGTTCCCGTTAAGGAAATCCGTCTTGACATCCATCTTCCAGACCACATAATCTATATGAGCGGCTACAACCAAGAGAATCCGAATCGACTTAAGCATAACTACTGGCGAAAGGGTCTCATCATAATCAATACCCTCGATTTGGGTATAACCTTTCGCAACAAGCCTAGCTTTGAAGGTTTGCACCTTCCCATCCGATCCTCTCTTTCTCTTATAGACCCCCTTACATCCAATGGGTCTTACCCCATCGGGTGGTTATACAAGATCCCAGACCTGATTGGAGTCCATTGACCCCATTTCAACTTTCATTGCAACATTCTATGAATCTGCATCTTTATCTTTGAGTGCCTCATCGTAAGTTCTTGGGTCCGATTCTAGGTCTCCTGGAACTGAGTCCGATGACTTTCCAAGACCTATCCATCGGTCGGGTAAATGAGAAACCCTCCCACTGCGACGAGGCACTGTCTACACTGGTACACTCTCAATGTGCCGTGTTGCAGTACTATGTGATGTATCTACTTGCGCACTCGGTGGGGAACCATCGACTTCACTCTTTAACTCCTCTAAGACCAATCTACTTGCAGGCTTATGATTAATAATATAGTCTTCTTCCAGGAATCTAGCGTTCGTCGAAACGATCACGTTCTGATTCTCAGGTGTATAAAATAATCCACCTTTCGTTCCCTTGGGATAGCCTACGAAAACTCGTGCTTCCGAATGTTTCTCCAACTTGCCAAGTTCCTGCACTAACACTTGTGCAGGACTACCCCATACTCGAGACTATGAGAAACTGGGCTTCCGCCCTCTCCACATCTCATAAGGAGTAGTATCTACTGACTTCGATGGAACCATGTTCAGAATGTACGATGTTGTTTCCAATACCATACCCCAAAACGAATCTGGTAACCTTGAATAACTCATTATCGACCTAACCATCTCTATAAGAGTCCTATTTATTCGCTCTGCAACCCTGTTCTGCTGGGGTGTGCCGGGTGCAGTCAGTTGAAATTCAATCCCACCTTCCGATAAATATGTCCTGAACTCTCCAAATAGGTATTCGCCACCTCGATCAGAACGAAGTGACTTGATACTTTTACCATGAATCTTCTCCACAACTGCCCGATACTCCTTGAATTTCTCAAAGCATTCGGACTTGTGGTGCAACAGATAAACGAACCCAAATCTCGAGTAATCATCTATAAATGAGACATAATACTCGAAACCACCTCTAGCTTGGATCGACATAGGACCACACCCTAGCACTTCTTGGCTCCTATACCCCTTGCCGTAAAAGGCCTCTTGGCCATCTTACATTCCAGACAGGATTTGCAAGATGACTAGTGCTCTTCAAATGGACTGAGAAGTCCACTGGCGACTAACTTTTGAATCCTTCTAAGGTTGATGTGTCCAAGTCTAAGGTGCCACAGACAGATATGCTTGATTCATCTACGAAAACTCCTTCCTCTTATTAGACTTAGTCATGATATTAGTCAATTCATTTTGTTGAACTGTGGGATAGTTTGGTTTGAGAACATACAAATTTTCAGCTAATGAACCAGATCAAATGGAACAATTTCCAAAATGAATAATAACTATTTCATCAAACGAAACTGAAAAACCATCCATAACGAGTTTAGAAACTGAAACAAGATTCTTTCTAAAACTAGGAACATGGTCTCAAAACCGAACTACTACTATCAAACGATAAAGTAACGTCTCCCTTTGCAACAGCCACCACTTTCGTAGCACTGCCCATGTAGACGGTGATCTCTCCCTCCCTAAGCCGCTTAGTTTCCTGGAACCCCTGCAAAGAATTGAAGACATGATCAGTGGCTCCAGTATCTGCACACCAGGTTCTGGTAGATACAACCGCTAAACATGTTTCTATGACATTAACGAGAGAGTTATCTTTCTTGAGGAGAGGGCAGTCGACCTTCCAGTGTCCTGACTTGTTTCACTTGTGGCATCTTCCTTTAGGTTTCTTTGCTACAGCTTGAGGGGTCGGTCGTGGGGCAACCGGAGCATCATGTGCCTTCCCCTTTCCTGCAGACTTCTTTCTCTTCCTGCCCTTGTAAGGCCTGGAAGGTCCAGCCTGCTCGGCGACTAGCACCAGAGGAGCCTAAGTGAATAAGGCTTCAGCCGACTGAAGCTCTGCAAGCAGTTCTGGAAGAGTCATATGCATCTTGTGCATGTTGTAGTTCAACCAGAACTGATGAAAGCTCTTCGGCAGAGACTGGAACATAATATCAACCTGGGTTAACCCGTCAATAAAACCTCTCATAACCTCAAGCTCATTGAGCTGCGCCCCTCGGACATGCGCGTACTCATCAGAGCACTCAAAGCCTCTTGACTAGCAGCCCTAGACTGATGTTCGAACAGATTCCTCAGATTGAGCAGTATATCAGCTGTAGTGGGCTAGACTGATGCTGATGTTGAAGAACATTCGACATAGAAGCCAAACTTTAACAATTCACCATCTCATCAGCCTTCTTCCACCGAGCATACTCTCCTTTCTCCTGATCAGGAGCATCAGCCGCGGGCTCTGTCGGGCAAACCTCATTGATAGCGAACTTATAACCCTCAGCAGTCAATACTATGTGTAAGTTCCTCTTCCAATCAATGTAATTAGGACCAGTAAGCTGATTTTGTTTTAGAATGACAGATAACGAATTGAACGACATGATGAATTTCCTGAGAATCATGCAAATAAATTTTACAGATTAAACATTTTGAATTTAACTGTTAACATTGATATCCTCAAACAACTTTAACATAAATTCAGCGATATCTCAAAACACCGTGAGTAATGCATGATACGAGGGTAACCTTACAAAACTCAACATTCGCCAGAGAAAGGTTTTTCAAGAACCCATTAATTTCCATAAGTCAAAACAAAATTTATGACGAACGAAACTAATAGTCAGTTTCCGTTTGGCCATGCAATATAATTCAGGGACCCCGAGGGGGGTTGATAAATTTAATCGCATTCTAAGTGAATCCATTTCTCGATCTAAGGTCGCCAAATTTGATTATACGTCATCCGAGGAGAAGCCCGTACGCTCTTATAAGATTTCCTCTAATCGTCTAATTAGAAATTTGTCCTGGTAACATCCTACAATTAATTTTAGCAATGTCACCCGAGAGGGAGCCCATTACCGCAGTTAATTGATTTACCGACAATTAGAAATGGAGGCCTTAGGAATTTTACAATTAACTTTAATTTAAAATCCCTTCTCAAACTTAGTATTATTTTATGAGGTTTTTTAAATATTTATGCAATTCCAAATTAATCGTATGCAAATGCAAGAATATTATCATGCCCAATAATTCATGCAATTCTAAATTAATTTTATGCTAAAGCAATAATTAATTAACATGCATATTTTCTCATGCAATTCTTAATTAATCCTATGGTAAAGCAATAATTAATTATCATGCATAATTATTCTAGCAATCCTAATTAATTCCATGCATAAGCAATAATTAATAAACATGCATAAATAAATAATTAATGGCTAAATGAATTTAATTAAATAAATAAATCTACTATTATGGCCATTAAATATTGGGTCTCCTTAAACAAGGAAACTGTGTCAGTTCTTTCCCTGTCTAACTGGAACTGCTTTAGCAGTAGAATTCTGGTTGATATTGTACTGCTTGGTCAACAAGTAAAACCCTCTCCACCTTCCTCAACAGCCGCCGATCGCCGCCGCCGCCGTCGGTGGTCGGAAAAAAATGCCGCCGTGTTTTTTTTTTTTTTTTTAGGCTCGTTGACCTCTTGTGATATCTCGGTTATCAACACACGATCACAACACAAAAAACATAATTTATAAAATTACATAATTCGATCCTAGATCCAACGAATGGATGTACATGTTTTCTAAACAAATAAATAAATCAATCCGGTCAATCCCCAGACGAATAATTATTACAAACATTTATCCATCAATTCCTCGACAGGTCCGAGGCTTTAAAAACGAATTTAAAACCATACATCACATTTAACAACATTCATCAAACACATAGTCGGCCATAATAGTGGATTAACTCTTTCCTGCAAAATCGAGTTATGCAAATATAATCCAATATATGGCTGTTATTGATACCAAGATAGAATATCTTGAAATTAAGATTAGATTAAAGAAATCGTGAAGTCTAACCCGTAAACTGGATCTTGGACGACGTAAAGCAGAATATATGGCACCTCGGTAATCTAGTCTCGGAACTTGTAGATGGTACCGCAAATCTTCGAAAGTCGTCCACACAAGTCGTCAAAACCTTAAAAAGACCAACTCGGTTGAAGAATAATTTATCAGGAAGTCGTAGAATGCTGAAAGTTTATCAGAATACCGACATCATAAGACGAACCGACTTCGATCCGACAGATGTGACACCCGTCACACAGATAGAGGCGCGCCCATGCTGATCATTACCTAAAAAGTTCATCTACGTCATCGCCGCCCCTAAGATGTCAAATCGTCATTAAAACGGAAATGATTTGTCCAAGGAAGTGTGCCAAGCATAACTATAAATAGCAGTTTCGAAAACAATACGAGGATTCGGCAAAAAGTCATAAACACTCATATATTTAACTCGGTTATTTCATTGTTTACCGACTTGGCGTACATTGAAAAACCGACTTACGAGTACTGTAAACGACTTCAAAAGTCTTCAATAAAATCTCATTTTTTACAATCTTTGTGTTAATTTTTACATTGATCACGTTGATTCAATCCGTTTATCAACATTTTGGCGCTAGAAGGAGGGCTCCATAAGATATTTGAAGTTAATTTTCGAAATATACACACCACATCTCATAAAATCAAGAATGTCGCAGTCCGGACAAGACAATCCAACAACCATGGGAAGCGTCGTTCGTGTTGTTGAACCACCAACCGGTCAACATAATCCAGTACCTGTGATGCCGGACATTACCCTGCTCATGCAGAACCCGGAATTTGCTCGTGGACTCACTGCTTTGTTGGCCCAAACCATGCCGGGGCCATCACACAGGATACCGGGGCAACCTTTTGCTCCTATAACTCCGGCGAGACAGCAAGGTCCTCCCATACAAAGGGATAACAACAATCAAGCGACGTCCCATGCCACTTCACAGCCACGTGACAATAATCCGCCCCCTCCACCGGCGAACAACGTATTGCCGGCAGAGATGAACCAGCCTGAAATGAATCAACCGGAGATGGTTGCTGAAAAAATGAATCAACCGGAGATGGTTGCCGAAAGTCATCCCCGGCATGTCCCCAGAATTCCTCATGCAGCTCGCTCGTTGTTTCAACAAACCGAGAATCCGGTTGACCTGAGAGCGCAAATTGAACGTAATCGTTGCGCTCGACGTAACGCTTCCGAGGTCGAGGCGTTAAGAAGAAAGGTGGCAGAATTGGAAGCCCGACAAACCACTCAAATCAGGCCTTATCAGCATCCTCACGTGCCAGAATCGGGCCATGTCTATATGGAAGTCGGTTCTCCTCTGGCAACCGAGTTGACCAGAGGTCCATTGCCTGGAAAAGTCAAGGTCCCCCAAATTGGCCTCTACGACGGAAACGCTGATCCTGATGCTCACCTCGGACATTATACGTCATGGATGGACTTGCATGGTGCTGACGATGCTCTACGGTGTCGTATGTTTTCTTTGACCTTAGGTCCTAAAGCTCAGAAGTGGTACTATTCACTACCGACTGAATCGATCAGATGTTGGGGTCAACTCAGATCGGCTTTCAGGTCCCATTTCATCGGGGCCCAAATTAGCTTAATACCTAAGGAGTCAATTACGAACATAGTCCAAAAGGAGGATGAAAGTTTAAAAGATTATATTGCACGTTTTAGTGAACGCGTGCAAAACATGGAACCTTGTCATCCTGAGACTCTCCTTGTCTCAGCGATTTTAGGATTAAAACCAAGATCCATGTTTCGTTGGGCGTTATGTCAAAACAAACCAAGCACCTTTCAAGAATTCCTTGTTCGCGCTCAACAGCATGTTATTGCCGAGGAGTCCATGTCGGTTCCTAACTTTGAGTTCTCCCCATCAAAAGAGCAGAAGCCAACTTTTGAAAACAAGAAAAAGAAGCATCTCGGTAACTCGTCCAAGAGTTTACCTTTCAAAGAACCCTATAAAGGTGAACTGAACGATACCGACATAAAAGCTGCCAGGAGACAATACAAGGAAGATTTGACCACAGGTTACCGATCCATCTACTCGGTCGGTGCCGCAACGGTTTATCAAGAGATTAAGGGAAAAGGAATCATTCCTGAAGCCCGACCAGTCAAGACTCCTGAAAGTCAGTTGGACAAGTCACGGTATTGTGATTACCACCGATCTCCAGGTCATAACACCGATGAATGTTTAAGTCTATTGTCGGCTCTCCTGAAGTTGATAGGAAATCCACAAGTGAGAAAATTTACCAAACATGAAGGTAAAGAAAGGCGACAAATAGCTCGTATTCCTGACCGAGATGAAGAAGACGAAGACGCAATGAACTCCAAAAGAATTCGTCTACAACAAGGAGAAAAGGAGATATTCATGATCGGGGCCGAAGGATCCAGGTCGGTTGATGACCGACTTGGAAAGAGTGGAAAGAGAAATAGGGACTTCGAGAGTCCCAACGCTGACCACACTCCTCAAATCCCGATTCGGTTGGGTTCTGTTCCCTGAATTAACACTAACCGAGAAGAGTTGACGTCTTCACGTCGGCAGGCCAAAGCATATGCTAGAAGGGCATACAACTCGGGGAAACAAATAATGAATACCGACCTGAGGGAAACAATTAACTCACGCACGTGCCCGATCACTTTCACATTAGAAGATGCGAGCTTGTTTGATCACCCCCATTCCGATGCGTTGATCATAACCGCCCCAATTTGCGGAATTCCAGTTCATCGCATAATGGTGGATACCGGCGCATATTCCAGTATCATCATGCTTCAAGCCTTTCGGAAGCTTGGACTTGACTCAGCTGATGTCCGTCCATGCTATGATAAGATACACGGATTTAACGGGAGCGTATCCCTTCCGTTGGGAGAAATCACTCTCCCTATCAGGTTTGGACATGGGCAAACTTCCAAAGTTATCATGGAAAATTTCAAAATCATGGACATCAACAACGAATATAATGCTATCATCGGAAGGACAGCCCTATACAAATTGCGAGCTGCAGTATCCATTTTTTATTATGCGATCAAGTTTCCAACCGCTGACGGTGAAGGGACTCATTACGGCGATCAATTAGGAGCTCGTGAACTAATCTTAGCAATCCCTTCTCGAGAAATCCATAACTTGGAAATGCACGTCGAGGAAGAAGAAGAGATGATCGACTGTGCCCAAGTTCCGCGAAGTTCGATTCCGGAAGACGTTCAAAATACCGACCTCAGGATCGTTACAGCTCTATCGGATGTTCAACCGACATCAACGGTTCCGACTTCAAACCCTTCTAGAATTCTCACAACTCTGTCAAAAGCTCAGCCGACACCAACGGTTCCGACTTCAAATCCTTCCAATCTAGACGAACTTGTTGGAGAAGATCTTACCCGAGATAGAGGAAGGAGACCCGGAAAAGAACCAGTTGTGGAAGAAGACGAGCTAGATCCGAGAAGTCAATTTAAGGAAAAGAAGCCAGAAAAAAGAGCCGAACCATCTGAAGAAACAGAAGTCATATATGTTGATGAACCTGTCTGTGACAAGCAACTTCGCATTGGGGCCAACCTCCAAGAACCTATTCGAACCAAACTCATCTCGTTTCTGAAGTCCAATGCCGACGTCTTTGCCTGGAGGCACGAAGATATGAAAGGAATAGACCCGAAGGTAGCCTGTCATCGACTCAACATCGATCATACTATCAAACCCGTCATCCAGAAAAGAAGAAAACTCGGTCCAGACCGACAACAGGCCTTAGAGGAAGAAGTCAACAAGCTCATTGATAACAAATTCATCAAAGAAGCCAAATACCCGACTTGGATATCCAATCCCGTCTTGGTGAAGAAAAGCAATGGAACGTGGCGCCTTTGCATTGACTTCTCCGATCTCAACACTGCCTGCCCAAAAGACAGTTATCCATTACCTCATATCGACTACATGGTGGATGCTACTTCTGGTCATGAGTTGATGAGCTTCATGGATGCCTATTCAGGATACAATCAAATTCCAATGGATCCTGAGGACGCTGAACACACTTCTTTCTACTCAGCAAGGGGCCTATACTGTTACACCATGATGCCATTTGGATTGAAAAATGCCGGAGCCACTTACCAAAGGTTGGTCAACAAGATGTTTTCTAGATTGATAGGACGAACCATGGAAGTTTATGTAGATGATATGCTTGTAAAGTCGGTGAACGCCGATGATCATGTAACTCATTTGAATGAAATGTTTGGGATTTTACGTGATTATTCCATGGTATTAAATCCTAAAAAATGTACGTTCGGGGTAAAGTCGGGGAAATTTTTAGGTTATGTAGTCAGTCAAAGAGGAATAGACGCAAATCCTCAAAAGATTAAGGCTGTTCTGGACTTGAAGCCGCCGACTTCAGCTAAAGGAGTGCAAGGACTCACAGGTCGGCTCGCTGCTCTGAATCGTTTCATATCTAAGTCCACGGATCGATGCAAGCCCTTCTTTGACGCAATAAAGAAAGGGAAACAATTCGAATGGACTGATGATTGTCAAAAAGCTTTGGATAGCATCAAAATAGCCTTGTCTCAACCTCCTACCTTGCAGAAGCCAAAGTTTAATGAGATGCTGTATTTATACCTCGGGGTTAGCAGCTCGGCGATAAGCGCAGTACTTATTCGTGAGGAAGATTCCCAGCAATACCCGGTATATTATGTCAGTAAAGCTCTTCATGACGCCGAGTTGAGATATCCACCAATGGAGAAACTAGCTTTCGCACTTATCACAGCAGCTCGGAAATTGCGGCCATATTTTCAAGAGCATTCAATTACTGTGTTAACTGCATTTCTGTTGCGACAAATTCTTCACCGACCTGACATGTCGGGCCGAATGGTCAAATGGGCCGTGGAACTAGGTCAGTTCGACATTCATTATAAGCCAGGAACTGCTGTTAAAGGACAAGTTCTGTCCGACTTCATTGCGGAGTTCACGCTAGGAATCCAGGAAGTTATTAACACCAATCCCTGGACGTTGTATGTCGATGGATCGTCAAATGCGAACCGAGCAGGAGGAGGGATCGTTCTAATTGATCCTGATCAACGAGTTTTTTGCCACTCAATTCAATTTCTCTTTCCCGCTACCAACAACGAAGCCGAATACGAAGCATTGTTGTCAGGGTTGAACCTGGCAGAAGCTATGAACATAACACACGTCAACATCTTTTCAGACTCGCAGCTGTTAGTCAATCAGATACTTGGAATCTTCGAAGCCAAAGAACCCCGTTTAATGCCGTATCTAGCTATAACCATGAAGAAGTTATCTAAGTTTCAATTCAAGATTGAACACATTCCACGAACTTCTAATGTTCAAGCTGACGCCTTGTCACACCTCGCTTCAAGTGCGCGAATTGAAGACGTAGAATACGTTCAAGTCGATACTCAAGAACTTCCTTCAACCTCGGTAAAGCAAGTCGCTACCACCGAACCAGGTTCCGTAAACCGAATTGTCACCTGGATGGATCCCATCATAGCATATCTCGAAACCGGAACTCAACCACAGGATCCCAAAGAAGCACGAACTTAATTAAAATGTATACCAGAGCAAGAATCACTCTTTGTGCTGCAAGAAATCCACGACGGAGTCTGTGGAAGTCATTCAGGATCTCAAGCGTTAGCTTACAAAATTTTGAGACAAGGGTACTACTGGCCAACTTTGAAAAGAGATGCTACAGATTGGGTCAGAAGATGCGTCAAGTGTCAGATATTCGCGCCTAACGTCAACTTAACTCCAGAACCACTCAGGTCGGTATTCAGCCCGTGGCCATTCGCAAAATGGGGGATCGACCTAATTGGGCCCTTACCAACTGGGAAGGGAGGAGTTAAGTATGCAGTTGTTGCAGTCGACTACTTCACTAAATGGGCCGAAGCAGAACCATTAGTCACGATCACCGAACAGAAAATGATCGAATTCATATGGAAAGTGTTAATATGTCGGTTCGGTGTTCCAAATTCTATCGTGACTGATAACGGAAGACAATTTGAAGGCAAAAGGCTCGCAGAATTTTGTGAAGAATACAAAATCAAGCACTTCTTCTCATCTCCATATCACCCACAGGCAAATGGTCAAGTTGAAGCTGTGAACAAGATCATCAAAAATGGTCTTAAAGTTCGACTAGACAATGCGAAAGAAGCTTGGCCTGAAGAACTCCCCAACGTTCTTTGGTCATATCGAACTACTGCTCGATCCTCAACAGGTGAAACTCCTTTTTCATTAGCTTATGGGTCAGAAGCAATGATTCCTGTCGAGCTCGGGTCCCCAACATACCGCGTACAGAATTTTGAAGAGGAACACAATCAAGTCAACATGAGAGCCAATCTTGACTTGGTAGATGAACTACGTGCTCAGGCCGACCTCAAAAATGCTGCCTATAAACGAAGAAGCGAAAAGTACGTTAACTCCACACTTCGCCTTCGAATATTTAAAGTCGGTGATCTCGTACTCAAACGAATTGTGGGTCCCGACCCTGGACCACTACAGTCGAAGTGGGAAGGTCCATTTCGAATAAGCGAAATTCTAACCAATGGAGCCTACCAGATAGAGTACTTGGACGGGACACCACATCGCTACCCGTGGAATGCACAATATCTGAAAAAGTTCTACCAATAAAGTCGGTTTTTCAACTGACGTTCTGTAAAAAAGGCTTAAAATGCCTTAAGTCGACTTTTCAGTTGACGTTCTGTAAAAAAGACCAAGTGTCTTAAGTCGGTTTTTTCAACTGACGTTCCGTAAAAAAGGTTTAAAATGCCTTAAGTCGGTTTTTTCAACTGACGTTCCGTAAAAAAGGTTTAAAATGCCTTAAGTCGGCTTTTCAGTTGACATTTTGTAAAAAAGGCTCAAAATGCCTTAAGTCGGCTTTTCAGTTGACGTTCTGTAAAAAAGACCAAGTGTCTTAAGTCGGCTTTTCAGTTGACATTTTAAGTCGGTTTCTCAACTAAACTGCAAAAAGATCGAGTATTTTACGTTGGTTTTCTCAAACTTACGTTATTAAAAGGCGGCCTCAAAAGCCTTTTAAGTATTTAAACTCGTTTTTTGAATCAACATTTTACTTTAAGTACTTTTCGGAAACAAACAAATCGATGGAAGAAAAAAATATTCAATTCATTTCAAACAAGGCAAGTCCATACAAACTAAAAAGAAAATGCAAAAGGATGTGCCAACATAATGGTCCACACCCGAAAAGGAAAATGCAGAAAGCAGAAAGCAACAAAATTCAAAGACTTCTAATCCTTAACACCATTATCTACTTCTCGACATCGCCTTCCTTCCTGGTCTCAACCTCGGCGTCACCTGGAGCCTGCTCAACCTCGGCCCGAAGATCTCCCGCTTCTTTACCAATCTCATCTTCGGGAACGTCCGTATCCTTCGGGATCGCTTCATCATCTTCCGGAATCACAGAGCTATCTTTAACCACCTGACTTAGCCCAGCATATATTGCAGCGTCCATGGCCTGAGGATTAGGGATGATCCTGACTTTGGCAGCATTGACGTCGCCGATCCCCTGCACCAGCTCGGTTCCCTCGAGGTTCTCTTCAGCTGCGGTAGCAATGAACTTCTCTGCATACTCCACCACTTCCTTCTTAATTTGATCTGGGGTCAGCACTTCAAGATACTTCTCAACAGTGAAGTCGGCAAGGGTCGAGATGAACACATCGGCAAACTCTGCCCTCTTTTCTTTCTCTCCTTCCAGGACCATGTTGACATAGGCTTTTCGCAGAGCAGCTCGTCTGCCGGGGTCCAGAGGAGGATATCCACGAGCCACCACGTAGGCGTCGGTGTTCGCCAATACCAACTCGCAATAAGCGCGCTCATCTTCGTCAGCAGGGACATGAAGTTCTTCGATCTCAGGATCAAACCCAAACCTATCCATCTTCATGAGCATGATGGCCTTCAGGTCTCCAACACCATACAGTCCTGAGTCGAATCTGTCAATCACCCAACGGAGGTTTAAGCAGGAGTTAAGCTCGATGTCCTTCTCCATCTCCTCCGAACCCTTGAACTCCTGCTTTCCGAGTTCCTTGCCTTCCTCCAGTCCCTGCGTGAACTTAAGTTCTCCAAAAGCTTCCTTCAGCTGCTCTAATTTCTTCAACTCGGAAGCGTGTGCTTCCGCCAAACGGATCAGTTGTGCTTCCTTCTCAGCTCGATCTTGACGAGTCTTCTGGTGCTCCTCCCGAGTTCGCTGATGGTCTTCCTGCTCCTTCAAGTACCGATTTAAATTGTTCAGGGCTTCCATCTCAGATGCCCCAATCTGTGCAGTAAGCTTGCGCACCTCGTCCTCCAGACGCCTCTTATCGGCAGCCAAATCTTCCATCTCGGTTTTCGCTGCAACAAGTTGGGCTGTCTTATCTTCAACTTCGGTCATCAAGCTGGCTTTATCCGCCTCCAAAGATGCAAGTTGACCATCACGTAACTCCAATTTATCTTTCCGCTCATTGAGAGCAGCGGCATTCATTCTGAACTCGTCCTCCATTGCACAAAGGCCTACCAGAGCTCTCCCCAATGTAGCTTTGGCATAACTGAACCTATAAGAGCTAGACAACCCAGACACTCGTGCCTCGGTCGCAGGATCCCAAGACATCAGCGGGACCTGAGCTGCTTCCATCACATGTGGCGGCTGGTGAAATTTGTTGTTGAATTTGGGGACAATCATCGAATGGTATTGAGTGAACCATTTCTCCATCACATCTTCTGGCAGATTCTGGTCCAATATTCTTTCTTCATCAATGGGCAAGTAAGTATCTCCTCCATCCTGGTGGACTGGAGCATTCTTTTCCAAATTCAGCTGGCCGACATCCTGTCTTGACTTCGAACGACGTTCTTGGTCAACATCAAACTCCTCGCTTGCTTTCCTCTTGGATTTCTTCTTCTTCTTTTTCTGTTGAGAGGAGACTTCTTCCGTTGTTTTCTGAACCGCTACAACATCCTCCAAACTCGAAACAATGACATGGAGATCAGGGCGAACAGTTTCAGCATCTTTCTCAACCTCCCGAGGTGGAGAATGAGTAGCAACCACCAGCTCGGTATTCGTCTCGGGAAGGGGCTCAACAACGGGTTCACTAACAGGGGCCGGTACTGCGACTGTAACTGGTACGCCCGACGTGACTCCAACATCGTCACCCGCCGCGGCACGACCTGTGATAGCCTTCTTCTTCAAATTTGCCAAAAAATTCATGCGACCCATCTCGGTGTCCTTCACGGAAAATCTACGGCGATAATCTTTTGCTTCTCGAACCGATTGGAATCCGAAAAATCCTAACAACGGATAATAAACTGAAGGAAGAAAGCAAATAACCAAAGCCATATCAATATTTGATAAATTCATCTAGTTCAAAGCCACGAATTGAGTTGATACTGTAGGAACTCACCAGGTTCAAAGTCGGGGATTGCCTTTTTGGGTCCAAGTTTCGCATCAGCAAGCTTAGAGTTCTTTGTCAGCAGATTCCACTTGCGGTCCGCAACACTGAGCTTCGCGATTTCCTCAAGTTTTTCTCTAAACTCCCCGCTTAATTTCGGTTCCTTTTTTCTTTTTGCTACAAATACGAAAAGGTCCGACCTGTTAGCGAAAGAAAAACAACTCGTCAGGAGATTCTGAGTAAAAGAAAGGAACTTACGGAAAGAAGAGACAACTCGGGTTGGGACAGTCATCCCATCAATTGGGGCCTCAAGTCGAAAGTCGGGAGACTGCCAATCCCCACCAACCCACAACCATTCGTCTTGAAAACCATGAAGGGTTTCGGGTATCCCAGTAATCAACTGTCCTATCTTCAATTCGTACTGCGGCCTCGCCGCACAGAAAAAGCAACCTGTTGGGGGAACTCCATCCCGTTCCCTACTCCTCTTAAAGAGCAGAATACTTCTCATTTCGTCGATGGTAGGGAAGGGGACTTTCTTTTGCGCCAAGAGAACCATAATTCCTATAATCTTCTTCCAACTGTTGGGGGTGATTTGACTAAGACTGAGACCCCAATCACGTAAGTAGTCGGTTATGACGTTGTCCAGAGGGAATCTCAAGCCCGACCTCAAACTTTCGGCAAAAATCCCTACGCAACCTGGAGGAGGACAATGAATCCTTTCTCCTGGGTAAGGAGCGAAGATTCTCACCGAGGTAGGGATTCGCACTAAATCACGAAGGAGAACAACATCGGCGTTGGTCATGGTGCTGGGCTCTCCCAAAAATGGAATATCTTCGTCGGGCCATTGACAGGTAGGACGATTCCAATAACCCGACCTCACAGGAACATCCCGTTCCACTTCGGCATCTCCTTCAATATTACGTTTGCGAATGTCCAGACATTCTACAAAAACGGGGTCCCACCGGTAATAATCCCCCATCAGTTCCATCAACTCCTCATCCAACCTCATATCCGACACAGTTCGGCTACTGCTGCCCGGACCGACGTTCTCACCACTCACCGCCATAATTAAAATTCAGAAAAACGACACGAAGAAATTATAAAGTGAAAAGAAGAAATTAGGGCTTACCGAACAGTGATATAAACTTTCAAAGGATTCGGGACTTGCTAAGATATGATGAAGAAGATGAAAGAGGGAAGGCAAAATATGCAAAAGATGGTTAGAGAGAGCAGTTGCTTGAATGAAGATTTAGTGAAGAGAAACCGTGAACTTATCTGTATATATATGCTCAAAATTTTATAACCGTTGAAGATGGAGAGGCGCGTGATTAAGTGACGCGTCGCTTAAAGGAAGTACCCCATTACTGTGACGTAACGCTAAGATATAATCTCATACGTACGCGTGTCCCATAACCGTCAATATTAATATCCGGAAATTTCGGTACGTGCCCATTGAGAAGAGTATGGGAGACAATACGTTCGTGACCTCTCGAAAACCGCTCAATAAACTTCTCACAGTATGAAACGACTTTGGTAAAGGAGCAAAAAGATACGATTCCTGTCTAAGGGAAATAACTCGGTATAAACTTGCGTGAGACACCCTTAGATCAGCTCGGGAACAAAAAGTGATTGGATGGAAAGTGTCATCAAGAAGTACGCATAATCTGCATACTTCTTAATGCCAGGGGCCTCTATGTTGATACCAAGATAGAATATCTTGAAATTAAGATTAGATTAAAGAAATCGTAAAGTCTAACCCGTAAACTGGATCTTGGACGACGTAAAGCAGAATATATGGCACCTCGGTAATCTAGTCTCGGAACTTGTAGATGGTACCGCAAATCTTCGAAAGTCGTCCACACAAGTCGTCAAAACCTTAAAAAGACCAACTCGGTTGAAGAATAATTTATCAGGAAGTCGTAGAATGCTGAAAGTTTATCAGAATACCGACATCATAAGACGAACCGACTTCGATCCGACACCCGTCACACAGATAGAGGCGCGCCCATGCTGATCATTACCTAAAAAGTTCATCTACGTCATCGCCGCCCCTAAGATGTCAAATCGTCATTAAAACGGAAATGATTTGCCTAGGGAAGTGTGCCAAGCATAACTATAAATAGCAGTTTCGAAAACAATACGAGGATTCGGCAAAAAGTCATAAACACTCATATATTTAACTCGGTTATTTCATTGTTTACCGACTTGGCGTACACTGAAAAACCGACTTACCAGTACTGTAAACGACTTCAAAAGTCTTCAATAAAATCTCATTTTTTACAATCTTTGTGTTAATTTTTACATTGATCACGTTGATTCAATCCGTTTATCAACAGCTGTGTTTGAACACATCTTGTCAAATAAAGCCGTAAAAATTCGAACTTTGTACAAAACGAATTAACCAAGTGTTCTGATCCCACTTGTTGGGATCTGTGAGAATCTCGTTATGTACAAATCACGAATTTAATAGCAAACATAAACCTATGCGCAGCGGATCTAAAGGTTTGACGTAGAGAACTTACGACTTAAAATTTAATGGCGATCTGGCTGATCTTCAGGATGACCAGGATGAACACACGAACAGGTGGATCACACGAACGAAATGTCTAGGCTCGGGTTCATCGCAATTGGGTTGTGTGGTGTCGCAGCGGATGTCCCGTATGAGGAGGCCGATCTGTCGTGGGGCTGGCTGGTCGCGGCGGCTTGTGGCGGTCGTCCAGCGGGTCTGGTCGGCGGTCCTCGGCTTTGGGTCGTGGATCGTCGACTTTTGTAGAAGATTATAGTGTCTCGATTACCTATGGATCTTCTACTGTATTACTCAAACACCCTTCTTCAACTTGTACCAGTGGAGCAACAAGAGGAAGATAAAACTCGAATGAGAACTGAGAGAGAGAGAGAGAGAGAGATGAGAGGCGGCGTGTTTCTCAAAATTATGAGAGATTAGTTCTCTTCTCAATAATGATGTATATATAGAGCTACAGTAAGGACCGTTAAGAAATTAGAAATATGGCTCCTTAATTAATTACACCATCTGTGGACCAACCACACTCCTCTAATTAATTAAATAATATTATGGGCCACCAACATAAATATTATTGAACTCCCTTTTCCTAGCCCAAATTTCATTTGAGACTCCAATTATAATTACTCGATTTACCTCCCCACGTTTAAGATATAATGTCCATTAATTAATTCGATTACTGATAATCAAAAATTAATTAATTTATTATTATTTCACCGAAGCTAGCGCTAGTTCATCGCATTCTTATTACGCCGAAATTTAATTCACCTGGAGGGCTTAGCATAAAAATCCTTCATGAACTCACTCCGGGGACATCATCAGACTAACGCACATAGTAACCATAAATATCCTAACAGCACATACTATATATAGTTATATTACCCAAAACAGTAGGAATATTAATCCAGCGAACTGAACCTCACCCAAGTGAATCAAAGTAATATGTACTACATATATATGCCTGTTTAGTATCTTATGGGTTAAGAGAACATAGTAATTAATCGAGGCCTAGTTCGTTTACGACGATCAGTATAAAACGAACTTTTCCTCTCTGGGATCCTGTTCAATACATAAATGTACTAGTGCAACTAATCAGTTAAGACAAATTGTACAGTTGACACTACAACCGTTCGGATGAGATGTTCATGTCCATCTAGGTTGTGAACGACTATTCTTGTTCGCAAGTAACTAATAGAATGATCTTCGGTTCGCCCGATGACGACCCACTCTATCTAAGTGCAAAGCAACAGAAAATAGAACTTGTTTAATCTAAAATGATTCTCATTCATAAAGGGCAAAATGCAAAGCCAAACTTTAAGTATATAACACTAACAACCACCACCTCTACCCCCACTGTGATCGAATGCGCGGGTCGTGGACCATGCTTCTCCCCTCTCTCCGGATATCTTGCAGGAGGCCGTGACTGCAAAGATCAAAGTCCCGCAGCTCAGACTTTACGAAAGGAGCTTGGACCCTGACTCCCATATCGGCTTTTACACGTCGTGGATGGACCTGCACGGCGCGACAGACGCCCTTCGGTGCAGGCGCAAAGATGGTATCACTTCCTGTAACCCCCCCTCCATCTCGTCATGGTGGCAGCTTAGATTGGCGTTCCGCTCGCCTTTTATCGGATCGCAAATCAACCTCTCCCGGAAGGAGTCAATCACAAACATTGTGCATGGGGACGAGGAGAGTGTAAAGGACTATATTTCTCAGTTTCACGACCGAGTTCAAAACATTGAACAATGCCACCCGGAGACCCTGTTGGTATCCGTACAAGCCGGGCTGAAGCCGAAACCTTGTTCAAATGGTCTCTGTGTCAAAACAAGCCGAGCACCTACCAAGAGTTCTTGGCTCGGGCACAAGACTACATCATGAGGGAGGAGTCCATGTCCATCGCGACGTTTGAAACGGTGCCATCCAAAAGCAAGGCCAAGGAGGAAAAGTTGGGAAAGTCGAGGAAGTCCATGGCGGAAGTTCGGGCTCTAAGGAAGTCGAGGAAAATTATGAGGGCGTCTTTTCGGTGGGGGCAACTGAGGTCTACGGGGAGATCAAAACTAGGGGGTTACTCTCAGACCCGAAGCCGATGCAAATCGACCAAAGTTGCCTCGATAAGTCCCGGTACTGCACCTATCACAAGGGGCATGGGCACAATACCGACCTGTACTGAAACGTAATCACGGCACTTCTGAAACTTATAGACGACACGCAACTGAAGAAGTTCACCAATTCAAATAACAAGAGAGAAAGGGGCCGGTTCGAGGACGACCCCGACAGTGAAGATGATTCCAATGTCCACCATCGAAGGAAGAGGCCGCAGCAGGTCGGCAACCAAGAGATCCTGACCTTCTGCCCGGCTCAACAGGACGAGGCCGGCACTTCGAGAAGAAGAAAAAGAGATCAGTCATCTAAGTGAGGAGACCACGAGCAAGTTAACCCACCTCGGCGCATCAACACGAGCCGAGGTGACTCTCCCCTCGAGGAGGCAAACCAAAGCGTATGCCCGGAAAGCCTATCACGTCGGGCAGAGGATACAACACGCCAGCAACATACCTGTGTCAGAGACCATGCCGAACAAAATCTCCTTTATCGACGAGAACGCGTTTATGTTCGACCACTCACACTCCGACGCCCTAGTGATCACGGCACCCATCATGGCGATTAAGGTCCATCGTATTATGGTCGACAGTGGGGCCTATGCGAGCATACTCTAGTACGACACTTTCAAAAAGATGGGTGTCGACATGAAAGAGGTACAGCCCTGCCGAGATCGAATCTAGGGTTTTGACGGACGACGCTCCGGTCGGAAAGATCATACTACCAATCATGTTCGGAGGAGACGGGTAGCCTACGAGGACGATCCTGGAGACCTTCAAGATCATTGACTACCCGAGCGAGTACAATGCCATCTTAGGCAGGACGACATTATACAAATTGAAGACTGCCGTCTCAATTTTCCACTACTCCATCAAATTTTCGACCTCAGACGGAGAGAGAACCCACCGCGGGGACCAGCGAGAGGTGAGAGAATGCGCCTTGACTATCCCTCGGACGGAGATAAATATGGCAAATTCCGAACCAGCCGCCGAGGTAGAAACGGAAGCTGGTGATGGCCCGGACCTCCCGAACACCGATGTCGAGCTGGTGCTGCCCAGCCCGGGGGACGACTGCATGCTGGGAAACCAGATAGGTCCACTCCCCTGGATGCAAACGACATCAACCCAGTTGCGGGAGGATCTGAGGCTGACTTGAGTCAGGACAGGGGTCGAAGGACCGACAAGGAGCCGGTCACCGAGGACGATGAGCTCCACCTCCGAGCTCAGTTCGAAGAGAAAAGGGGCACGAAGCAAGCTGATCCCATAGACGAGGTCGAAATCATCTTTGTGGATGAGGAGACCTGCCAAAAGCAATTGCGCATCGGGAGCAAGTTGTCGGGGCCACTGAAGGCCGAGCTAACGTAATTCCTCCGAGAGAATGCCGGTGCTTTTACTTGGACTCATGAGGATATGGTCGGCATCGACCCAAAGGTCACCTGCCACAGGCTTCAGGTCGACCCGACAGTCAGGGCGGTCATCTAAATGAGAAGAAGATTGGGCCCAGATCGACAACAAGCTCTCGAGGAGGAAGTAATCAAGCTGAAGGATAACGAGAACATCCGAGAAGTCCGATATCCGACCTAGGTGGCCAACCCAGTACTCGTGAAGAAGAGTAGCGGAGCATGGCGTCAGTGCATTAACTTCTCCGACCTCAACAAGGCGTGCCCAAAAGACAACTATCCTTTGCCTCACATTGACTATATGGTTGAGGTCACGAGCTGATGAGTTTTATGGACGCGTACTCCGGCTACAATCAAATTCCCATGCACCCGGACAACGAGGAACACACCTCGTTCTACTCGGCGCGTGGACTCTATTATTACACGATGATGTCGTTCAGGTTGAAGATTGCTGTGGCCACCGACTAATGCCTAGTTAATAAGATGTTTGCTAGTTTGATAGGAGTTAGCATGGAAGTTTATGTAGATGATGTGTTAGTTAAGTCGGTGTACGTGTCTGACCATGTAAACGACCTTAATAAAATGTTTTCCACTTTGCGTGATTATTCGATGAAGTTAAACCCTAAAAAAATACACTTTCAGCGTCGGCTCGGGAAAATTCCTAGGCTATATCGTGAGCCAGTGCGGCATCCATGCGAATCCCGAGAAGATCAAAGCCGTGCAAGATCTCTGGCCGCCGACCTCGATCAAAGGAATTCAAAGCTTAACGGGGAAACTCGCCGCACTTAGGTGGTTCATTTCCAAATCCACAGATTGGTGCAAGTCGTTCTTTGAAGCAATAAACAAAAACTATAAGTTTGAGTGGACCCCCGAATGTCAAAAGGCGTTGCAAACGATCAAGGACATCCTCAACTGGTCTCAATAATGAAAAAACTCCGACCTGGGGTAATGCTCTATCTATATTTAGGAGTCTCCAATGCTGCTATAAGCACCGCCCTAATCAGGGAGGAAGTTTCGTGCCAATATCCCATCTACAATGTGAGCAAGGTGCTTCACGATGCCGAGTTGCGCTACCCTCGCATGGAAAAATTAGCCTTTGCCCTCGTGACCGCAGCTCAGAAGCTGAGACCCAACTTTCTCGAATAATCTATAACTGTCCTAACCGTCTATCCTTTAAGACAGATCCTGCATCGACCTGATACTTCAGGCTGGATGGTCAAGTGGGCGGTCGAGTTGGGGCAATGCGATATTCACTACCAACCCCGAACAGAAATAAAGGGGCAGGTACTATCGGACTTCATAGCCGAGTGCACGCTGGGAGTCGAGAAGGCAAAAGACAAGGAGCCATGGGTGATGTACGTGAAAGGATCCTCCACTGCCGGTCGAGCAGACGGAGGAGTTGTCCTCCTGGATCCCAAGAAGAAGCTTTTATGCCACTTAATTCAATACCTCTACCCAGCGATGAACAATGAAGCCGAATATGAGTCATTACTGTCTGGGCTAGCCTTTGCAGAAGCTATGAGCTTGACCGACCTAATCATGAACTCGGATTCAATGTTGATGGTCAAACAGATATTCTGAGAGTTCGAAGTGAAGGATCCCAGGTTAGTCCTCTACCTCGGACAGGTGTAAAAGAAACTAGCCAAACTCTGAACTCAAATAGAGCACGTTCCCTAACAGAAAATGTCCAAGCCGATGATCTAGCCCGACTCGCTTCAAGTGCCGGGATGGGGAGCGGCGAATACGTCCAAGTGGGACACAAAGGGAAACCATCCGTGGTCAGCACTTCCGTTCTATGTGCTGGGCAGGCCGCCGACGATGAAGACCCAAGCTGGATTGCCCCGATCAGGTCGTATCTCAAGACCGGCACCCTGCCACCTGACCCAAAAGAGGCCAGATTGCTCTGCATACGAGCAGCTCGATTTACGACCGTGGCCAATGAGTTGTTCAAGCGAGGGTACTCGACACCCCTACTGAAGTGCATGGTTGAGAAAGATGCCGAGTACATTTTGAAAGAGATCCATGAAGGCGTGAGCGGCAACCACTCTGGGGGATAAGCCCTCGCCCCCAAAGTTTTAAGGCAAGGCTATTACTGGCCGAGCCTGAAGAAGGACGCCCTAGAGATAGCTCGGAAGTGCGCCAAATGCCAAACTTTTGCACCCAACATCATTCAACCCCTTCAACCTCTAATATTCAGCCCGTGGTCGTTCGTGAAATGGGGTGTCGACCTAATCAGACCCCTGTCAACGAGCAAAGGAGGAGTGAAATACGCCGTCGTCGTTGTCGACTACTTCACGAAGTGGGCAGAAGCCGAGCCTCTAACTAATATTACCGAGCAAAAGATGATAGACTGCCTGTGGAAATCCATTATATGGCGATTTGGAGTGTTGATCTCCATAATCACGAACAATCGGAGACAATTTGAAGGGAAAAAGTTTGAGGCATTCTACGTCAAGCATTTCTTCTCAACACCCTTCCATCTGCAGTCGAACGGCCAAGTCGAAGCCGTGATCAAAATAATCAAACAGGGACTCAAAGTATGATTTAGAGCAGTAAAAGGAACCTGGCCGGATGAACTTTCAGACGTATTCTGGTCGTACCGCACCACGACTAGGTCTTCCACTGGCGAAATACCGTTCTCCCTTGCTTACGGGTCTTAGGCCATGATACTCGTCGAGCTCAACGCCCCAACCTATTGAGTAACCAACTTCGAAGAAACATCAAATGTCGACTCCCTGAGAGAAAACCTTGACCTAATAGACGAGCACCAGTCATAAGCCGAAATCAGAAACGCCGCGTACAAAAGACGAAGCGAGAGATATGTCAATTCCCAAGTCAAGCCGCGCTTGTACCAGGTCGGCAATTTAGTCCTTAAGAGAGTAACGGGGCCGAATCCTGGGCCCCTGAAGCCGAAGTGGGAAGGCCCTTATAAAATCAGCGAGGTCCTCCTTCATGGGGGCTACCAACTGAAACTCCTGGACTGCACCCCCATCAGTACCCATGGAGCTCGGCGTTCCTGAAGAAGTTCTATCAATAGGTCTAGGCTATGCATACTTTGTAATTTATGTTATTTTGCAAATTGTTTGATGAATTGTGTAAAAAATGTAATGTTCTTTTGCTTCCCCTTTTAGTAGTTAGGTCATTTAGGTTTAGATCGAGTCATGAGCGGTGTAATTAACATAATTACGTGCTAAGAAACTGCACAAGCCGGGCTCAGCAAGGTAGCCCGGTCAGGCCAAAATACCACCGAGTCCGACAAGCGACCCGGTCAGGTAAGTTGCCACCACGTGATGATGTGCTAAGAAATTGCACAAGACGAGCTCAGCAACATAGCCCAGTCGTGCCAAAATACCATCGAAACTGATAAACGATTTAATCATGTAAAAAGCTGCCAGCGTGAAAAAGTAATGATAAGAAGTCGGGCTCAAAACGCAGCCCGAGCAGGCCAAAAAACTGTCGAGTCGGACAAACGAATCTACCAGGTAAAAGTCGCCAATTTAATAAAGTAAATACAAGGTGCTGGGCTGACTAAGCAAGCCCGGCCAGGCTGAAGCCGACATAATAAAATAACGAAAACGATTACGTGACCCGAGCTCAACAAACGGCTCGACAAGAATAGTAATAGCATAAAAAATGACAAAGCCAGGTAATAAGTCAAACAACCAAGGCTAACCAATAACAGCGCCGAGTTCAAGAGAAGACTTAGCAAAGTTAAAAAGCCATTGCGAGATAACGTCCGCGCAGAGCGTTGCGCCGAGCTCGCCAACGATACTGGCCCCGCTAGGCACGATCACAAAAATCGTGAAAGCATGATAAAGCACAAAGATAAATAGTCGACTCGGCAATAACTAAAAAGACAAACATTTCATAAAATCAAAAGATTAACATTTTCCATAAAGCAAACATAAACATTCAAAAACTGAAAACATAGGCCAAACCGACGATAAAGATAAGCATTCAAAAGTAGGAATTCATCAACGATAGATAAGTAATTTTTCAAAGGCCACATTCAGTCGGCAAAATGGCATGCAGGCTGGAAAGGAAAACTTGAGAAAGACTACGGATTGGTCGGCGGGTCGGAAGACAGGTCAACAATGGTCGGGGGCTTCCTGGTCGGTAATAGAGGGATTGATCGTTGGGGTACCTGGTTTATCGTCCGCCTCCTTATCTACTCCCTAAGTGTCGGCTTCATCATCATTAGCCCCCTTGCCGCCCACAAAAAGCCGACCTCATCGTCGGATGCCTTGGTCACCAAAGGAAAGGGCTCGTAGCCGGTCAGTTGTTTCCCCTCTGTCAGACGCAGGACACCGGGATTGGGGCTAAAATTCTGCAGCCCAACAACGTTGTCAGCCCAGCCTTTCCGACGACAGAACAGCGCAGCCTCGTCCTCGTCGACCTCACACACCATCCCCTCAAACTCGGCCTCTAGGCAGTGCATGGCGACCTTGGCGTCCATAATCGCACGAAAATTGTCCAAGGAGAGCAAGCCATGGTCAAGGCGATGAAATAACCTATAAAGGTTATACCCGACCCCGACATCCATATCAGCAAGCATCTCCTTAGAGAACAGAGCCTGGATTTCAAGGTAGGTCGACAGCAGGGGAGGTGGCGCAACCACGCTAGATTCGACTTGCTTTCGAGCTTCCTCAGCCCAGACATCCAGTTCGGCGCGGAGATCTCGAACTCGAGCCCGGAGCTGATCCACCTCCATGTTCTGCTCGTAGAGGCTGGCCACCTCGATCGCGTCCTTCCGCACCAGGTCCTCCTTCTCCTCGGCCCAATCTTGCCTTTCCTATTTCAGCGCGTCGACGGCTCTGGCCGCCTCGACTTCCCTCTCTTTTGCCTTCACGGTCTCCTCATGATCAAGGATCAACTCCGTCTCCAATTTTTACCCCCTAGACCTGGTCATTTAAGGAGCGGATGCGCGACCGGCATAGGGCATGTTTGTCCTCCAGCTTTGTTATCTCAACCTCGACCGACCGCATCTGGTCGGTAGCATAGACCAGTTCGACCAACGCCTGGGACATGGTCGAAGCCGCGTGTTGTATCGACTGCGTCGTGGTCAGTTTGGGGACCGCGGTGTTGGCGGTCAGTGTCCAACCGACTAGAAGGAGTCGGGCAGCCTGTATGGCTGCCACAGGCAAGCCGAAGTCATTCGGAACAACCACCACCTCTGCGCTTTAGCATCGACGAACCACTCATCGAGGAAGCTGGCTAGATCCTTCCTGAAGCGTTCTTTTTTTGGGTCCACCAGCACATAGGTTGACGTGCTGATCTGGTTTGGAAGGGTCTCGGTGGAAGGGCCTCCCTTCTCCACCACCTTTTGCTTCTTGGCCGGGCTGCGATCTAGGGGCACCTCGGCACCAGAGTCTTCTACACCCACGACGACTGAATCCTCCTCTCGGGATCGGCACCTCATGACGCTAGGCTCAACACCCATCCCCTGTCGACCTCCTTCTTGGCCGACCTCGGCCACGACCACCGGCACGACCTTCCCGACCGGCGATTCGACCACTCCATGCGGGACCGGTGGGGGACGGCACGGCGTTCTCGACACCGGCTGAGCTGGAAGCGAGATCCTTCTTCGCCCTCTCCATGGCCATCTTCAGACACGCCGACATTTTCTTCGATCCAGCCTTGAGAGTGTCTGGATTTTCACGGTTGTACTTGTTTGCTGTTTGACCAATTGAAATCCGTGTAGCCGAAGAATCGGATAATAAACTGCAAGGTAAATAAATCTGGTTCAAAAGCAGAATTGAGAAGAGAAAGGATACCTGGAACAAAGGATTTGTTGAGAATCACCGGACAAAAGTTGTACTTGAGCATGTTTTGTTCTTAAACGAGGGGCCGGTAATACCGATCCTCAACTGGACGCCTCAGTAAAGTGTCGACCCTGGTAGCAAGGCTCTCGCTGAGAAGGGAGCTTGAGCTACGGACTGAAAAGGTAAATACCGCCCTGTTAGCATAAAAAAAGATTAATATTAGTTGACCGAGAAGGAGAATTGAAAGCGCTTACTTCGGCTAGAAATAAAATGATTCGAAGCATGCCGAGCCGCATCCTCGGTTCTTTATTCTCCGCCGACCCAAAACCACTCCGTCATATAGTCTTGCAGAGTCTTAAGAAGCTTGACTACTAATGTCCTGTCGATCTCCCAAAACCGAACAGTAATAGTTGCCGGTGTCGCAGGACTTGTTAAGGCCAAACAATGCCTTCACATCGCTACCGGTGGGATCATGCCAACCCTCACGACGAAACATCACGATCAAGCTTAGTACAACACCTGCTGGTTGATGCCAGCCTCGAGCTCACATAAGATGTCGTTCAGAGCCCCAGGAAGCGGGAATCGAAGGCCGTGAAGGATGCTGGAGCGATTAACCTCGATACAGCCTGGTGGATGACAATGAATCCTCTCCCCGGGATATGGCGCAAATATTCGCACTCCCGGGCCGAAACTGAATTTCCCCCTCTGCTGGGCAAGGTCGGCGTCATCCATGATCAACTCCATGGCCCAGGCCGTTGCTTCGCTTGCCGTCGCTCAGACCTGAAGAGGCCAACACCAAAAACCCGGAAAGGTAGTCGTCGAGGCCTTGACCCCGGCATCAGTAGCCTCATCGCCACGAGCCATCGGAACTCGCTCCCACCCCTTGGTATCGCCCCGAAAGGTCTCGTCGACCAGATCCTGGTCGACGTCTGAGTCAGAATTCAGGAAATTGACGTCGACTCCATCATCGTAGCCGGACTCTGCCGTTTGGTTCAAATCAAAACCGTCGCCTTCACTCAGGGAAGATGGATGGACTTCCGGCCCCTCACCACCGCCGCTGTCGGAAGCCGTCTCAGTCGCCGAGGAGTCCGACCGGACTAAGAAAATGGGTACTGCCTCAAGAAGGGCGTTCACCACCGCCGTCGGTGAATAAATCACTAACTTACTGGTCTTAGCGGCCGCGACATCGCCTGAAGAGCCGGTGTTCTCACAAGAAACGCCGGCAGCAGCCGCTGATTTCAAGGAACAAGATATAATAGAGAACAAAAAGAAATCTAAGTCGAAAAGAGAATAATGAAATTGCGACGCGTGTACAAAAAAACGCGTATACAACATTTTGAAAAGAGAATAATGAAAATTGCGTATACAACAAAACGCGTATACAACAATTGTGACACGTGTACAACAAATCGAAATTGAAAAGAGAATAATGAAAATAAAAAGCCTCTCCGGAAAAGCTCAGAAAACCTCTTTAGCTCTAAAAAACTCAATTGCTCGAAATCGCAAGGGTAGAAGAAAACTTGAAAAAATGCCTAAGGGTCCGTATATATAGTTGCGGCCGCCTAATGAAATTGCGACGCGTGTACAACATTTTGAAATTCAAAATTTGAAAAGACGTAACTGTTTGAAACCGATCGACGCGCCTTTTAAATGCGTGGCTAGGGAGCCGCCCCATAGGCACCACGTGGGGAGCAATTAAAACATCGCACCTTTTCGAGAACCGACAGAAAAGTATTGGGCACGTCATATTTAAAGCGTGTCTTTTCAGTTGGCGTGAACAAAGTTCCATAGGCTAGTGTGAATTCTTCCAAGTATGGCTGAAAGCCGACCTTAAAACTACGGACCGAGGACGCAGCCGGATAGCTTTTGTTGGGGCGGCTTTAGCAGGACCAACTCAGGTTAGATTTCACGAGGACGACCTTAAAATTGACGCCGAAAACTCCCCGTTCGAGCTCGGGGGCCTGAATGTTGATATCCGAGTTAGACTAATGTAAGATTCCTGGTTCAGTCGGGGAACTAGAGAAAGACGATCTCGGAAACTAACACCGAAGTGCAAGTGGTTGTTAAGTGTCAGACCGACTGGTAAGCTAAGTCAACGAGGACAACGAGCGACATCATCCTTGAGATCGGCACCCCGACCACCCAGTGGTAAGGCCGACCTGGGAAAATGCCGAACAGAGAAATGGGATCCCAGGGGGTAGAGGATGAACGAATGGTTAAAGTTCGATCTGAAGATTCCATCAAGTCGTCCTACGTACGAGTCGAAGATCTGGAAAGCAATAAGATAACACCACTTGTCTGCTAATGATTGCTGATGGGATATTGTTGTAAATATTTTTACCGGAGTAGAATCAAAAGTCGTAGACTCGGGGTAGTGGAAGCCTATCTCGGTTGGAAGGGCAACTGTCTAAGTTCCATTCTTAATGTTTGCCGATGATCTCCTCCTCTTTCTGGAGGCATCAGATGCCAAAGTGGAAATTTTGGCGCGAGTGTTGGATGCATTCTGCTCTATTTCAGGCCTAAAGTGAGTGGCGAGAAGACGCAGGTCCTATTTTCTACTAATGTGGAGACGCAGGAACAAGCTAGGCTGGCTTCCAAATTGAACTTCAAGGTGACGACCAACCTGGGTAAGTACTTGGGGGTACCAGTAATTCATGGGCAAGTGACCAAATCAACTTTCAACCATGTTGTGGAACGTGTGGAGGACCGTCTAGCGGGGTGGCGAATGAATTCGAAAAACGGGTCGTGTCTCTCGAGGAAGGTTAGCCAGATTATTATGCACGTTTATTCAAACAACAATAAAAGAAATAAAATTACTAAACATTCTAATTCAGATTTTGGTTTGATTTTTGGTTATCAACTACTAAGATTTATATTAAGCAAATTGAAATAGCAAATTAACACGTAGAACAAGCAAGATTTAAGAAGCTAGGGAGTCGGGGATATCCGTTTTGGTTCGAATTGCAATTATCGGCAAATGATTGTTCGGTTAAGTGATTTCAATAACCTGCTCATTCAAGCACTCATCCTTAATAACTCTTCGTAACAAGAGAACAATCTTGAACGGCAAATTAACAAGTCATTTTAACACCTAGGCAGTACAGTTACGAACAAGCCTAGTTTATATGAGTCTATTTCGACCGACTCCTCCCATTTCAGTTCTAAGAGTCGATTAAGAAAGACTAGAGGGTGGTTAACCGACTAATCAATTACAATCACCAATATCATGCACGAATAAACCAAATTCAAGTGAAAACAATTCAACGTTGAAGTGTCACCCTTCAACAATTCTCAGTACTCCAGAACGATAATTGAAAAATTCCATTAAAAGATCAACTCACATAAATTGAACAGTCACGAGCATGATAATCACAACCGAAGTCAAAACATCTATCCCCTATCCCTAGCATAAAGAATTAGCTACTCATAATCGAATAATCAACACAAGAAATATCAACCCAAGAATTCATAATTAACGATTAAATTAAAAGATAATCTTACGATTGATAAAATCCAAAAGATTAATTCAATAAACAAGCTTGAATCCCAAAGCAATAGCGAAATCCGAGTTTAAATTTGAGTTCTACATCGAAAAATATGAAAGAACAGTGAAAAACGAGTGAAAAAGAAAAGGGGGTAGGGTTTCTCATTTTTGGAGTCGAAAGATGAGCTGATCGAGTTCCCGTTCACATATTTATAGGGGAGCTCGGACACGGCGTGAGAAAAATGTGCCGCGGTGCGAGGAGGGGTGCTGCCACGACGTAGAGCATTAGGCGCTGCGCGGGGCATCCATTTGGCGCGCCGCGGGAGGTCCTTCACGGTGCGGAGGAAGAAATCTGGGCGTGTGTGTCGCGGCATAATGACTAGACGCGGCGCGGGGCCTGGAGGTGGCGCGGCGCGGGACTGTGCCGCAGCATGGCATGTGAATTCTGGGAGCCTCTGTCGACCCGTCGCATGGGGAGCGGATGCGGCGCGGCGCAGCGCGGAGCGCGGGCAGTGCCGCGGCGCGAGGACCTCCGTGGGCGTGGCACCTGGAATCGAGTCTCTGTACGCCCGTGACGGTTGTCACGGTGCGGGGCATGGTGTAGCGGCCTGGTGAGCTGGTGCTGGACTGCTTGCGCAACTTCACGTTTTGGGGTCGTTCGGGTTCGTCTGGACTCGGAATTTGATTCCGCTTTTTCCTGTGTGTTGCCAACGAATAGATCTATGCAATTGTGTTCCCTTGGTCCAATTATCATGGAAAATAATTCCTCCCGAACCATCCATCCTGCACACCAAATACGAGAAAAAACGAAAAAACAGCCGAGAAACACATAGAAAACCAAAATAAAACAAGACGCGCAATAAACTATAAAAATGAATAAAAGCGAACGAAAGGACCTAAAACGAGGGAAAAGAAATGAAAAATAACAAGGAAAAAAAAGCAAGAAAAATGGGAAAAACAACTCCCCCACACAAAAACATTTGTTCGTCCCGAACAAAAAGACACGAAAGGAAAAAAAAAAACAAGCAAACGAGCATGGATAACAGTTTCAAAAAATACAAGTTTTAAACTAATCAACTCAGCCGAGGAGACTTTCAATGACCAATATAGCACACCTCAATTACAACTCGAATGCTACGCTTTGAAAAGACAAACTCTCAAGCACGAAAATATAATACATATATGCCTCACTCAGTTTCTTGCATGAATATGAAATGGGTTCGCTCAAATTGGTTGATCATCATGCTTCAACATAAGCTTGCCTATTGTCTATTCATACTCTAAAACAATCAAACTCATGCAATAGTGAATGAAGAGGACTTCTAGGGATGTAACGTAGGCACTTTGGATTGGGTAGGATAAATATAGGCTAAGTGGCTCAATAAAAATATTAACTCAATTCAATCACCTAACCGAGATCATGAACTCATCCGGTTGTCAACACCAACCGTTTCCTCCAACATTTTCAAAAGCCAACACGCTACCCACATTATTCATCTCTTTTTTTTTTTCTTTTTTTTTGTATTTTTAATTTTTTTTGGGAAACCTTTGGATGTTTTATCATAATCCATTCGGCTCTTGTTGTTGTTGTTGTTGTTGTTGTTATTTTTTTTTATTTTTTATTTTTTACATAACACCAACATAAATCACATATATGTACAAAACCAACACAAATCACATTTGGATTCTTCACTTACAACTCCACAATATCATCATCACGGGGTTATCAGTAAACAAAAATTCAATCAGGCTCAAAGAAGGTGACTAGTGAATGTTATTTCCACAAAAAGAAAAAGGGAATGAAAATACGAAGAATGCCTCAATCATTTTCACATTACACAAATTTGATTGCTTCATTTCAAAACAGACTCAAAGCAAGTTCTGATTAACACGAGTCCGACCAATATCTCTCAAGAAACAACCAAGGTTCAAACCTCACATAAGGTACATAAATGTCCAACAAAACGACACATCAAGTTCATCAAAGCCTACTAGTCATGATCATCATCACATCTCCTCAACATCATCAACCATCATCAACAAATCTTAAAATTCACCATAATCCATACTCGAAAACACACAAACTGACTCAAGATAAGACACTCAAACAAAAGCAAAGGATGAGAAAACCCTAAAAGAACTAGACCTGGTCAACCATATAGACACATAATCATGTAAAAACTCCCCCACACTTAAAACCGAACAATGTCCCCATTGTCGATCATCAGTGCAAGGAAAGTTTACCCATATAATCAACCAACATAAAAAACAAAGACACTAAACCAAACACGAAAATAAAGAGAAATGGGAAGATACAGACGTACAGGGCACAGTGACTAGACCAGTCACTGTGAATCCGATGGTGCAGGTGGAGGGTGGAGGTAGTCAGGCCCAGAAAGTGGCGGGCCTCTGTCAACTCAAATCTCTCGCCCTATTCAGATCGGGGCAGCTTTCTGGAACTCGGTTGGGAAGGGGCAGTGTGGCGGTCTATGTGGCATCCCTTCATGACATGGGCATGGTCCTGCAGTGGCCTCTTCGTGTACTCTCTCATACACGCTTCGTCAATAATCTGCTCGATCGCCCTAATGGACATGCAATCCTTCACAAAATTAGCCTGCAGCTCAGGCTGGGTCTCCCGAACTGAAATGGCAATGGACTCACCCAACACCGTCACGCTGAGCGTCCCACTCTTGACGTCAATCATTGTGTTTGTGGTTGCCATGAACGGTCGTCCGAGGAGAATAGTGAGTCCCTTCCCATTGTCCTGTACTTCTTCCACATCTAACACAACGAAGTCTGGACAATCAGCTTTCCAACTGGAACAAGTACATCTTCAACAACACCCGTAGGATGATGGAATTAGTGATCGGCTAACTGTAGGCACATCTGAGTGGGTTTCATCTCTCTCAGCCCAAGGTCGAGCATCCCTGAGGCCTCTTTCTCACTCCCGAAGGCTATATCAATCACAAAGCCTCCGGGGTCTTTTTCTTTCCTTGGCAAGTCATGCTGAAAGAGACTTGTCGCCTCGCATACGAATACCTCATCGCTATTCTCAAGTCGCTTCTTCTTCATCCCCAATTCTTTAAAAAGTCTTGCATATCCCGGTATCTTTTTTCTCACATCCACATGCGGTAAGTCACCATTCGCCTTCTTTAACATCACAAAAAGTTCTCGCATCATCTAATGGTCCTTTTCTTCCAAGAGCCAGCTCGGGAAGGGAACCTTCGGGTTGTATGGGTTCTGGGACTTGTGCAGGATTGGCTTGGGTGGCGATGTCACCGGGACCTCTTCTTTCCATTTTGACTTCCTCGGGCCCTCTTTCTCTTCTTTCTCCTCCTCGGGCATGATCACAGACACTGCATTCACATTCTCCGGCTGACTCGGCAGCTTCCCCTTGTTCATTTCAGTCTCGATGCTCCCGACCCGTGTGGCTAGCTGGCCTACTTGTGTCTCAAGATGCTTAATGCAAGCATCCTGATTCATGATGAAGTTAAGAATCTTGTTCAACTTTTCGTCCATATTCGGTGGGCTCGGTCCGGCTTCTGGCGTAGGCATCCTTATCATTTATCCCCTTTGTTGTTGCTGATGGGGGACAAAATTGGTTTGAGACGGGTGTTGATAGTGGTTGTTGGCCCATGAGATGTTCGGGTGGTTTCGCCACCCGGGGTTGTATGTGTCGAGTAGTGATCGTTTCCGGCCGGTTCTGATAGCCTTGCAGTGCGTTTACCTCGGTGTTCTGTCCTCCGTAGCTCGGCTCAATAGCCGTCGGGCACACCTCGGATCCGTGACCCTGGACTCCGCACGCGCCACACACATTTACGGCCATGGTCTGAACTGGTGAAACTCCTCTTGCATTTAGTAGCCTCATCTACTCCGTGAGCTCGGCTAGCTGCTGTGCCATCACACTGTTACTCGTTCCAACTTCATTCACGGCTGCCTTCCTCCCTCGGACACTCTTCTGAGACGAGTTTGTACTCATCGTCTCGAAAATCTCTATCATCTCCTCGGCGGTTCTCCCCCTAATGTCCCCTCCAGCTGCATTATCCACCGTGTACTGCAAATTCTGGTGGAGGGAGTCGTAGAAGCAATTCGCTAAAAGCCTTGGTGAGAGGTTATGATGTGGGCACTGTCGTTGAAGGTCCTTAAATCATTCTCAGGCCTCATGAAGAGGCTCATTAGGCAGCTGAGCAAAAGAGACAATTTGAGACCGGATATCTTGGGTCTTCTGATGGGAATAGTACTTCGCGACGAATTTAGTGTAAACTTCTGCCCAAATTTTAAGAGAATCCGGCGTCAGGGTCATGAACCAAGCCTTGGCCCGGTCTTTCAGAGTCTCCGGGAAGCACCGCATCTTTAACTGGTCCTCAGTCAGCCCATGTAAAGGGAACGTCTGGAGGACGTTGCAAAACTCCCGGATGAAGTAGAGTGGATCTTCATTTGGAAGGCCATGGAAGGATGGTAGCTGGTTATAATGGACCATCTTCAGTTCATAGTTTTGGGCGTCTTGCCCCAACCGGATGCAGGATGTGATTGGCCCGATTGTGGGTTGGGCCAGGTTTCGGAGGAGATCACGGGGAGGTTGCTGATCAGCCATGTCCAAATTGCTTCCTTCTGATGATTTGGGAGAATGCTCGCCTCCTCCATGTTATTCGAGAGTAAGCTCGTCTAGTAGCTCTCTCAGGCTCTCATTGAAGGGTTTGTTGATTGGAGATAGTATACGTCCACTCCTGGTACGTATACACTCAAACAAATAACTGGTTATGAGCACCAATGATAGACAAAAGAAAATAAAGTGAAAACAAAAACGAAAAAAAGGAACTATCACCTAGACAAAGAAAGAAACACAGAAACAAGAAATCACCAAAAATAAGAAAAACACGAAAGAATAAAGCGAATAAGCGCACAAATACGTCCTAAACCTTTCCCGGCAACGGCGCCAATTTGTTGTAAATATTTTTACAGGAGTAGAATCAAAAGATTCGAACACCGGGTCGTGTCTCTCGAGGAAGGTTAGCCAGATTATTATGCACGTTTATTCAAACACCAATAAAATAAACAAAATTCCTAAACATTCTAATTCAGATATTGGTTTGATTTTTGGTTGTCAACTACTAAGATTTAAATTAAGCAAATTGAAATAGCAAATTAACACGTAGAACAAGCAAGATTTAACAAGCTAGGGATTCGGGGATATCCGTTTTGGTTCGAATTGCAATTATCGGCAAATGATTGTTTGGTTAAGTGATTTGAATAACCTGCTCGTTCAAGCACTCATCCTCAATAACTCCTCGTAACAAGAGAACAAACTTGAACAGCAAATTAACAAGTCATTTAACACCTAGGCAATACAGTTACGAACAAGCCTAGTTTATACGAGTCTATTTCGACTGACTCCTCCCCTTTCGGTTCTAAGAGTCGATTAAGAAAGACTGGAGGGTGGTTAACCGACTAATCAATTAGAATCACCAATATCATGCACGAATAAATCAAATTCAATTGAAAACAATTGGACGTTGCAGTGTCACCCTTCAACAATTCTCAATACTCAAGAACGATAATTGAATAATTCCATTAGAAGATCAACTCACATAAATTGAACAGTCACGAGCACGATAATCACGAACGAAGTCAAAACATCTATCCCCTATCTCTAGCATAAAGATTTTACAACTCATAATCGAATAATCAACACAAGAAATATCAACCTAAGAATTCATAATTAACGATTAAATTCCATAGCGAAATCTGAGTTCTACATCGAAATATATGAAAGAAAAGGGGGTAGGGTTTTTTCGTTTCTGGAGTCGAAAGATGAGCTGATCGAGTTCTTGTTCACATATTTATAGGGGAGCTCGGACACGGCGTGAGAAAAATGTGCCGCGGCGCGAAGAGGGGTGCTGTCGCGGTGTAGAACATTAAACGAGGTGCGGGGCATCCATGTGGCGTGGCGCGGGAGGTCTTCACGGCACGGAGGAAGAAATCTAGGCGTGTGTGTCGCGGCATGAAGACTGGACGCAGCGCGGGGCCTGGAGGTGGCGCGGCGCGGGACTGTGCCGCGGCATGGCGGATTGTGGGAGCCTCTGTCGACCTGTGGCGTGGGGCGCGGGAAGCGGCGCGGCACGGAGCGCGGGCAGTGTGATGAAGATGTGGTCATCGACCCTTCTAAGCTCGAGGACGAGACATGCTCGAGTGTTGCGAATAGACGCATAAAGGGTCAGGACGACCATGGAGGCTGTGCGAAGGAGGTTCGTGACGGCCATGGGCGAGGAAAGTGCGCAATGCGTGGACACGCGACACACGAGAAGAGACGCGCGAGGCCAGGTCAAGCTATGAAGGGCACGCGAGAGGAGGTTCAGCGAGACAAGGGCAAGGAATTGGTGAAGGGAACGAGAGGTTTGCGAAAGATGGCTCGTGTACGGTTCGACCACGCAATGGGTGGTTGGGACCGAGGACGTGGATGACAGACCCACGATCGGGGCGAGGCTCACGTGTCGACCACTCGCGAGCAGGACGACACGCGTATGAGGGAGCGCGTGCATGGAGTGACGGGGCACACGCGGGACGCGGTTAGCATCGCACGGGACGCGCAAGGGCTGACGAGCGCGAGTCCTCGACGGATTAGGAGTAGCGCACCATCTAGGGTTGAACAGCGCGACTTGAGGCGCAAGTCAGAAGACACGTAGGACGCGTGCGACGCATGGGGGCACGATGGAGCACGTGACCTCGGAGGATAAGGACTAGCCGTCGTGGCTAGGGTTTGGGCGAGGCGTGCGGCGCAAGACGCGTGAAGCTTCTGGATGGCCTAGGGCCGATTTACTTAGCATTATTAGAATTATTAGTTTGGTTAGGACATTCAATAAAAGGCATGTGCCTTATTATTTTTGGTAAGTCTTTATTTACTAGATATTCACTTTCTTTAGGACTTTATTTATTTCTATGCATTAGGACTACTAGTTAGTGTAGGACTAGACTTAGTTTAGCCTCTATAAATACCTACTCAATGTCATTCTATTTTCATCATTGAATTAATATAAAAAGCCCGAACACTTGTTCAAATTGTCTTCTGAGTTTACTGCTGTGAGTTTACAAACTAGATCGTGTTAGAAATAAAACCAACATCCGATTTTCTTCACACCTATCGCGAAGTACGAAAGCGTCGGCGCGCGTATTAGCACTTATCGGCAATTCAAGGTGCGCGAGCCAAGTCAAGACACGCAATCTTCATCATTGGAGCTTTCATTGAGAAAAGTTGATCGTGTGTCTTTCTCTTCCACATTGTTTAATTTTCGTTTATTTAAAAAAAAAAATTATCATCGCCATACAAGGAGAGGATTGAGGCGTTGGAGAAGAGCCTGAAGTCCATTGGCGATGGCCAACACGTCGTCAACGAGAACTTCGCCAAACTCGAGCTAATGGTGCACGAGCTCGCCGCTCAACTCACGAGAGCCACACGGCGATCGCGGCGAGGCCATGGATCGAGGTTGAAGTCGGAAAGGTCGAGCAGCCCCGAGTCCGGACGAGAGAGCGAAGGTCACCGTTCGATAGGTTCGCGGGCTTCGAGCCAATGCGAGGAGTGAAGGACCGAAAGGCCAAAGCTCGTGATGCACACGTTCAAGGGGACCGACCCGGACGCGTGGATAAGTCTAGCCATGCAATGGTTCGACATCAACGACCAGCCCAAGAACGAGAGAGTCAAAATCGCCGCCTATTACCTTGATGGGGAGGCGAACATATGGTGGCAATGGATCTCGCACGTCTACAAAGGCAAGGGCTTGGGCGTGCAATGGAGAGATTTCGAGAAGGAGCTCATCACTCGTTTGGGTCTAGTGATTACTAAGACTATGACAAGGCTCTATCTCGAGTACGCCAAAGTAGTAGTCTTCGAGACTACCAAAAGGAGTTCGAGCGTATCACGAGCCGCGTACGCGACTGGCCCGAGAGCGCACTAGTGGGCGCGTTTGTGGGAGGGCTTAAGCCCGAGTTTGCGGCCGAGGTTTGTCTAGACAGACCACGGTCGATGAGGGCAGCCATTGAGTCCGCAAGGATGCGCGAGGATCACTGGGTGGCAATCCGCAGGATGGGACGTGGCGATGGATGCACAAAACTGCGGCGTGCAAACACAGCTTCCGAGCCACTGACGCAACCCGAGGGCGAGAAGGCCGCGGAAGTGACGCGACTGCCGGGATTCATGCGATGGCTTAGTCCCGAGGAGAAGCAAAAGCGACGAGAGAGGGGACAATGCTATTGGTGCACTCAACTATTCACGCCCGGGCACCGATGCAAAGGGAAGCAAGTCTACTTCCTCGAGTCCTTTGATCCCGAGGAGGAGAATGAACAAGGGCCGCACCTATACGTGAACCCCCCAATTGGAGATGATGTACATGGTGAAGGCAAAGAAAGGGTCGAAGATGATGATGATTGAGGCCGAGATCTTTGGGCGAAAGGTGGACGTTCTAGTCAATAGCGGTTCGACCCTCAATTTCATCAACTCGGACTTCACCGCAAAGCTCGAAGTCCCTATGACCGGGATCATACCGTTTGGTGTAAGAGTTGCAAATGGCGAGGAACTTTGGAGTTCGGAATTGTATAAAAGGGTGCCGATACAAGTACAAGGGGAGAAGTTGAAGGTGGATCTATATGCGCTAGAGTTGGTCGGACCTGATGTGGTGCTAGGGGTTCAATGATTGGAGACACTACGGCCCATGTACACAAATTTTAAGAAGGGCACTATGGAGTTTAAACGAGCGAAGAAACGCATCAAGCTATGCACGAGTGACGAGGGAACCGAGCCGGTCAAGTTGAAGAGCCTTCAATTCATAATCCTTGAGGGCAAGGAAGTTCTCGAAGAGGGGAGGAATGATGAAAATGTGGTCAACGACCCTTCTGAGCCTGAGGACGAGACATGCTCGAGCCCTGCGAATAGACGCATAAAAGGTCGGGACGACCATGGAGGCTGTGGGAAGGAGGTTCGTGACGGCCATGGGCGAGGAAAGTGCGCAATGCGTGGACACGCGACACACGAGAAGAGACGCGTGAGGCCAGGTCAAGCGAAGAAAGGCACACGCGAGGAGGTTAAGCGAGACAAGGGCAAGGAATTGGCGAAGGGAACGAGAGGTTCGTGAAAGATGGCTCGCGAACGGTTTGACCATGCAATGGGTGGTTGGGACAGGGGACGCAGACGGAGGACCAACGATCGGGGCGAGGCTCACGTGTCGACCACTCGCGAGCGGGACGACACGCATATGAGGGAGCGCGCGCATGAAGCGACGGGGCACACGTGGGACGCTGTCAGCGTCGCGCAGGACGCTCATGGGCCGACGAGCGCGAACGGATTAGGAGTAGCGCGCCGTCTAGAGTTGAATAGAGCGACCTGAGGCACAAGGCAGAAGACGTGTGGGACACGTGGGGAAGAGATCGAGCTCGTGACCTTGGAGGACAAGGACTAGCCGTCGCGGCTAGGGTTTGGGCGAGTCTTGCGGCACAAGACGCGTGAAGCTTCTAGATGGCCTGGGGCTGATTTACTTAGCATTATTAGGACTCTTAGTTTGGTTAGGACATTGAATAAAAGGCATGTGCCTTGTTAGTTTTGGTAAGTCTTTACTTACTAGATATTCACTTTTCTTAGGACTTTATTTATTTCTATGCATTAGGACTACTAGTTAGTGTAGGACTAGACTTAGTTTAGCCTCTATAAATACCTACTCAATGACATTCGATTGTCATCATTGAATTAATACAAAAAACCCGAACACTTGTTCAAATTATCTTGTGAGTTTACTCCAGTGAGTTTACAAATCAGATCGTGTTAGAAATAGGACCAACATCTGATTTTCTTCGCATCTATTGCGAAGTACGAAGGCGTCGGCACGCGTATTAGCAATTATCGAAGATTCAAGGCACGCGCGCGGCTTATCCACCAAGTCAAGACACGCAATCTTCATCATTGGAGCTTTCATTGAGAGAAGTTGATCGTGTGTGTTTCTCTTCCACATTCTTTAATTTTCATTTGTTTAAAAAAAAAAAAAAAATCATTATCATGGCGGGTACACATAAGGAGAGGATTGAGGCGTTGGAGGAGAGCCTGAGATCCAATTGACGATGGCCAACACGTCGTCAACGAGAACTTCGCCAAACTCGAGCTAATGGTGCACGAGCTCGCCGCTCAACTCACGAGAGCCACATGGCGATCGCGGCGAGGCCATGGATCGAGGTTGACGTCGAAAAGGTCGAGCAGCCCCGAGTCCGGACGAGAGAGCAAGGGTCACCGTTCGAGAGGTTCGCGGGCTTCGAGCCAACGAGAGGAGCGAAGGACCGAAAGGCCAAAGCTCGTGATACCCACGTTCACGGGGACCGACCCGGACGCGTGGATAAGTCGAGCCATGCAATACTTCGACATCAACGACGTGCCAAAGAACGAGAGAGTCAAAATCGCCGCCTATTACCTTAATGGGGAGGCGAACATATGGTGGCAATGGATCTCGCACGTCTACAAAGGAAAGGGCTTGCGCGTGCAATGGAGAGATTTCGAGAAGGAGCTCATCACTCATTTTGGGTCTAGTGATTACTACGACTATGACGAGGCTCTATCTCGAGTACGCCCAAGTAGTAGTCTTTGGGACTGCCAAAAGGAGTTCGAGCATATCGCGAGCCGCGTACGCGACTGGCCCGAGAGCGCACTAGTGGGCGCGTTTTTGGGAGGGCTTAAGCCCGAGTTAGGGGCCGAGGTTAGTCCAGACAGACCACGGTCGATGAGGGAATCCATTGAGTCCGCAAGGATGCGCGAGGATCACTTGGTGGCAATCCGCAAGATGGGACGCGGCGATGGACGCACAGAACCGCGACGTGCAAACACGGCTTCCGAGCCACTGATGCAACCCGAGGGCGAGAAGGCCGTGGAAGTGACGCGACCGTCGGGATTCATGCAACGGCTTAGTCCCAAGTAAATGCAAAAGCGACGAGAGAGGGGACAATGCTATTAGTGCACTGAATCGTTCATGCCCGGGCACCGATGCAAAAGGAAGCAAGTCTACCTCCTCGAGTCCTTTGATCCCGAGGAGGAGAACGAACAAGGGCCGCATCTATACATGAACGAACAAGGGCACCGATGCAAAGGAAAGCAAGTCTACCCCCAATTGGAGATGATGCACATGGTGAAGGCAAAAAAAAGGCCGAAGATGATGAGGTTTGAGGCCGAGATCTTAGGGCGAAAGGTCGACGTGCTAGTCAACAGCGGTTCGACCCTCAATTTCATCAACCTGGACTTCACAACAAAGCTCAAAGTCCCTATGACCGGGATCATACCGTTTGGTGTAAGAGTTGCAAATGGCGAGGAACTTTGGAGTTTGAAATTGTATAAAAGGGTGCCGATACAAGTACAAGGGAAGGATCTATATGCGCTAGAGTTGGTCGGACCTGATGTGGTGCTAGGGGTTCAATGGTTGGAGACACTAGGTCCCATGTACACAAATTTTAAGAAGGGCACTATGGAGTTTGAATGAGCGAAGAAATGCATCAAGCTATGCACGAGTGACGAGGGAACCGAGCCGGTCGAGTTGAAGAGCCTTCAATTCATAATCCTTGAGGACAAGGAAGTTCTCGAAGAGGGGAGAAATGATGAAGATGTGGTCATCGACCCTTCTGAGCCTGAGGACGAGACATGCTCGAGCCTGCGAATAGACGCATAAAGGGTCGGGACGACCATGGAGGCTGTTCGAAGGAGGTTTGTGACGGCCATGGGCGAGGAAAGTGCGCAATGCGTGGACACGCGACACACGAAAAGAGACGCGCGAGGCCAGGTCAAGCGAAGAAGGGCATCCGCGAGGAGGTTCAGCGAGACAAGGGCAAGGAATTAACGAAGGGAACGAGAGGTTCGCGAAAGATGGCTCGCATACGGTTCGACCTCGCAATGGGTGGTTGGGACCGGGCCTGCGGATGGCGGACCCACGATCGTGGCGAGGCTCATGTGTCGACCACTCGAGAGCGGGACGACATGTGTATGAGGGAGCGCACGCGTGGAGCGACGTGGCACACGCGGGACGCATTCAGCGTCGTGCGGGACGCGCAAGGACTGACGAGAGCGAGTCCTCAAAGGATTAGGAGTAGTGCGTCGTCTACGGTTGAACAGCGCGACTTGAGGCGCAAGGCAGAAGACGCGTAGGACGTGTGGGGGCGCGATCGATCCCGTGACCTCGGAGGACAAGGACTAGCCATCGCGGCTAGGGTTTGGACGAGGCGTGCGGCGCAAGACGCGTGAAGCTTCTAGATGGCCTAGGGCCGATTTACTTAGCATTATTAGGACTATTAATTTGGTTAGGACATTTAATAAAAGGCATGTGCCCTATTAGTTTTGGTAAGTCTTTATTTACTGAATATTCAGTTTCCTTAGGACTTTATTTATTTCTATGCATTAGGACTACTAGTTAGTGTAGGACTAGACTTAGTTTAGCCTCTATAAATAAATGTCATTCGATTTTCATCATTGAATTAATACAAAAAACCCGAACACTTGTTTAAATTGTCTTGTGAGTTTACTCCTGTGAGTTTACAAACTAGATCGTGTTAGAAATAGGAACAACATCCGACTTTCTTCACACCTATCACGACGTACGAAGGCCTCGGCGCGCGTATTAGCACTTATCGGCGATTCAAGGCGCGCGAGCGGCTTATCGACCAAGTCAAGACACGCGATCTTCATCACAGTGTCGCGGTGCGAGGCCCTCCGTGGGCGTGGCACCTGGAACCGAGTCTCTGTATGCCCGTGACGGTTGTCACGGCGCGGGGCATGGCACGGCGGCCTAGTGAGCTGGTGCTGGATTGCTTGCGCAACTTCACGTTTTGTGGTCGTTCGAGTTCGTCTGGACTCGAAATTTGATTCTGCTTTTTTTTTTTTGTGTGTTGCCAACGAATAGATCTATGCAATTGTGTTCCCCCGGTCCAATTATCATGAAAAATAAATCCTCCCGAACCGTCCATCCTGCACACCAAAGACGAGAAAAATCAAAAAAGTACCCGAGAAACACATAGAAAACCAAAATAAAACAAGATGCGCAATAAACTATAAAAATGAATAAAAACTAACGAAAATACCTAAAACGGGGGAAAATAAATGAAAAATAACAAGGAAGAAAAAGCAACAAAAATGGCACAAACAGATGTGTCAGTCTATCCTGCAGCCCTGCGACGTCTAGCCCGACCTAAAGGCCTGTCTGCATTTAATTGAGCCCATACATGCATTTAATGACTGGCAGGTAATGCTTGAGGAAACCTCAAATCATGCACAATCTGTCAGAACGACGCCGACCTGTCCCTTGGAGTTATTGTGCAACAGGACAGGATGAACAGTGAATGAACAATGCCGAATTAAAGGATGCTATAAATAGAAGACCCCTCTCATTTATTTTGGGTTGTTCTATCTATCAACTACTGCCTTCTCTCTACTTTCTCATTATCAGAGGCCGACCTCGTAATTAAGTAATAAATCCCATTTTCATCGTATACCTTTCCCGTTCTACCTTTTTACTATTATAAAATCTTATTTTAACTGTTGATCGGATCCGTCCATCAACACATAAACTATGAATAAACATCAAATAATCATTGAAACAAATCGTGAAATCTTCTAATATAGCAAATATAAACTATGAATATACATAAAAAAAAAATAATGAAACATATCCTATCAGAAGTATCCGTATACCGTCGCTGCTCACAAGCAAACTGTCGTAGCGTCACTGAGATTGTGCCGGTGTAAACATATACTGAGAACATACTGTATATAATTGAAACATATACTGCTCGTAACTCAGCCACCAACTGACTTTCTCCAATTGAATTTGTTTTTACCTCAACTTGAAGATTGCCTCCTCCTCATTCACCTCTTAAACTTTCTGAAGTGAATATTGATTTCACCCAGGCTCTTTCAACTCAAACGACCTTCGTACCTGCAAGAACCCAACGCCAGGAGGGGTCCCAGCGTCGGGCCTCCGACGCTCAAGTCAATATCACTCCGAAACTCCAAATCCCAAGTGTATAGTAATGAATGTAGAGAGAATGAGATACCTTATCCCCCATTTATAGGGGGAGTGTACCTTGTGGCCCAAGTTGGGCTTGTCCACTGCCATTATGACACGTGTCCTAGCCCATGTGTAGGCTTACTCTCCAATATATTCCCATTTTATCCATTAAAACCGGTCTAGTATAATATCCTATATCACTTTCCAACAAAAATTCTAATGGGAAGGCCTCCAATTTTTTGGTGAAATATTCTATATCTATGAAATTTTTGGTCAATATGCAATTATCTTCTTTAATTTTTCAACGATTTTCAGACACCCAATTTCATCAAGGACAACCGTCGGACTCCTAGCACTACCGCTCACCCACCTCCGACGACCGTGGCCTGAATCCACCATCTCCGGCGACCTCGACCATTAGCCGACTCTTCTCACCGTCCGCATGTCTTCTCCGGCTATGCACAAGTATCCCACTGATGCGCCACCTCCATCAGTCGGCCGTCTAACACAAGGCCAATGAAATTTTCCGCCAATCGGAGCTCTATTCTCTTTCTTCTTCTTCTTTGAAACTATAAACTCCATTTTTTCCAACTAACTCAACGATATGGAGAATGAATAAACAAATACGAAGAGATAGTGGATGCGATAATGCGATAAGGTATAAAACCGTTTTGGAAACAAACTGATAAATAGTCCCATAAAATCTGTCCTTTATCATGTTTAAAATATATATTTAAGAAAACTAAAAACCTGGTATATGTGCAAATAATTATGGTAAATTTAGTAGATTTGCAAATAAATAAATATATATATATAAAGGACCCGAACGTGTCATCTCCTGGTTAAAGATCGGCCTTGTCTAAATAGAGGAACTCCCGAACACTTGGCGATCTCAGACGTATCCATGGTGACTCATTATTTCGATGCATCATTTCTTCGGACAGACAAAAAGAAAAATGAAGCTTACTCGAAATCCCACTTATCTGATTCCATAGTGCACGACGACAGTATTTCCGAACAATTTGCCATGATATATATTTATATGAGTAATATAAAGAAGAATGGTTGATATGCTGAGTAATTTTCTCTAAAGGTATATCTGTCATTTCTTTTCAGTAATTCAGTACGGGGATAAATTAGCGGCCCACAGATTAATTACTGCGTTCTCTTCACCTTTAAGATATAATATGTAGTAGACACTGTTTTGATTTACCAAACACTGAGGTTCATTTTGTCTGGGTTAATAGTCTAAGTGAGTTGGGTAGTGATGTTGCATGCATGGTCGCTCCCGAACCTAGTGCGACTGTCAAACTCACTGCTCCCATCGGCATCACTTCTCCTCCATTAAACCCATATAGAGCCATCGCCACAGGCTTCAACTCCATATTCAGGTGCTTATTGATCAGAGCAAAATAATCATAGAACATCACATCAACTGAGCTCCGAGTATCGATGAATACCCTCTTTACATCGAAACCAACCACTTCTGCCGTGATCACCAGCGCATCATTGTGGGGCAGCAGAACCCCCTCGGCATCCTTTGCTTAAAAGCTGATTACAGACATCCGAGCGGTAATTCCGACATCTTCTCTCTTTCGCTTCACTGCTCGAACATGCTCCTTCCTCGCGTTGTTTAAGTCTCCATCAGTTCGTACACCAGAGATCATGTAAATTGTACCCCTCTTAATGGGCTCCTCACCTCCCTGCTCCCCTCGTTCTCCATTTCCATGCCTTTTCTTATCTTCGCCACCCCTTCGACCACCTCGCTCCTCCCAAGCATCATCTTCCTCGTCATCATCTTTCTCACTCCTCTCTACCGAATCCTCTTGACACTTCCTTTTCTCCTTCCTCTTTGCCCAATCATGGTAAACGAAATCCTTAAGGTACCCTGCTCTAGTGAGACGTTCAATCTCGTCCTTGAGGTGCCTGCAATTCTCCGTGGTATGTCCATAATCCTTGTGAAACCTGCAGTACCTCTTTGACTTCGGCTGGGTTGGCCCCTCGAACCTCGACCTCGGCCATGAAATGTCTCGACCATCCAGCTATTCCTCAAGAGCGACCAATACATCTCCCATCCTGGCTTTCCGCGGGGTAAAGTTATGATACCTCTTGCCTCCGATAATTGGTCGATCCCCCCATTTATCTTCTCGTCCAACTCCCGGCTTACCTCGCACATCTCTATTGGGCGACATAGTAATGCCCCGTTTATTTCTGAATAATTTTGGGATTTTTTTTTTTATTATTATTATTATTATTATTATTATTATTATTATTATTATTTGATATAGGATATTATATACTAGACCAGTCTTAATGGATAAAAAGGGGATATATTGAAGAATAAGCCTACACATGGCTAGGATACGTGGCATGATGCTATTGGACAAGCCCAACTTACGTCATAAGGTACATTCCCCCTATAAAAGGGGGCTAAGGTATCTCATTCTCTCATTCTCTCTACATTCATAATTATACTCTTGGGATATGGAGTGATACTTACTTGAGCGTCGGAGGCCCGACGCCGGGACCCCTCCTGGCGTTGGGTTCTTGCAGGTCCGGTGGCCGTTCGAGTTGAAAGAGCCTGGGTGAAATCTTATTCACTTCATTGGCGCCGTCTGTGGGACCCGTTAAAAAAGCCAAGCGAAGTTCCGATCAAAATTTACGAAAATCCTCCTTCTTCTCTACCGATCGCCGCCGCCCGCCGGCCAAAGTGCTCCGATTGGAAATTTTCTTACGTCACCGTGTAGATCTCCTCGAGGTGAATCTCCCCTTAAAATTTCATGCAAAAATTCATCCGGGAAGGCCTTCAATTTGGTCGGTCAAACTTCCCGGATCTAGGAAATTCCGGTCAACTCTCGACTTTCAAATGCATTTTCCCGGCGATACGTAAGGGCTATGAAAGATCTGGGAGGACCACTGGAATCCTCTCGTCGAGACGAGTCTACAGTGCTTAACCTTCGTCGGACACCGCCGCCGGACGCCGCCGTCCGCCGCCGCCTCCGCCGCGGGCCGCCACGAAAAATCCTCCGATCAGAAAGATCTTTACATCATTGCGAAGCTCTTCTCGTGCTCGTTCTACCCTCAAAATTTCAAGCTAAAATTCCACCGGGAAGGCCGTCGATTTGTCGGTCAAAGTTTCTAGATCTAGGAGAAAAATGGGTCAAAATCCAGTCATCTTCTTCATTTTCCCGTCGATTTCCAGCGATTCACTTTGAACCGGAAACACCACCGGATTCTACTCACCGAGATGCACCCTATGATGGACATTACATCCAGAGCCGACGACCTCTACCGGCGACACTTTTTCCGGCGAAGCTGCAGTTCCTATTTTCCCGATGAGTGGATTTTGGGCGTGAATTCGAGCAGCCCAGCATTTCCTCGCCCCCAGGGAGGACCAGTGACACGGCCCGCGGTCCTCGATCCACCAGGAGTGAAGCCCATCTCGCGTTCAAGCCCAACAAAATACCCGCGGCTCACATCTCATCAGCTCCTCGCGGACCGCGCCCAGCCCGCGCGGCCCGCCCCTCACACATTTTTTGGCCCGCGTGAGCCTGCCCTTCAGCCCGCCCCAAGCCCGCGTCAGCCCGCCCTTATGCCCGATTTCCCCTCAGCAATCGGCCCGCAGGAGCTCCAGTTCAGCCCGCGACAGGCCCTCGTGCTGCCAAGCCCCAACAACGTGGCCCAACCGTCATTTCTGCGGCCCAGCTCCATGTATCCGCGGCCCAACTGCGTGTATTTGCACCCCAACGAGTTATTTGGTGGCCCAGTGAGCAAATCTAGCCCCTCCAGTGGCCCAGAATGATACAAACAGCCTATCTTCTGCCCAAAATTAATTCGAGATGATTAAAAGCAAACGAGAAGGTAATTTGGGAGATCATTCTCATGATGAAGGTATGAAGTGGATTTAAATTTTTAGCTTGAGGATTTTTAAATTGGTGGAATTGGAAAAATAATTTGATTTATTTGTGGAGTATTGGTAGATTTGTTCGAGGAGAATATTTGACATATTTGTGGAGTATTAGTGGATTTATTTCGTGGAGAATATTTGCAATATTCGTGGAGCCTATTTGGTTTATTGGTGGAGTATTATTGGATTTATTTGTGGAACATTATTTGATTTATTCGAGGAGATTATGTGATTTCTTCGTCAATATTATTTGATTTGGTCGAGGAGATATTATTTGGAATATTCGTGGAGATTATATGATTTATACCTAGAGATATTGGATTGGTTCCTGGTGATATTGGATTCAATCGTGGAATTATTTGATTTTTTCGTGGTGATATCTGATTCGATCGTGGAATTATTTGATTTGCTCGTGGAGATATTGCTCGATCTATTCGTAGAGATATTATTTGATTTATTCATGGAGAACTCATTTGATTGAAAATAAATGCGAGTCATGATTTCGAATTGGAAACATTTTGTGATGGTGCTTATCGTGTGTTTGGTGCATTTATCGACAGGCTCGAGGAATGGATTACACTTATATAATTTGATAATTGATATATTCGTAGCTTTTCATCTGGATTCTCACGTGAAAATGTGGAATTTTATTCGAATTGATTATTCACAATTTTTAAGCATGTCATTGCTCGATCATGTCTTAAATCGAGGAGATGGTGATGATTGTATTTGATCTCTTATTTTCCTTGCGTGGAGAATTGCAAAATAGATGACGTGAATATAATATGGATAACGATTTCTCTTCGAATTCTTGTCGAGGATAAATCGAAACAACCCGAGTCTCGACAAGCTATGTTGGACGAGTTGTGGAGTTTCGAGGACAAAGTGAGAGAGCATGGATCCATCAAAGTAGGGTGATAAGGAGGTACGAGTCTGGATGGTGCCGATCGCAGGTGGAAATTTCAGAGGCAGAAATGATTCTCTTTTGGAGAGATAGGATAATTGGAAGTGGCATTCTCGACTTTCAGGTATAAAATTAATCCCAACTCTTGTGAGTGGTCAAGTTCGACCGACTCAATATAATGAAACATTGAGTCTCTGAGCATTCTTTTTTGGAGTAATGTTCATTGTTTGAATATTCTGGGCGAAATATTGTTGAGATTGTGGTGTATGTGGATATGTCCAGAATTATTATTTGGGTGACTAACAAAATGCAGACAATGAGGTGTACGTGGAGCCTCGAACAAAATCTGGCACGACTAAGGCCTTCGGGCTGGCCAGTCTCGAGTCGTCATGACTAAGGAACTCGGTATTGGGAGTAACTCAATTGAATTTTTGTGTGGTGCATTTGTTTATGGATTGTTTGTAGCTGTAGAGCATGGTTTATTGTAATTGTTTGTTGAATTCATGACTTTGTGAAATTCTGGTCGACTGTACATTTGAGTGGGTGTTTATGCGATTTTATATCGTGGTAGAGACTTGCATGAAGATTGAGGTGTGGTATAAACGAATGTGGACCAATATGATGGTTTTGATTTATTCATCTCTTGTTAATATCGCTACCGAGATTGCAAATTGGATGATGTGCATAAAATACAACTAATGGAGTTTATTGAATTCTTGATGAAGAAAATGCATAAGCAGGTGGACTGGATATTGATTATGGTGAGGAATGGAAAGCATGGAGCAACTAACAGCTCAAGTCGTCGTGTACAAACAGGAAAGGGTGTTGAAAATTATGCTCGATTTTTTTTTATCTTTTTCGATATAACTATAACTATGCATTTGATGAGACTTCTGTCTCGTGGCCTTTGGAGTGTTTTTATTTTCTACCTCAGTGACAGGTCGAAGTGTTCGAGATGTTCAGGAGTCTAAAATCCACCCCGAGTGGTCGTCTGTTCGAACAGTCCCATTAGCGGGCCGGGCAAACGTTAATTGGTGGCCCTGATGTCGAAAACCCACCCTGAGTGGTCATCTGTTCGAACGGTCCCATTAGCGGGCCGGGCAGACGTTAATTGGTAGCCCTGAGGCCGAAAACCCACCCTGAGTGGTCGTCTGTTCGAACGGTCCCATTAGCGGGCCGGGCAGACGTTAATTGGTGGCCCTGAGGCCGAAAACCCACCCCGAGTGGTCGTCTGTTAGAACGGTCCCATTAGCGGGCCGGGCAGACGTTAATTGGTAGCCCTGAGGCTAAAAAATCCACCATGACAAAGGCCTTCAGGCTGGGTGGTCACATGTAACGACCACTCCTCCGAGGATGGACATGTGTTCGAAGACCAAAATCCACCATGACTAAGGCCTCCGGGCTAGGTGGTCACATGTAACGACCACTCCTTCGAGGGTGGACATGTCTTCGAAGACCAAAATCCACCATGACTAAGGCCTTTGGGCTGGGTGGTCACATGTAACGACCACTCCTTCGAGGGTGGACATGTGTTCGAAGACCAAAATCCACCATGACTAAGGCCTCCGGGCTGGGTGGTCACATGTAACGACCACTCCT
>BKCP01005949.1:237100-283031 GCA_008636005.1 Striga asiatica | reverse complement strand
CGCGCCCCGCTCGAGTCCTCGCGCCCAGCGGACTCCTCGCGCGCGTCCCTGCCACCCGAAACCTCCTCGCGCGCGTCCCTCGCGTTGCCCGCGTCCGCGCCACTCGCCTCACCTTCCGCGGCCACATTTTGCCCGAGCGCTAGCCGCGCGCTCTTGCCCGTTAGGTCCCCATCGTCGGCTTCGCATGCTCCGCATGCGATGGCCTGCGTCTCGCCCGCCTGCCGCGCTAACCTCTTACGCGCATTATAGGCCCGGCTCGAGGCGTTCTTCAGCTGCCTAGCCACATCCGCATCATTCCCATCCCCTTCAAGCGCTTCCTTGTCCTCAAGGATGAAATCCGGGAACTGTTCGCGCATTTTCTCTATATCCTCCCAAGTGGCTTCTTCCGTTGGCAGCTCCTTCCACTCGACTAACACCTCTCAACGATAACGTCCAGCCTTCTTCACTTGGCGATACTCGATCGCTCGGCATGGCCTTACGATTGCCCGTCCATCTGTGGCTGTCGCGGGTAGTTCCTCGCACCACTTGTGTGCTTCACCCAAACTTCTCCTTAGTTGCGAGACATGTATGACTGGGTGGATGTGCGAACTCTCTGGCAACTCTAGGCGATAAGCTACTTGCCCTATGCGCTTCAAAATCTGGTAGGGCCCGTAATAGCATACCCCGAGCTTAGTCGCAGCCCTTTGCGCCGTCGTACGCTGCCTAAAGGGCCGCAGCTTCAAATAGACATAATCGCCTGGCTCAAAACTTTCTTCACGCCTTTTGCCGTCATGAAAGGTTTTCATGCGGTTAATCGACCCCTCGAGAGTTCTCTTTAGTTCTCGTAACATTAAATCCCTCTCCTCAAGTTCTCGTCCTACTTCATCGTTGATTGCCACTCCTTCCGAATAATTTACGAGCGTAGGTGGTTTGCGCCCGTATACCAACTCGAATGGTGTAGCCTTGGTCGACTCATGGTAAGTAGTGTTGTACCAATACTCGGCCCACGGTAGAAAGTTCTCCCACTTCTTCGGAAATTGGTGCACATAGCATCGCAAGTATTGTTCTAGCGTGCGGTTAGTCACCTCGGTTTGGCCATCTGTCTGCGGGTGATAGGCAGAGCTCATTGATAACTTGGTCCCTTGAAGTTTGAAGAACTCAGACCAAAATCTACTCATAAAAATTCGGTCACGATCAGAGACAATCGAGCGTGGCACCCCATGTAACTTCATGACATACTCAATGAAGAGCTTGGCGATAGACTTTGCCGTGTAGGGATGCGTGATCGGTATGAAGTGTGCGTACTTTGTCAGTCGATCAACCACGACCATGACTCCATTGAACCCATTTGAGATAGGCAGCGCCTCGATGAAGTCCATGGTGATGTCCTCCCAGATATTCTCGGGCACGGGCAAAGGCTGCAATAGACCACCCGGTCGTCGTGCGTCAGCCTTAGGGCGCTGGCACTCGTCGCAGTGCGTGATGTACTCCAGAACTGCGTCTTACTGCCCTGGCCAAAAGAAGGTATTGGCCATCCTCATCCAAGTACGATAGAACCCCGAATGTCCTCCAATTTTCGAGTTGTGGAAGTGCTGCAAAATTTGCTTGCGAAGCTGCCCACTATCCGGCACAAATACTCGGCCTCGGTGTAGCATAAGACCATTGTGAAGCTCGTAATCGGCTACCGCTGCTTCGCCAGCCTCCATTGCCCGTAGCAAATCTTGACATTGGGTGTCATTCTCTTGAGCCCTTCTAATCTCCTCCCATATGGCCCATGTTGGTCCGGTTATGGCTTCGAGCTCGGCGACATCCGTCCGCCTCGACAAGGCGTCGGCCACGGCTTTTGTCGACCAGGTCTATATATTATCTCGAAGTCAAAGCCCATAAGCTTCGAGACAAACTTTTGTTGTTCGGGCATCACGATTCGTTGCTCCAGCAGGTGCTTGAGCGGTTGTTGGTCGGTTACGATCCAAAAGCGTCGCCCCAAGAGATAGGGCCTCCAACATCGTACAGCTTCTACCACTGTGAGCATTTCCTTCACATATACGGACAATCCTAGTCGTGTCGTGCCAAAAGCCTTGCTACGGAAGGCCAAGGGACGTCCTTCCTGAACTAGCACCGCACCGATACCCACATCGCTCGCGTCTGTGTGCACCTCAAACAACACATCGAACCTTGGCATGGCTAGAACAGGTGTCGAGGTCATCGCACCTTTAAGCTTCTCGAATGCAGCCTCACTAGCTTCGGTCCACTTGAACCCGCCCTTCTTGGTCATCTCGGTTAGTGGCTTAGCAATGGACCCATAGTCCTTCATGAACTTCCGGTAGTAACCCGTGAGCCCTAGAAAACCCCTTAATTGCGTCAAGCTGGTTGGTTTCGGCCATTCGACCATAGCTTCAATTTTCCTTGGGTCGACCTTTACACCATCATGTGAAATAAAGTGACCAAGGTACTCGACCATCTCTTGTCCAAACAAGCACTTGGACGGCTTGATGTAGAATGAGTTGGCCTCCAAGATCTCAAGCACCACACGTAAGTGCCCCATGTGCTCGTCCCACGTCTTTGAGTAGACTAGAATGTCGTCGAAGAATACCAAGACGAACTTGCGCAGGTGGTCTTTGAAGATGGAATTCATGGCAAATTGAAAGGTGGAAGGGGCGTTGCATAGCCCGAATGGCATCACCAAATACTCGTAGTGTCCTTGGTGCGTACGGAAAGCTGTCTTGGGAACATCAGCTTTGTGGAGTCGAATCTGATGGTACCCGGCCCTTAGATCGAGTTTAGAGAAATAGCGTGATCCTCCTAGCTCGTCGAGCATGTCGTCGACACTCGGTATAGGAAATCGATCTTTGATAGTTGCGGCATTCAGTGTGCGGTAGTCAGTGCAAAACCTCCACGTGCCGTCTTTCTTCTTAGCTAGTAGCACTGGTCATGAGAACGGGCTTGAACTGTGCTGAATGAGCCCAGACTCAAGCATCTCGCCAACTTGCCTCTCTATTTCGGTTTTCTGAAAGTGCGCATACCGGTATGGATGGACGTGTACCGCATGCTGCTCATTGACCAAGGGTATTCGGTGATCAAACTCCCGGTGCGGCGGCAAGCCCTTAGGCTCACCTAGGACTCGGTCGAACTCCTTGAGTAATGTGCGCACCTCGCCTTGATGTGTGTCGGGTTCGGATGTGGGTGTGCTCGTGTCTTCGACCACGACGGCGAAGATTTGGCCACCCCCGCGCCAAACCCTTTTCTATGCTCTTGAGACCAACCTCCTTGGTCCCACTAACTTCACTAGCTTTTAAGGTAACTTGCTGTTCTCCCGCTTTGAACTTCATGACCCTAGTTTTGTAGTTGGTGGTCACTTCTCCCAATCCTTCGAGCCATTGGACTCCTAACACCACATCAGGTCCAACCAGGGGTAATGCGTAGAGATCGGCCTTGATGGTGACTCATTGGAACTTGATTGGCACATTGCGATAGGACTCGGTGCACCTTAACCGTTCACCATTGGCTACCCGGACTTCAAATGGCTCGATCGTGGTGGTGGACAATTTTAGCTTTTGGGACAGCGTGGTGTTGATGAAATTGTGGGATGACCCATTGTCCACGAGTACGACCACGCGGCGGTCCTTGATCCATGCCGGTAGCCGCAACGTCCTCGGTCCTCGGTTTCCAGCCATGGCGTGCATCGAGATTTCAGCTTCTTCTTCGAGCACTTCAGTTTGAACTTCGCTCTCCTCAGCCTCGGTTTCTTCCTCATCATCGGAGTCAGTGACATCGATTAAAAACGCCTGCTTGCTTCGGTGGCCCGGTGCGAATTTTTCTTCGCATTTGAAGCACAGGCCTTGCTCGCGTCGGCGCCTCATCTCCTCGAGCGACAGACGCTTGACTTCCGAGATTGGTGGTCGAGCGTTATTTGGTGGCCGTATGCTGGGCGCGACATTCGTCATGCACCGTGGCTCGAGGAAGCGTGCGTCCGCCCGTCCCCTTCGCGTAGCGGCGAGGTGATCGTCGCGACGTCGGGCGATCTCCATGGCCGCATGCATCGATTCGGGCCGCTCCAATCGAACCTCTGCGGCTAGATCATACTTAAGCCCGCCAATGAATACCCTGACCAACGCAGCCTCGGGCCAGTCCCTAACGTGACAAGCTAGCTTTTAGAACTCCTTCATGTAATCTCGCAGGCTGCCGGTTTGGCGTATGCGCGAAACGGCCTCGTCGTAGTTATGGTAGTTGGAAGTTCCGAAACGCGTGAGTAACTCGCATTCGAAATCACCCCACCTAATGGCTCGCTGCCGTTTGCGGCATACATTCGTGAGCCATTGCCACCACACGTTGGCCTCGCCATCTAGGTAATAGGCCGCGTATCGAACACGGTCATTAGCCTCGGTCTCGTTGAGCTCAAAGTATTACACGGCCCGGTTGAGCCATGCCTCTGGATCAGTGTCGGTGAAGGTGGATAGCGTGAGCCGCGGTTTGTCGAGCCTCAGGCGGTCGTGCGCGTTAGACGCTTGTGACCGTCGATCGAAGTCCTCCTCGTGCTCGCGCTCATCGGGACGATGTTCCTCCTCCTCGGGTCGATCGCGCCTTGGCTGTCGTGGAGGTGGCCGCGCAAAGCGTTGGAAGCCCCGTACCATCTCCTCGAACCCCTGGTTCACGGTTTCCATTAGATCCCGAACCGATGCTTTGGTCGCGTCGAGCCCCTCACCGAAAGTATCCATGACTTCGCTCATACTTCGAACTTGAGCGTCTAGGTTGTCGATCTTGTCCTTCATCTCCTTGTTGGCCATGGCTTTCTTTTCCTTCTTTCGTTCTTTACTTCGAGGACTCGTCTTGAAGATTTTTTTTTTTTTTTTTTAGAGGGGACGAAAATAAAGAAGAAGAAAAGGAAAGGGAATGGGGTAGGAAAAGACACACGATCTAGATACTCTCAATGAAAGCACCAATGATGAAGATCGCGTGTCCCGATTGCCGATAAGCCACAAACCAGTGCCTTGAATCGCCGATAGGTGTCTCGAGGTTTGCACAACCGCACCCCTTGAAACGATAAAATTGCAAAAGAAATCGAAAAGATATCTAAGGCAAAGTGTTTGAACAAAAGTTCGGTTTTTCTATTAATTTCTGAATGAATTTTCGAATGATCATGGGGCATATTTATAGATGCCAAACTAAGTCTATTCCTAATCTAAGAAGAACTCCTAATGCTTGGAAATAAATAAAGTCCTAAGGAAACTAAATTACTAATTAAAGCAATAAAATATTAAAGTCCTAAACAATCTAGAAATCATAATGGAATAAGGAAACCAAATAATTAAGGGGTCTTGTAAAGCCTTGACTTGCACTCCAAGCCAAACATCCAAACCGCCTACTCGCCGCCCTTCGATCTCGCGCGCCTTGCCTTAGTCCTCGAGGACTAAGGTCGCGCCGCCCGTCCCCGCGCGTGCTCCGCTGCTGCACGCCCCGCTCGAGTTCTTGCGTCCAGCGGACTCCTCGCGCGCGTCCCTGCCAGCCGAAACCTCCTCGCGCGCGTCCCTCTCGTCGCCCGCGTCCGCGCCACTCGCCTCACCTTCCGCGGCCACATTTTGCCCGAGCGCTAGCCGCGCGCTCTTGCCCGTTAGGTCCCCATCGTCGGCTTCGCATGCTCCGCACACGATGGCCTGCGTCTCGCCCGCCTGCCGCGCTAACCTCTTGCGCGCATTATAAGCCCGGCTCGAGGCGTTCTTCAGCTGCCTAGCCACATCCGCATCATGCGGGCTCGGCACGCACGGCTCGGGTGAGCACTAGGGCTCAATATAAAATGTCCAAGGCTCGACTTTGGTATTCTAAAACACTTAGAAAAATATTCTAAGTATTATAATACCACTCTCGGCTCTGACTTGGGAAAATATACTCGGAACGAAAACTAAGGTTCGGATCCGGTAAATTCTCGAAATGACTAGATATCACTAATCAGTCCAAATTAGTGGATTGATCTTGACTTAAACTTGACATAGAAAAATTCCAAAGAATGATCAATCAAACTTAGGAATAATTTAGCATTTAGCATATAAAATATAACTAAAAATTTCTGAAAATTACGGACCTGCTGGGTAAAAGCCTATCGGAAAGGCTGCAGGCTTGGTTGCAGGAACTGACGGTGACGAAGGTTACCGGGCCGCGCAGTGAAGGAAAGGATCGATTACATTGAGAGAGTATTTCACTTATAGTCGAGCAGTGAAACCGTTCTTAAAATTTATACTGATTTGGGGCGTTACAACCTATCCTCCTCAAAATATTTCCGTCCTCGGAAATACAAAACTAAGGTGCTAGGCTAGAACTTCTTCTACAAACTATGTACAGAACATAAAATAAAAGTACATATATATATACATCTGAAAATCTCAAAACTTGAAATCTGGATAACGAGCTCTGATCTCGGCCTCTCTCTCCCAAGTGGCTTCCGACTCGTCGTGACGACTCCAGCAAACTTTGACGAGCTCTATATCTCTGTTCCTCAGCCGACGGACCTTTCGGTCCAGAACTGCTACCGGTCGCTCATCATACGTCAGGTTCTGCCCGACCTCTAGCCCGTCAAAGTTCACTATGTGGCTCGGGTCATACACGTACTTTGTCAACATCGACACATGGAAAACGTTGTGTACACCCGAGAGCTCTGGGGGTAATGCCAGACGATAGGCGTTGACGCCAACTCGCTCGAGAATATCAAAGGGCCCTATGAATCGGGGCTGCAGCTTCTCCCTCTTCCCGAATCGGACAACGCCCTTAATCGGCCTGACCTTTAGGAACACCTTATCTCTCTGCTCAAACTCAAGCTCCCTTCTACGCTTGTTAGCGTAGGCCTTCTGACGGCTCTGTGCCTCTCTCAGCTTCGCTCGGATCTCGGCAACCTTCTGTACCGTGTCCTCAATCAACTTGGGACCGAGAACCTGTTTCTCGCCAACTTCATCCCAATAAAGGGGTGAGCGGCACTTGCGACCGTGTAAAGCTTTGAACGGTGCCATCTTGATCGACGAGTGATAGATGTTGTTATAGGCAAACTCCACAGTGGGTAACAACTCCTCCCACGAACCACCACGCTCTAGAACACAAGCTCGAAGCATGTCCTCAAGCGTCTGAATGGTCCGCTCCGACTGGCTGTCGGTCTGTGGGTGATATGCGGAGCTAAACTTCAGTTTCGTCCCCATGGACTCGTTCAAACTCTCCCACAAATGGCCGGTAAAACCTGGGATCTCGATCTGATATAATCTTGGCAGGAACACCGTGGAGTCGAACGATTCCTTGGAGGTACGTCTCAGCTAGCTGCTCCATGGACATGTCCATCCTGACAGGCATGAAATGGGCTGACTTCATCAGTCGATCCACAACTACCCATACCGCGTCGTGATGCTTGGCCGACATCGGTAATCCCGTGACAAAGTCCATGGTCAGCTTCTCCCACTTCCACTACGGGATCTCTAAAGGCTGTAAGAGACCCGGTGGAACCTTGCGCTCTGCTTTCACCTGCTGGCAAATCAAGCACTTCTCTACAAACTCGACGACGTCTCTGTTCATCCCCTTCCACTAGAATGACCTTTTCAGGTCGTGATACATCTTGGTGCTACCGGGGTGCGCCAAGTATGGAGCACTATGCGCCTCTGTCAAGATCTCCTTCTTCAGGGCCTCGACATTCGGCACAACTATTCTGCCCTTGTACTCCAAGGCACCATCAGTGCCTCGGTAGAAACCCTCAACTCCTCCGGCATGAATCTTTGCCCCCATCGAGCGAATGAACTCGTCGAAGGCTTGATCCCGCCGGATCCTGTCTCGTAACGTGGGCCACATCCTCATTGCTCGAATACCTACCAAAACTGGCAACTTGGGAGGTCATTCGACCACTTCTAGCTCCATCCAAGCGAACTCATGAATCAACTGACGCTGCTGAGTGATCATATAGGTCAGCTCGCCCTTTCCCTTCCGGCTGAGGGCGTCGGCAACTACATTCGCCTTGCCCAGATGATAGTTAATGGTACAGTCGTAATCCTTCACTAGCTCCAACCATCGCCGCTGGCGCATGTTGAGCTCCTTCTGCATGAAGATATATTGTAGGCTCTTGTGGTCTGTATAAATCTCGCAGTGGCCTCCGTACAGATAGTGTCTCCAAATCTTCAGGGCTTGAACCACTGCTGCCAACTCAAGGTCGTGAGTTGGGTAGTTCACCTCGTGCGGCTTTAGCTGACAGGAAGCATAAGCCACAACCCTGCCGTCTTGAATCAAAACACAGCCTAGACCCTGCTTCGAGGCGTCACTATAGATAGTGAAACCCTGTGCGGGGTCCGGAATAGTCAACACTGGGGCCGTCGTAAGCCTCGCTTTGAGCTCCTGGAAGCTCGACTCACAACGACTATCCCACTCAAACTTCACCGATTTTCTCATCAAACGAGACAAGGGCAGGGCAATCTTCGAAAAACCCTCGATGAAGCGTCTATAATAGCCTGCCAAACCGAGAAAACTCCGAACCTCGGTGGCATTTCTCGGTGTCGACCAGTTTCGAACTGCTTCAATCTTGCTCGGGTCTACCTCAATCCCTCTGGATGTGACGATGTGGCCTAGAAAAGCCACTCTATCGAGCCAAAATTCGCATTTGGAGAACTTGGCGTACAACTTCTCCCGTCGAAGTGTCTCCAAAACTGTCCTCAAGTGCTCCTCGTGCTGCTCTGGACTGCGGGAATAGACCAAAATGTCATCAATGAAGACAATGACAAACTGGTCCAGGAATGGATGGAAGACACGGTTCATGAGATCCATGAATACTGCTGGCGCATTGCTCAAGGCAAACGGCATCACGACGAACTCATAATGACCGTATCTAGTTCTGAAGGCGGTCTTCGCCACATCGGCCTCTCTGATCTTCAGCTGATGGTAATCAGAGCGGAGATCGATCTTGGAAAATACACTGGCTCCTCTCAGCTGATTGAATAAATCCTCAATTCTGGGAAGCGGATACTTGTTCTTCACCGTCAACCGGTTCAAATCCCGGTAGTCGATGCACATTCTCATCGACCCATCCTTCTTCTTGACAAAGAGGACAGGCGCTCCCCACGGTGAAACGTTCGATCGGATAAAACCGAGACTCAAAAGCTCCTGAATCTGAGCCTTCAACTCCTGAAGCTCTTTCGGCGCCATGCGATACGGCGCTTTCGACACTGGTCCTGCTTCTGGGAACAAGTCGATAGTGAACTCCACCTGGCGGTTAGGTGGTCCTCCCGGGAGCTGCTCGAGAAAAATGTCCACAAACTCTCGAACAATGGGAATATCTCTGGGAGACAGCTTCTTCGAAGACTCCCCAACGATATTGACAAGAAATCCCTGACAGTCCTGTCTCTGCATGTACTTCGTCGCTTTCGCCATGGAAATACCGCGCGGTAGGGTTCGAGACTTCGTCTCGAAGAACGTGATGTGGTCTCCCTCAGATAAGTGTAGCGTCACCTCCCAGTCACGACAACGGATGTCTGCGCGGTATCTCGACAACCAATCCATGCCAAGAATCAGGTCAAAGTCATTCATGTCAATCACAAACGCGTCTACGACTAGGGTTCGGCCTCCAATATCAATGCTAAGGTTCTTGGCCAGGGAACTCGTAACTATCTTCCTCCCCGATGCGAGGCTGGTCTCGAGGGGGTCGACAGTACTCACTCCCTGGGCCCCTAAGGCTGATAAACACTTGGTCGAGACGAACGAATGCGTCGCCCCGGTATCAAATAGAACAAAGACTGGAGTATTAAGTAAGGATAGCATGCCAGACATGGTACCTGGCTGCTCTGCGGCCTGATCCTGGTCGAGTGCGTAAATATGCGCGGGTGCTCCACGCTGCTGCTGCTATCCTGGGGGTCTCTAGGCTGGCTGTCTCGGTACGGGCTGTCTCTGGGCAGGCTGTCTCTGTGCTGGGTGTCTCTGAGCTGGCTGGGGCTGTGGACGGTCTGGGCAGTTCGTGACCAGGTGTCCTGGGCAGCGGCAGTGATAGCATATGTTCTGCCCGACAAGACACTCCTCACGGTGACGACGTCCGCAGGTAGCGCAAGCCGGCAGATCCTGTCGGGCTGGCTGGCCCGCCTGAGCTGGGCCTCTCTATCCACGGTTCCCCTTATCCTTGCAATCATCCCACTTCCTATTGTTCTTGCCCTGAGCTGGCTGGGCAGGTAGAATGGCAGCTGGCTGTCTGGCTGGCGGTTGTCTCTCGGCGTCTCTCTGCATGTACGCCTCGATCTGCTGAGCTCTCTCAACAGTGTCCGCATAGTCAAGATAACCATGGCTGGCTACCGGCAGTCGAATGTTACTCCTCAACCCATCCAGAAACTGGGTCGCCCTCTTCTCCTCGGTGTCCACCAGATGTGGTGCAAAGACACTCTTACGAGCGAACTCCCGCTCATACTCATCAACGGATCAATCTCCCTGTCGAAGGGCACTGAACTCCCGGGCCATCATCTGACGTACCTGGCGAGGATAGAACTTGTCCTCCAGGAGCGTCTTAAGCTGGGCCCACGACAGAGCCTCTCTCTCATCCTGGGTACGGAGGCTCCAATAGCCATTCCACCACTTGCCTGCGGCGCCCTCAATCTGCAACTCAGCGCATGCAATCTTATGCTCCTCCGCTATCCCCATCAGCCGAAAGATCCTCTCCATCTTACGGGTCCACTCGCCCACTGCTAGCGGTTCTCCCTCCTCATCAAAAACGGGTGGGTTGTAAGTGCGAAAATGACCGACTGCGACGGCCTGATCGGACTCTGCTGGAGCATGGGGATCTCGGCGAGGCGGCATTCTGAAATTCTGGGAACGTTTGAATTGATTCGTATAGCCAATTAAGAAATAGCCATACTATACTTTGAATAATAAAGAATATAATATCCGAAAACACCTAGCTGGGCTAGAGTTCCGGTATACTTAAACTGCTATGTTCTGGCTCATACTGGAGTTCTGACTTAGTCTAGAGTCCTTGGACTTAGCTGTTCTAGAGTTATGTCTAGAGTTCTCGTCTTAGCTTATATTTCTAGAGTTCTCCCTCTAGAGTTCTTTCTTTCTTATAGGAGGATAGTTATCTAGGCCCCATACTTGAACTGAATTTAGCACTTGCAAAACTTAAGCTGAGTCAGGAGACTTACCTCAGAGTCGGTGCGGGATGAGCGTGGCGTGGTCATGCTTTTCTAAACTTTGAAAGTATACAGAAACGCACTCTGCGCTCTGATACCAGCTTCCGTGGCACCCCGCCTTACTAGTTTTGAAAAATCAGAGTAAAATTTTTGCTTTTGTTTTTGAAAAGTGGTGCGAGCTTGGTTTTCGAAAACACTAACTTGTTGCGGGATGACACAGATAAAAACTTTACTTAACTTACTCACAGACAGAAATAAAACATGCAACCAAACTATTCGCTACGGATAATGGAACTAAACATGCAATGCCTGAACTGTCTCGCACAGTCTAAGTCTGCTAGCGGAAGCATATCCGAAATACAACATACATGCATACATATCCGAATAATACATGATCATAAATACAATGACATAAAATGTGCGTAAAAATGCCCTCGACTGTCATGACCACGCTTTGCCACGCATAGCTCACCCGGCATGCTCGACTCCGTCTCCTGAAAAACACAATGGGGGCGTGAGCAAACCACTATGTTCCGCAAAGACCAGTACCGAATAAGACATCATGTGTAATAACGTATCATGAACATAAATATATAAGAGCTGAACTGTAAACTTTTCTTTTCTTTCTGTACTGTGGTCAAAAGACCCTCGGCCTCGGCCGCTCGTGTGCACACCCTGATGGGATATTAAGGCCCTCGGCCTCCACCGGTACCAGGCAAAACTCGAAAGGCCTTTAGGTCGGCCAATCACCTGGAAAAACTAACTGTCTCGAACATACATCTGTCATGGTACATATATTATGTATAATGTGGAAACCAGTACATGACCCCCACCTGATAACTGAACTGATGCAAGTGCTGACTGGAGTAGCGGTTGGAGTCTCAACTCTCCTTAGGCTACATAAATTTTTAAGCAAAAGAATGCTAAGTATAATGCTCGGAATATTAAATTATACGCTAAAAAGCACGTATAATCGAATATCATAAACTCAGCATATACATAAATAAAATGGTACTGTACTGGTGCGGACTACCGGTAACTGGCCGATTCTCAGGTGATCACGTTCTGGGGGTCGCCTCCCCAGAAACCCAGGATGACTCTACTGGGACGGGCCAGCTGGTGCCCGGGCACGGCTCTGGGCACGGCTGGTGCGGCCGGGCTCGGTCCCTAGGGCCGCTGGACTAAGCTGGGCGCGCGCTGGCATGGATGGGCACGGCCAGATGCTGCTGGCACGGTCCTGGTATGACTGGTGCCTCTCGGGTGCACGCTGGGCATGGCCGAGGCTCAACTGTGGCGCTGTCGTGCGGCTGGGCACGGACAGGCACTGTGATGCGGATGTGGTCATTGACCCCGGCGAACCCGAGGACGAGAACCACGATGGCCTCGAGAGATGGCGAGAGGTTAGGCAAGAAAGGGCTCGGGCACGGGCTAGAAGGGTGTGCGCACGCACTAAAGCGCGTATACCGACGGGACGCGGCAATCGAGCCGCGAGGCGTGCGAGTCTAGGCCGGGTGAAGAAGAGATGCGCGACGAGTAGTGCACGTGAACACGAGGCTTGAGCCGACGACGAGAGTAAGGCGATCGTGCCCGGGAAGTTGGGAGATTAGTGCAAGGTATGCGCGAGGGATAGACGTGCACGACGTATGCGGGCTAAGGCAGAAGGTGCACTTGGGATGGCTGCGATGGCACGGATACGCGAGTGGACTGGGTCGATACGATGGGCCTGATAGGCGGGCGCGAGTGGGGCGCGATGACAGGAGTCACGCGCGAGGCGCTAGTCGAATGGGACGATAAGGTTGGCAAGACGAGCGTGTGCGAGAACCGCGCAAGTGGCAAGGACGCGCGGGGAGCGATGGGCGAGCGAAAGAGGGACGCCGAACGAGCGGGCGTGCGCGACACTCGCGCGAGGGACGAACACGCACGGGTGCTGGGACGCGAAGACGTGACGCGGGAAGGACGCGCGCGTGTGGGAGGGACGCGAGCGATGCTTTGCGCCACCAGGACTAGCGGGCGGTGCGAAAGGCGCGCGCGCGTTACCGCGCGCAAGGAAGAATAGACATAGCGAGGCGGCGCGTCACGGACGGCTAGGGTTTGGGGCACGCAACGACTTGGTGGGCAAGCAAAGGATATGGACGTGATTTACTTAGCTTAGTTAGGAGTCTTAGTTTGGTTAGGAATCCAAATAAAAGGCATGTGCCTATTAGTTTCCTATTTGTCTTTTAATTGTTTGGTAAGTCCATATTCCCTAGATGTTAGTTGCATTAGGATTTATTTACTTGCATAGATTAGGAGTTCTATTTAGACTAGGATTAGATCTATTTGGTATCTAAAAATACCCACCTATGTACCATTTGAAATAATGATGGTTGAAGAATAGAAAAGAGTCGAACATTGTGTTCAAAGTTCTCGTGTGTTTTCTCCTGTGAGTTTACATAGAGTTCGTGATTGAAATAGGACCAACATCCAAGTTTCGTCACAGTGATTGGAATAGGACCAACATCCGAGTTTTGTCACACCTATCGCGAAGTACGAAGGCGTCGGCGCGCGTATTAGCAACTTATTGCGAAGGGACCAAGGCGTCGGCGCGGGTTTCGAGCAAGTCGAGCTAGACGTAACACACGATCCTTCATCACACTGGCCAGACGCTGCTGGCAAGGGGAAGGCACGAACAGAGGCCACACAGGCACTGCCGGGTGTCCCTTAGGTAACAGGGCACTCGGGCACGCTGCTGGGGCACGCACCGAGGCCACTGGGCTCAGCTGACCCGGCCCGGGTCAGCGCTGGTGTCCCTGAGGTAACTGGGCACTCGGGCACGCTGCTGGGGCACGCACCGAGGCCACTGGGCTCAGCTGACCCGGCCCGGGTGAGCGCTGGACTTGGCACGAGGCTCTATCGTGAGACCTCGTGCGCTGGGCTTGGCACGGCGCTGCCGGGCGCCGTGCGCGTGGGTCGTGCACGCTGGGTGCGTGGACAGTGACCAAGGCCGGTCCTTGGTATGATCATCCGGTGACATGCAACTCATCTCAACTTAGTATGATCAAATAGACACAAATATCACATAAAACACTAGTGGACCCCGGGTCCACATGCATGATACTCGGGAGGGCCTAAATGGCACGTATGAGCAACTTAACCTCCGAACCAACATTCTTAACTTATAAAACTACTCAGGGCCGAGTGTTCCATATCAAAAATTATGACTATAAGGGCTAATGCATGTGTCATATCTTGCATGTACAATACTAAGGCTCGGGAGCCCAAAAACGAACATTTTCATGAACAATATGGCCAAGGCAATGAACTCTAATCATGCTCAAACTTTAACACCATCAATGATATAATATTTAAGGGTGATTTAACTAACAAATTCGACTTAGGCATGCTTGCTACTAAAATTTCATTTTTAAGGCCATTAACTTAATAAATTCGGAACTCACATATAAACACATGCATGGCTTGGTTTTTCTTCATGAAAAATCTTAAAATTTCATAAAATAATTTTGGGAAGAAGTTGCCTCGGACTAACCTTCACCAAAATGCAAAAACGAAAGTTAGGGCTTGCTAGTGCCTTGCTCACGGCCTTAGGGCTTATGGCTATGCTCGGAGTGAAAATGGTCAAGCCAATGAACTCCAAAAGACTTATAAAATTCTAAGAAACACTTAAAAAATGATAAGCCCTGGAAGAAGTCGCTTGGAACTCGAGATAGCTGGTCCTCCTCCTTCCCCGGGCTCTCTCACGCACGTGTGGTGGCAAGGTGGTGCTCTCGGCCTTCTCCCTCAAATTCTGAATATGCTTAAGTGTTTGGAGTGTCAAGAACTCATAATGTCTGAAGAATGACCATTATATAGGCTGAGGGGCGGAGGTTCCCATGGCTGGTCAAAGAGGGGACAATATAAGTGGGAAAATGCACTCCATGGCATGGGAAAATGGGACCAAGGTCTTGGGCATGCATTGACCTGACTTGGCACGATTTTTGGTGGTCAAATGAGTGGAGAATCTCAGCATTATAGGTAGAGACAAGGTCTGGATAGACTGGTGGCACATGGGGGACAAGAATTCCACTACTACATTAAAATAATATTATGCCCATCACTCCACTTTGCATGCGAATTGAGATGACTTCCCTTAATCATTGTTAGGGCCATTTTAGCTTAACTTAAACCTTATTAAGTGTATAATAATCTCAGCCTTTGGGCCCTGGAAGAATTGGGCTGGAACTCCAAGAAATGGGCTCAAGAAAATGGACTGACGCTGTCTCGCGCTGGGCCTGGGCGCTGCTGCTGGGCGCGGCCTGCTGGGCTGGTACGAGGCCTGCTGGGCGCGAGGCGGGGCTGCACGCGGGGTCAACATGGGCTGAGCGCGGGAACACCTTGGGCCGGGTATAATGAGCTGAAAATGGCTCTCCCACACTTAGAAAAGTATAGGGAACTTATGGCTAGGCCTTGGGCTCGGTCATGGGGGGTCTTGGGCGCGAGGGTGGGCGCGGTCACGGGGCTCGGCGCGGGCTCGACACGCACGGCTTGGGTGAGCACTAGGGCTCAATATAAAATGTCCAAGGCTCGACTTTGGTATTCTAAAACACTTAGAAAAATATTCTAAGTATTAAAATACCACTCTCGGCTATGACTTGGGAAAATATACTCGGAACGAAAACTAGGGTTCGGATCCGGTAAATTCTCGAAATGACTAGATATCACTTATCAGCCCAAATTAGTGGATTGATCTTGACTTAAACTTGACATAGAAAAATTCCAAAGAATGATCAATCAAACTTAGGAATAATTTAGCATTTAGCATATAAAATATAACTCAAAATTTCTGAAAATTACGGATTTCACTTATAGTCGAGCAGTGAAACCGTTCTTAATATTATTACTGATTTGGGGCGTTACAAAAATCCACCATGACTAAGGCCTCCGGGCTAGGTGGTCGATCCTATCGTTGGGTCGGTGAAGACATGGATCCTATTGGAGACCTCAGTGGTAAGTCGATTATCTTTATTTGATTCTTGGTTTCGTCGAATTTATTTTTCGATTTCAAGAGAAGGGGAGATGGAGTTCATTATGGATAACTCGAGCAGACCTCAGTGGCAGGTCGATTATCTTTATTTGATTCTTGGTTTCGTCGAACTTATTTTTCGACTTCAAGAGAAGGGAGATGGAGTTCATTACGGATAGCTCGAGCAGAACTCAGTGGCAGGTCGATTATCTTTATTTGATTCTTGGTTTCGTCGAATTTATTTTTCGACTTCAAGGAGGGAGATGGAGTTCATTACGGATAGCTCGAGCAGACCTCAGTGGTAGGTCGATTATCTTTATTTGATTCTTGGTTTCGTCGAATTTATTTTTCGACTTCAAGAGAAGGGAGATGGAGTTCATTACGAATAGCTCGAGTAGACCTTGGCGGCAGGACGAGTGAGTTCATTCAGAGAAGTTCACGAAGGTCATTCGGATTTTGAGAGAATATACAACAGGCTTGAATTTTAAATTTTGAACTGAGGGCGATAGGACGAGGTGGTGTAAGAGAGCTCGAACATGGTGATCGAAAAACAACAAGACGTAAGTTCAAACTTTTAAATTCAAGACTTCGGTTTTTGGTTTTCGACCTCAGTGGTCGTTCAACTTTCGGTGTTCGACCCCAGTTGCGGGTCACTCGATTTTCGACCTCAGTGGTCAATCAACTTTCGGTGCTCGACCCCAGTGGCGGGTCTCTCGGTTTTCGACCTGAGTGGTCGTTCAGCTTTCGGTGCCGACCCCAGTGGTGGGTTACTCGGTTTTCGACCTAAGTGGTCGATCCGCTTTCGGTGTTCGACCCTAGTAGCGGGTCACTCGGTTTTCGACCTCAGTGATCGATCAGCTTTTGGTGTTCGACCCCAGTGGTCGATCAGCTTTCGGTATTCGACCCCAGTAGCGGGTCACTCGATTTTGGACCTCAGTGGTCGATCAGCTTTTGGTGTTCGACCCCAGTGGTCGATCAGCTTTCGGTATTCGACCCCAGTGGCGGGTCACTCGGTTTTCGACCTCAGTGGTCGTTCAGCTTTCGGTGTTCGACCCCATTGGCGGGTCTTTCGGTATTCGACCTCAGAGGCAGGTTTTTCGGTATTCGACCTCTGAGGCGGTCTTTCAGTTTTTGACCTTAGTGGTCATTCGGTATTCATTTGGGGTCCCGATGCTCATTTGGAGGTTTGGTAACTACTTGGTGGTCGATGATTTATTCAAATTATAACCTCAGTGGCAGGTTGACGGAAACAGCCCGAAAAAAAATTTCACTCTTAGATCGAGTCATGCTTACTCGACCAGAGTGGTGGGACTAGACCAGTCTTAATGGATAAAAAGGGGATATATTGAAGAATAAGCCTACACATGGCTAGGATACGTGGCATTATGCTATTGGACAAGCCCAACTTAGGCCATAAGGTACATTCCCCCTATAAAAGGGGGCTAAGGTATCCCATTCTCTCATTCTCTCTACATTCATAATTATACTCTTGGGATTTGGAGTGATACTGACTTGAGCGTCGGAGACCCGACGCCGGGACCCCTCCCGGCGTTGCGTTCTTGCAGGTCCAGTGGCCGTTCGAGTTGAAAGAGCCCGGGTGAAATCTTATTCACTTCATTGGCACCGTCTGTGGGACCCGTTAAAAAGCCAAATGGAGTTCCGATCGAAATTTACGAAAATCCTCCTTCTTCTCTACTGGTCGCCGCCACCTCCGCCGCCGCCCGCCGGCCAAAGTGCTCCGATCGAAAATTTTCTTACGTCACCGTGTAGATCTCCTCGAGGTGAATCTCCCCTTAAAATTTCATGCAAAAATTCATCCGGGAAGGCCTTCAATTTGGTCGGTCAAACTTCCCGGATCTAGGAAATTTTGGTCAACTCTCGACTTTCAAATGTATTTTCCCGGCGATACGTAAAGGCTATGAAAGATCCGGGAGCACCACTGGAATCCTCTCGTCGAGACGAGTCTACAGTGCTTAACCTTCGCCGGACACCGCCGCCGGACGTCGCCGTCCGCCGCGGGTCGCCGCAAAATATCCTCCGATCGGAAAGATCTTTACACCATTGCGAAGCTCTTCTCGTGCTCGTTCTACCCTCAAAATTTCAAGCTAAAATTCCACCAGGAAGGCCGTCGATTTGTCGGTAAATTTCTAGATCTAGGAGAAAAATGGGTCAAAATCCAGTCATCTTCTTCATTTTCCCGTCGATTTCCAGCGATTCACTTTGAACCGGAAACACCATCGGATTCTACTCACCGAGATGCACCCTATGCTGGACATTCCAGCCGGAGCCGACGACCTCTACCGGCAACACTTTTTCCGGCGAAGCTGCAGTTCCTATTTTCCCGATGAGTGGATTTTGGGCGTGAATTCGAGCAGCCAGTATTTCCTCGCGCGCAGGGAGGCCCAGTGACACAGCCCGCGGTCCTCGATCCACCAGGAGTGAAGCCCATCTCGCGGTCAAGCCCAACAAAATACCCGCGGCCCACATCTCATCAGCTCCTCGCGAGCCGGGCCCAGCCCGCGCGGCCCGCCCCTTACACATTTTCTGGCCCGCGTGAGCCTGCCTTTCAGCCCGCCCCAAGCCCGCGTCAGCCCGCCCTTATGCCCGATTTCCCCTCAGCAATCGGCCCGCAAGAGCCCGAATTCAGCCCGCGACAGGCCCGCGTGCTGCCAAGCCCCAACAACATGGCCCAACCGTCATTTCTGCGGCCTAGCTCCATGTATCCGCAGCCTAACTGCGTGTATTTACACCCCAGCGAGTTATTTGGTGGCCCAGTGAGCAAATCCAGCCCCTCCAGTGGCCCAGAATGATACAAACAGCCCTATCTTCTGCCCAAAATTAATTCGAGATGATTAAAAGCAAACAAGAAGGTAATTTGGGAGATCATTCTCATGATGAAGGTATGAAGTGGATTAAAATTTTTAGCTTGAGGATTTTTAAATTGGTGGAATTGGACAAATAATTTGATTTATTTGTGGAGTATTGGTGGATTTGTTCGAGGAGAATATTTGACATATTTGTGGAGTATTAGTGGATTTATTTCGTGGAGAATATTTGCAATATTCGTGGAGCCTATTTGGTTTATTGGTGGAGTACTATTAGATTTATTTGTGGAACATTATTTGATTTATTCGAGGAGATTATATGATTTATTCGTCAATATTATTTGATTTGGTCGAGGAGATATTATTTGGAATATTCATGGAGATTATATGATTTATACCAAGAGATATTGGATTGGTTCGTGGTGATATTGGATTCAATCGTGGAATTATTTGATTTTTTCGTGGTGATATCTGATTCGATCGTGGAATTATTTGATTTGCTCGTGGAGATATTGCTTGATATATTCGTAGAGATATTATTTGATTTATTCATGGAGAACTCATTTGATTGAAAATAAATGCGAGTCATGATTTCGAATTGAAAACATTTTGTGATGGTGCTTATCGTGTGTTTGGTGCATTTATCGACGGGCTCGAGGAATGGATTAAAATTATATAATTTGATAATTCATAATTCGTAGCTTTTCATCTTGATTCTCACGTGAAAATGTGGAATTTTATTCGAATTGATTATTCACAATTTTTAAGCATGTCATTGCTCGATCATGTCTTAAATCGAGGAGATGGTGATGATTGTATTTGATCTCTTATTTTCCTTGCGTGGAGAATTGCAAAATAGATGACGTGAATATAATATGGATAACGATTTCTCTTTGAATTCTTGTCGAGGATAAATCGAAACAACCCGAGTCTCGACAAGCTATGGTGGACGAGTTGTGGAGTTTCGAGGACAAAGTGAGAGAGCATGGATCCATCAAAGTAGGGTGATAAGGAGGTACGAGTCTGGATGGTGCTGATCGCAGGTGGCAATTTCAGAGGCAGAAATCATTCTCTTTTGGAGAGGTAGGATAATTGGGAGTGGCATTCTCGACTTTCAGGTATAAAATTAATCCCAACTCTTGTGAGTGGTCAAGTTCGACCGACTCAATATAATGCAACATTGAGTCTCTTAGCATTCTTTTTTGGAGTAATGTTCATTGTTTGAATATTCTGGGCGAAATATTGTTGAGATTGTGGTGTATGTGGATATATCCGGAATTATTATTTGGGTGACTAACGAAATGCAGACAATGAGGTGTACGTGGAGCCTCGAACAAAATCTGGCACGACTAAGGCCTTCGGGCTGGCCAGTCTCGAGTTGTCATGACTAAGGAACTCGTTATTGGGAGTAACTCAACTGAATTTTTGTGTGGTGCATTCGTTTAAGGATTGTTTGTAGCTGTAGAGTATGGTTTATTATAATTGTTTGTTGAATTCATGGCTTTGTGAAATTCTGGTTGATTGTACATTTGAGTGGGTGTTTATGCGATTTTATATCGTGGTAGAGACTTGCATGAATATTGAGGTGTGGTATAAACGACTGTGGACCAATATGATGGTTTTGATTTATTCATCTCTTGTTAATATCGCTATCGGGATTGCAAATTGGATGATGTGCATAAAATACAACTAATGGAGTTTGTTGAATTCTTGATGAAGAAAATGCATAAGCAGGTGGACTGGATATTGATTATGGTGAGGAATGGAAAGCATGGAGCAAACAACAGCTCAAGTCGTCGTGTACAAACAGGAAAGGGAGTTGAAAATTATGCTCGATTTTTTTTTTATATTTTTCGATATAACTATAACTATGCATTTGATGAGACTTCTGCCTCGTGGTCTTTGGAGTGTTATTCTTTTCTACCTCAGTGGCAGGTCGAAGTGTTCGAGATGTTCAAGAGTCTAAAATCCACCCCGAGTGGTCATCTGTTCGAACGGTCCCATTAGCGGGCTGGGCAGACGTTAGTTGGTGGCCCTGAGGCCGAAAACCCACCCTGAGTGGTCGTCTGTTCGAACGGTCCCATTAGCGGGCCGGGCAGACGTTAATTGGTGGCCCTGAGGCCGAAAACCCACCCTGAGTGGTCGTCTGTTCGAACGGTCCCATTAGCGGGCCGGGCAGACGTTAATTGGTGGCCCTGAGGTCGAAAACCCACCCTGAGTGGTCGTCTGTTCGAACGGTCCCATTAGCGGGCCGGGCAGACGTTAATTGGTGGCCCTGAGGTCGAAAACCCACCCTGAGTGGTCGTCTGTTCGAACGGTCCCATTAGCGCATGGGAATCTCAAGCGGCTGCAACATACCTCCGGGTTTCTGGTGCTCAGCCTTCACTTGCTGACACACTAGACAACCACTCACGAAACGGGCCACTTGCCTCTTCATACCTCGCCACCAAAATGACTTCCGGAGGTCCTGATACATCTTCGAGCTACCAGGATGGATGGTGTACGGGGCACTATGGGCTTCTCTCAATATCTCCTTTCGCAGCTCCCACACCTTCGGAACACATAATCTACCCTCGAAGACTAATGCCCCATCAGATGCAACTGCGAATCCTCCAACTCGACCGGATTTCATCAACTCCTTCATTCGGCATAGAAAACGATCATTCGGCTGCTCAGCGATAATCCTCTCGCGAAGAGTCGGTCCCACAACCAAGGCGGTCAACACACCTCCGGCTGCCGAAGTCGACTCCACTGCCTCTAACTGCAGTCGCTCGAACTCCCGAACTAGGACATCCTGCTCGGTGAATAAGCAAGACAACTGGTCATGACTCTTCCGACTCAACGCGTCGGCGACCACGTTAGCTTTCCCGGGATGGTAGCTAATCGTGCAATCGTAGTCCTTGACCAACTCAAGCCATCTCCTTTGGCGCATATTGAGCTCCTTCTGAGTAAAGATATACTTCAAGCTCTTATGATCGGTGAAAATCTCACACTTGCCCCCATAGAGGTAGTGCCGCCAAATCTTCAAGGCGTGGACAACAGCAGCTAACTCAAGATCATGAGTGGGGTAGTTCTGCTCGTGAGGCTTCAGCTGCCTCGAAGCATAAGCTACAACCTTCCCTTGCTGCATTAGGACACATCCCAAACCCATCTTCGAAGCGTCACTATAGATGGTGAACTCCAAAGTAGGATCGGGAATCGACAATACGGGTGCGGTGGTAAGTCTCCTCTTCAACTCCTGGAAACTATCCTCGCACTCGGAACTCCATTCAAACCTCACGGCCTTCTTCGTAAGGTTGGTTAGGGGTCGGGCTATCTTCGAGAAACCCTCGATGAACCTCCTGTAGTATCCTGCTAACCCCAGGAAACTACGAACTTCGCTGGCACTTCTTGGTGTTTCCCACTTGCTTACAGCCTCGATCTTGCTGGGATCCACCTCAATGCCTCTAGTTGTCACAATGTGGCCAAGGAAAGCCACACGATCCAGCCAGAACTCACACTTCAAAAACTTGGCATATAGCTTCTCGCGGCGAAGAGTCTCCAGCACAATCCTCAGATGCTCCTTGTGCTGATCGATGTCCCGAGAATAGACCAGAATGTCGTCGATGAAAACGATCACGAACTGGTCCAGGTAAGGATGGAAGACCCTATTCATAAGGTCCATAAACACGGCCGGGGCATTGCTGAGTCCGAACGGCATTACCACAAACTCGTAGTGGCCATAACGGGTTCGGAACGCAGTCTTAGAAATATCTGACTCCCGGATCTTCAGCTGATGATAGCCAGACCTCAAATCAATCTTCAAAAAGACGCTGGCTCCCCTCAGCTGGTCGAAGAGATCCTCAATACGAGGAAGAGGGTACTTGTTCTTAACCGTCAGATGGTTAAGCTCGCGATAATCGATGCACATGCGCATTGATCCGTCTTTCTTCTTCACGAATAGGACGGGCGCACCCCACGGAGAAACACTCGGTCGAATGAAACCAAGCTTGAGCAGTTCCTGGATTTGGGCCTTGAGCTCTTGAAGCTCCTTCGGCGCCATACGATAAGGAGCCTTAGAAATGGGACCAGCTCTTCGGTGTTCGACCCTAGTAGCGGGTCACTCGGTTTTCAACCTCAGTGATCGATCAGCTTTTGGTGTTCGACCCCAGTGGTCGATCAGCTTTCGGTATTCGACCCCAGTAGCGGGTCACTCGGTTTTCGACCTCAGTGGTCGATCAGCTTTTGGTGTTCGACCCCAGTGGTCGATCAGCTTTCGTTATTTGACCCCAGTGGCGGGTCACTCGGTTTTCGACCTCAGTGGTCGTTCAGCTTTCGGTGTTCGACCCCAGTGGCTGGTCTCTCGGTATTCGACCTCTGAGGCAGGTTTTTCGGTATTCGACCTCAGAGGCGGTCTTACGGTTTTTTACCTTAGTGGTCATTCGGTGTTCATTTGGGGTCCCGATGCTCATTTGGAGGTTTGGTAACTACTTGGTGGTCGATGATTTATTCAAATTATAACCTCAGTGGCAGGTTGACGGAAACAACCCGAAAAGGAATTTCACTCTTAGATCGAGTCATGCTTACTCGACCAGAGTGGGGGGACTAGATGATATAGGATATTATATACTAGACCAGTCTTAATGGATAAAAAGGGGATATATTGAAGAATAAGCCTACACATGGCTAGAATACGTGGCATGGTGCTATTGGACAAGCCCAACTTGGGCCATAAGATACATTCCCCCTATAAAAGGGGGCTAAGGTATCCCATTCTCTCATTCTCTCTACATTCATAATTATACTCTTTGGATTTGGAGTTATACTGACTTGAGCGTCGGAGGCCCGACGCCGAGACCCCTCCCGGCGTTGGGTTCTTGCAGGTCCGGTTGCCGTTCGAGTTGAAAGAGCCCCGGTGAAATCTTATTCACTTCATTATTATTATTATTATTATTATTATTATTATTATTATTATTATTATTATTATTATTATTATTAAATGCCTAATTGTCTTTAAATGTCTAAATGTTATTATTATTATTAATTTAATAATGTGTATAATTTATAAATTATCCGGTTTTATTTAATTGTCGTGCGATTGAACCGAGCTATTTTATTGGATAAGTAACGAGCCCGAGAAGACCCGGCATGAGTCTTTGGAAACCGCACCTCGCCCAAAAATCCGAACCTGCGACCCACTTCCTATATGGCTTGGGGAGCAAGATTTTTACCCTAGGTTTTGTTTAATCTTAGCCTCGACACCAATTACATTTATTCTTTGGGCTGCCGAACTCATCTTTTCGGCTGGTAGTGTTCGCTAAATTCAGCCTCATGTTTTGAAATCCGGCCCTAAATGAACTTATCATAAGCCCTTTTTCAGTGCTTTCAATTCGGCTATATATATTATTATGCTCATTAATCNTTTTTTTTTTTTTTTGTTCTTTTATCTTATTTGCATTTCTTACAATGTAAATGCTGAATGTGAGTTGACCTATGGACAGAGGGGGGTTGGGATAGGGATAGGTTAGAGAGGATTATGGGTACAGGAGCGGGCTTTAGTGATCAGGTTATTGATGAGATTCAGCAGATTTCTATCTCGGAGGGAGGTCTCGACGGTATGAGGTAGAGACTTACATCTTTGGGTGCATTCTCTACGACCTCGGCTTGGGGGGAAGTACGGCAGGGTCACCGACCTAACCTTCTCTTCGGGGCCATCTGGACCGACCTACTTACACCGACCATCTCTGTTTTCCTTTGGCGCCTCCTTTTGCGCCGTCTACCGATTGATGCTGTGACGTAGGCGAGGGGATTCTCCTTCCCCTCGTGTTGCTAATGTTATGCTCAGACAGGCGACTTTCAGACCGAGACCTTCTCCCATTTATTTTTTGAGAGCGAGACTGTGAGGAGAGTGTGGGAGCATTACACCAGTTATACACATATTCCCCTACCCTTCACAGATTCTTTCTTTGAGCTCCTGAGTTTTTCCAGACACCGCACACACAGTAGACACGTGGGCTTCCTTATTCTTTGTCTGATCCTTTGGGCCACCTGGACAGAAAGGAGTAATACTGTAACGCCCCACTTTATTTTAAAAGATTAATCGAATTTATTTAATAAAAATCAGAGTAAATTTTTCGCATTTCTCGTTTAAGTTTAAAATCCAATGGGCGCTACTTATTTTACCAAGAGCAATTTATCCAAAATAAATCAGAATGAACCTGCACGTTTATCAAGATCCAAAAATAATAAAATAAAAGTACATTCCAACAGTTCAATCAGTTCAACACTTTTCCAAAGTCAAACCAGTTCAAACATAACCCAATAAACCATAATGAGTTCATAAATGTGAAAGCAAATTAATAAACATAAATAACAGGCAAGACCACCAACTCGCCTTGCCTCGTCACCCGCCAACTGCTTAACCTGCATCCGTGAAGAGCAGGTGGGAGTGAGTACAGTTAAATATCGTACTCACACTATGCATAGGAATAACATAATAATGGTATGGTCGCAGCATGAACATAAACAATAATCACAACACGTCTCATCTCCTAATCAATATCACACCATTTAACCTTACTCCTGTGCACATCTATTTCTAGCCGCAGAACGGGGATTCATTACCCGAAGGCGGGAGTACGTGCCACTGTAACGGACACGGCCTTCCATATGGGCTTACGTACCTCACAAGGGCACGGCCATATCAGGACTTAAAGGAGATTGCCACACAAGGGCACCGTACCGTAACTCGACGTGGACAACCGTACCGACGGCCGTAACAGCTCACATCGATAGGCTACATGTTCATTTTCATACATAGATCACACCAAATTTGCAACATGATTAAAATCAAACATATGCATAGATAATTTTTGAATAACAACCCACCTGGAAATCGAGATAGGATATCACACTAAAATAGCAGATAAGTAGGTCGAGAGCTCGACTCCTCAAACACCTACAATTAAGTGATATAATACGTCAATAATCTATCTCACTACTCGAATTTAACATAAAACCCACACTTAATCAAAATTAAGGCTTAAAGGATTTTATCGGATTTTTCGTGGACTTGGAACTCTCACATTTTTAAAAGAAAAGACTCGGGGAACAAAAATGGAGTCTCGGGACTTAAAATAATTTTTCTCAAATTTTTATCATTTTAAAAATATTTTTAAAACTGAAATCGGTATTAAAAACGGCTTTCGGAACTCAAAATAAACCAAAAAGGCCAACTGGGCCGCGCTGGAAAACTCTGCCGCAAAAGTGGGCCGAAATATATAAATGGAATTGGGCCCAACACTCAAAACAAATGGGCTGGAAAGCTGAAAATCACGCGGGCCGAGGCGCGGGCTTCTACGGGCTCGCGGGCCGAAGGGAGTGAGGGGAGGCGCGGGCTGGACACCGGGCTCGCGGGCCTGGGCGCTGGGTCAAGAAGCGGGCCGCGCGCGGGCTGGAGCGGGCCAAGCGGCCCGCGCACCTGAGGTGGGCGAAAAATGAAAAGGGCTGCCTGGAGGAGGGTTCGAACACGGGACATTGCACGCGAAAGTGAGCCCAGCATACCACTGCACCAATTGCTTGGATGGGAATTAAATGAAAAGAACTTTACTAAAGGTAAAAGAAGCGCCTGCGACTTGAACAAAAATTCTGAACAAAACTAGAACAGAGCCGCGTGAATCAGTAACAGAACGGGAGCTGCAACTTCTGAACAGGGCCGAACCAAAGTCGACCAACTCGACGACGACACATCTAATGGCAACCGGGATCGAGAAACGGATAAAATTCACGAAAATCACAATTTACAATGTTCGAATTTTTATAAAAATCGGGCTTTAAAGAGTCGAAGGACAAAACGACAAACAAGATACGAACAACACATATACGAACGAGACGGCCCGAAAGATTACAACGAGTCTCGGAATTAACACGAAATAGTCACAGCAATTAAAGAGCTCGCTTTATACAGTAAACGAGAGTTCCGAAATCCACGAATAATTTACGAACATAACGAAATAAATATTCGAACCGATAAATAAACCGAACTCACAAAAATCAACGAAACGATTCAACGCGTACAATAGAACCAACGACAGTATAAGCACACAAGTTAAAATAAGGGAGTTCGCCGATTACCTCTCTTCGGGACTTTACGAGCTAGGGAAAGGCACGAACGAACTAACAAAAAAAATCGAAAGGACAGACGGAACTCGAAAGGTCGGGCTCGACGAACGGAACCCGAAACGCCTCGAAAGGGCTGCTCGTGAACGGAATGGTCGCGGGAAATGGTGGCGACGGCAAGGCTACGCACAGGAGAAAGTCCCGCCGGAGAGCTCGCCGGAAATTGCAGGTTCGAATTCTCTCTCTCTATTTTTTTTTTTTTAACTGATGAGAGGGACGAAGCTGTTGAGCGAGAGACACGATTGAGTGATCCTGAGGGATGAATTCTCTGGACCTATTCTTATGTAACCGAGGCGAACGTGACATGAGAATCTTGCTGAAAGATCGGAGCTAAAATTTGAAGAGGGAGACTTGGTCGCAGTCACGCGAAGGAGGAAGGGGAAAATATCTGCTCTAAAATCTCACGTGAGAAAAAGAAATTGGGCCAAGATAATACTCTCAAATGGGCCAACCAAAATTGTATAAGGGATATGGGCCATTTAATGTGGGCTAATGGAAAAATTGGGTCTAAATCAATTAAATTGGGCCGAAAGAAATACAACGCGATAACAAAATTTCTCGATCGATTCCATTGACGACGAATAATAAATAATATACACGACTACTAAAATAAAAACCGAATAGTTATTTATATAGTATACACATTAATAATTTAATATTAATAAGCATTTAGACATTTAAATTTGCCATTAGGCATTCAATAATTAATAATAATAACAATAAATAATTCCAACTAATTCATAAATAAACGGGGCGCTACAAATACGAAGCATAGGGATAACTCTTTTTTGTTTTCCCATATTATTTTGCAGGTTGATCGACATCTCTCCCTCCTTTCTGCTTTGAGCAGACTCACCCAGAGAGATTGGACAGGTTGCACGACACCCCACCGCCTTGCACCACCTCCGCAGCCGCCTGCCCAACATACTCGACCCAGAGCAGTTGTTTGGCTGAAACTCGAGTTGCCTTGGGTTAAGCTAAACACCGACGGAGCTTTTGACCGACATACTCGAGTCACTGGAGAAGGGGCCTGATTAGAGATCACAGCGGCGCCCTCATTACCGCTTTCCATGCACCATTTCAGGCATCCTCGAGCTATGACGCAGAGATTCAGGCACTCATGATCGGTCTCCAGATTGCTGCCTCGATATCGTCTTATATTTGGATTGAGTTGGACGCTGCCACTGTCGTCACACTCCTGACCTCTGACCATCAGGGCACTTGGCAGATTCAACACCCACTCATGCGTATTAGAGCCATACTTCGATCGATTAGATATCGAATCTCACACATCTTCCGTGAGAGGAACCGACCTACTGATTACCTTGCTGGCATAGGGTCCTCCTCTACACAGAGACGTATTTTTCAGCCTGACGACATTCCTCTACGCCTCCGCACACTTATACGGATGGATCGGATTGGATACCCATCGTTCAGATTTGGACAGTCGGACTTACATTTTGGGACCTCTACCACACTGTGATGCTGACCTTTTTGCCGGGACTCTCCCCGGACCAGGATCTGTTATCTTTATATTTCGTTGTCAGCTTTTCCTTGTATTTTTTCTTGCTTTTGTTTTCTATTTTTATTTTATTTTTTGTTTGACTTGATGTATCAGACATTGGTATTATAGCTTTGTACTTTTCAGCCCATTTAGGGCATTTTTTTAAACAAAAAAAAAAAATAATGCTGAATGTGAGTTAGCACATTTATTTTGAGGAGGTTATTTGTCTTTTATGGGAGCTCTAAAATTCGGCTATCACGTGTCCTTCATGCCATTTTTATGGTTTAAGTTTTAGTATGATTTAATTCTTTCAATTCCTTTCACGCCATTAAGCTTAATTGGAGGGGAAATTATTATTTTCCTAAATATGTAAATACCTCATCTAGCAAGGAAGGAGTTATTTTTTTATATAACCCTCAGCCCCTCTCATAATTTTCACGCCTCCATCTCCTACTCTCATCATCATCATCAATCATATAGAACCAAGCCTCCCATCGGGCCTTCATCTCAGCCCCGTTGCGCCCATTCTCTTCGCCGCAGACAAGCCTCGCCGGCCAGCAGCTCCACGCACAGCGACAAGCAGCCGCGGACGTACCTGTTCGTATGAGAAGGATCCCGCGACCAGCAGCAGGCAACCCTTCATCCCGTTGAGGCCATCACAGACGCACCCACACCGCCCGCGCGAGCCAAGCAACGCTGTCGAGCCCAATACGCGCGCACCAATAGCCCGTCTCAGCCTTCTCTTGCTCGTTTTCGTGTGTTAATCCCGAAAACGGTACAAACGGCTTAAACCCCATTTAATTCATGGATTTATGTGTTTATTGTTGATGGTCTTGATGTATTTCATGTTTTTGGTTTAATAATAATGTGCTTATTGAGATCTTTTTCGGTTCGTATGAAATTGAAATAGATCATATAAAAATCGTGTTAAGTACTGTGGATTTGGAACCCTACAAAGTCCCTGGTCTTATGGTGAAGGCCTCGGACGATATTTGTGATTATTGAGTCGTTTATGATTTATCGAACGTGTATAATCGCGGTTCATTTGATAAATTCATAATAAATTGCATACTGATCCGATCGATGTGAAATTTTGTATGAAGATTCCTGTGTTGATTATGTAGCTCGTTTTAAATATTCATAATTTTATGTGGTTTGTAGCTATTTTAATTAATTAAAATAATTTCTGGTCAGATTCATGTTGAATGCATAATAAATTGTGTAGTGCTCGAAATCGGCTGAAATTCGAGTATGTTGTGTCTCTGGAATGTTTAGATGATGTGTTAAATTTTCATAACTTTTGGATTCTGTTACTTAGGTAAATAAACTATTTTGTGTTTCTGCCAGAAATTGTTTTAATTGTGAAAAATTGATCTGTTACTGAAAAACTATGATTTTTACTTGAAGGGCCTCTTTTGTGGTATATTTCATTCTGTTAAAACATTGGAATTTTTGGAGTTCATTTAGGTTTAGTTATGTTGAAAATTCGAAAACTGCTAAATGTTGTAAAAATTTTAATAAATCGCATGTTAAGTGTTTAGAGCTGAGATTTTTACACACTGCTATTTACATGCTGAGTTTCCTTGGATGAAGATTTCATAGGCTAATTCATTCATTTGGTCTGCTTGTTAATTTATACTCTATTTTGCCATAAACTTGCTCGAATCTATATCTATACTACTCTAAAGGGACGAGTGTTTTTGTAAAAATATGAACTACCTAAAAAACCCTTACTTTGACATATTTTTAATGGTAAATTAGTAATACACAAATACACATTATATTTATATTTTTAAATATAAAAATAAATTACCTAAAAAACTCTTACTTTGACATGTTTTTAATGGCAAATTAGTAATATACTAATGTCCATCATATCTTATATTTTTAATTATAACTGATATTTAATTAATTACATACAACTACATGAACAAATCATTCCATACTCCTAAAATCAACTACAATATGTTGGTTTGACACCATTATTTCTCACGAATTTGTTTTCTTCCACATATCTCTAAAACTATTTGATAGAATATAGAATTGTTGTTTAAAAAACGTCATTATTTTTAATATAACTTTAATGGTAATATTGTAATCACATTTCATAACTCTAATATATAAAAGTTCTTTAAAGAAATTAAAATTGATCCCAAAAAAAGCATAATAAAACAACATATACAAAATGTGTAATAGTATGCGAGATTAATTGTTGAATGATTGTTCTGCAACCTAAACTTCTAATCAATTCAATTTCTTCTGTACATAAGACCAGAACAATTTTATGATATTGTATAATACTAAAACTTAATCTATTTGTTTTCACGTCAAATGAGATACCACTTTAGCAACATGGATTAATTTTAACCATATAATTATCTACAAATTAATTAAAAATATCTCGAGAATCGTGATATGATTTACATGTTGAAAACTAATTAATTTTAATCAAAAAAGTATATTCATATATTATCATTACTCATCTATCTATTAATAGGTGTTATTATAATAAAATGGTTTTTAAGAAAAAAAATGTCGAAATAAAAAATTTATATATTTGAGTATAAATGAGAAGATTATAATTATATATAATATAATATAAATATATAAAATTAATTGATATAAATAAGACATATGATTCAAAAGCGTGCTATACTTTAATTTTATGTATTTTTTAACAAACCTAAAAGTTATACACACACAGACACATATATATTAAAATACACATGAAAAAACAATTTAAAGTTAAAAAATAATAAATCTAATAAATAATATTAAATTTATAATTAAGTTGTAACACTTACTAATAACTATTAAAAAAAGTAATAAATAAAAATATTATAATTAGTAAAAGTAATTGTAGAACTTTTAAATTTGTACTTATCGATGTAAGCGAGCCAAATTGTTCACCACATGTCAAATTTTTGCTTTTATTAGTTCAGTGTATATATTTTAGACGATAGACAATAGTTATTTATACTTTTATCCATGTAAGTTAGAAATTTATTTTATTTTCTAAAAAAAATCTTTTGATAATTTTGATTTTAAATAACGTTTTATTTGCTATTAGTTTTTTAATATAATATATAAATACCGTATTATATATATACAATAATACTTTTTATTATTTGATATTTAATGTGCAAGAAATGTAACTCAATTGATAAGTTAATAGGTAGTCTTGCGATAAAATAATGAAGATTTCTTAAAAAATATACGGATTAAAAAGTTCATGTGTTTAATATATTTTTAATAGAAAAATTATAAATACATCTAATTAATAACAAAAACTCCTACATAAGAAATATAATTTATAAAGGAATAAAAAAAATGGTACATTGCAATGAAAAATCCAATGGTAATATATATCCACTGAAAATCTCAAATGATATTTTATTCGTATAGCTGTCATTGTAAAATTTCATTGACTATTCCAACAGAGATCAAATTACATTATACTGAAATTTCAGTTGATTTAATTAATCTAATTATCATTATTTATTATTGTGTGAATCTTTGTTTGAATTTTTTTCGGGTCATGTTTCAATAGTTGGAAAAAATGTCACTGGAATTGTAAGAATTTTAATGGAAGTTTTATTCAAAATCTACCTGCAATGGTGGATACAAAATAATTTCATACTTGAGGCATTATTTAATTAATAGAAAAGGTATACCATTAAAATAACATAATATCATTATAATTTATAAATTATAGTTTTCATAATTTGTCATCTTTCTCATCTATAATACATGTTTACACATCAATACAGGTACAATTAAAAAAACATAACTTGCCTCAATTCAACATAAGCAAATAATTGTAAACAATTATGTTTTTTAAAATTTTTTGAACAAAAGTTGACTCGACAATATTATTGAGGAATTTATGAATTATAAATATTCAATTATAGTATAAATTAAAAAAAATTGTAATTAAATATAATATAATATAAGATATAGAAATAATTGATATATAATGAGACAGATGAACGAAAAAATTCTAGACTTTATATTATGCATTTTTTTACAAATCTACAGTTAAGAACATGTAAAAGAACAAGATAAAAGTTTAAAAAAATATTAAATATGATAAATAATATTAAAATAAATAAATTGTGACACGTACTAATAAATATGAAACAAAGTAATAAATAAAAATGTTATAATTATTAGAAGAAATATAAACATTTTATAAATATACTTATCAATGTAAACGAGCTGAGCTGTTAAACGCTTGTTAGTTTTTTGTCCTTATAATTTTATGTGTAAATTTGATGTGATAGACAATAGTTATTTGTCCATTTATCCATGTAAGTTACCAAAAGAAAATCTTTATTATTCTAATTTTAAACAACTTTATTTGCTATATTAGTTTTTTTAATATAATATATAAATATCATATTGAACACATAATATAAGAAATATCTAATTTTTAAATATTTAATATGTAAGAAATGTAACTTACTTGGTAAATTAATAGGTAATCTTGAGATAAAATAATGAGTGATTTTTGGAAAAAAAAAATATAAGAACTAAAGAGTTCATGTTTTTAATATATTTTAATAGAAAAATTCTATTAATCAATAAATATTACATGAAAAATTAATGTTTAAGAGGACTACAACAAATTGCTATATTGCAATGAAAAATTCAACGGTAAGGTATTCTACAGAAAATTCCATCGAATATTTCATAAATTTTGTTTTCATTGGAAAATTTCATTGGCTATTCCTACTGAGTTCAAATTAAATTACATGAACTTTAGTGGATTTAAAAATTTCAATTACTTGAATTTCCATTCGAATTTTTTTTGGACCATATATTCAATCGTTAGAAAAATTGTCATTGGAATAGTTCAAAAATTCAATGGAAAATCCATTGGAGAGCTAATTGCAGGGATAGATCCAAAATAATTTCATATTGGGGGTATTATTTAGTTAATAGAAAAAATATATCATCAAAATAACATGTCACTGTAATTTATAAATTATACGTTACATCATCTATCACCTTTCTCATTTGTTATACATTTTAATAAATCAATACAATCACAATAAGATAAAATATATTTAAGAAACCAAAGGACATGATTTTTCTCAATTCAACTTAAGAAGATCGTTATATTCTTGTTGTAATTTTCGTTGGAATTCTCATTTTCTTCTAGTAAAAGTAGGACTCCAAATCTATATGAAAAAAAAAAAATGCATTATATATAATATTGTGTGCAACTATTATTACGAAAATTTTGATATGATAGACAATATAACACATTCAATGTAATTGTCGTTTAATTTATGATAATAAGTAATTTTTGTTTCAAAACAAACAAGATACTTTGAAAGGTCCTTAATTATTTAATAGTATTAGAATAATTAAATAAGGGGTAAGAATGATGAGAAAACTTATAGCTCTCATTAAATCCAAGAGTAAAAATACTGATAAAATTACTTCATGTACAATATCAATTGGAGCTGGCTAATGAGAAATATAAAACATCAGTAATGCTAAGGAGTCAATTGTTGGCTCCGTTAAGTTTGCTCCTTAGCATTACTGTATAAAACATACTTAATATATATTTTAAAAATTGGGTATGTTAATCTTAAAATTTTTTAGTTAAAAATTTAAGGAGTGGCTAGGGAGTTCCTGGAATCAACACATTACTTTCTATCATTAAATATTTTTATTTTGAAATACTTCATATTTTTTATTTGTTACTCTTTTTATATGTAATATATCACATCATTTTTTTTCAATAATGTTTGAGTTGACCAATATATTGCAAATAAAAAAAAATAATATAATTATTTATATCGATATATATATATATATACATATATATATATATATCAGTACTATATTAAAAATAATAAATTGGCCTAAAATTATAGTATATATTAATTTTTTTAATTCAAGTTAAAATCAATTTTATTAAGTATAAAATAACATAAGATAAACCTGTGGTATATTTTTCTTACATAAATTTTAAACAATTTATATAAAAAAAATAAAAAAATAGAGGTAAACTTACAACTATTCCCACATTTTGGCTAGAGCGCCCATTTCCGATATATATTTGACAGTGGTTTGCCGTAATGCTGAAACTATGGCGAATGCACCTTAGGTACAAAGGAAGCAAAACGAAGTGAAGTCATAGATAAAAGAAGGAAAAGACTAGGCCAGAGAAAGGAAATGAGATAACATTAGCTATGTGAATTAAAAAGACAAATAAATGAGTTGTACTTTAAACGATTATTCAATTACTGCTTGAAAAAGAACCCTATAATGGTGGTACCATATATGTATTCAGTGATTATAAAAATGACTTAGTTACTTAATATTTTATCAAACATTGGAAAAAATTGTAAACTTTTTAATCTAATAATTCGTATAAAAAGTACATTTTTATCGAATATATTAAATTTACATTGTATCTTATGTGATTATAGTAGTTGTTGCCTAATAAAAAAGATAATTTGAAAACATCATTATATAAAATACATACAAAAAATAAAGCAATACATATAAATGTGCTTTAATTATTTAGCAAATAAAATATTATTTGTCTATGAGTTAAGAAACAAATAATATAATAGTAACACAATGAGAAAAAGAATACTTGTAAATTTTCTTAAAGAAGTATAAATACCAATATTTACAAACAAAAAGTCTTTGAAAATTACTACTTTTTTGTTGCTAGCGTTTAAATATATGGACTATGTAAGAAATTGGTTTTCATAAATAATGATCATATTTTTTTTTATTTTTAATTTTAAATAATTAAAAAGTCCAAAAATTTGTAATACATAATGTATATTTCAATCATGACTCCATAATAATAAACATTGAAGATGACTAAGAGTATCATAATATAATAAAATTCTAATTCTTCTCCTATCAAATATTTTAACAAATGATATGCTTCTCAATATTTTCTCATTGTTTTGATTGTTTTGTTTTGTCATTGTTGGAGAATGAAGAAGTGATCTTTTTCTTAAATTTTATAATTATTTTGTATGATGAATAATGTTGAACAATAAATGCATTAAAGAAGTTATAGGCACACAAATATTGCATATTCAAACGAATGTGAAAGATATTATGATAAACAATTCTAAAATCATTACAACAATCATGATGGTCAATAATTTTCAAATAATAGATTATATTGTTCGTCTATATTCCAAATAAATAACAATGTCGGCGTATCAAAACAGTTTTGAATATTCGAATGAAGTTGTCACTTTTTATAGAAATATTTATAATCTCATTGGTGTATTGTACTCGAACATATGTACAATTACTTTAGAGGTACTTTCAGGTAATGTATGATGATTTCAAAAAATAATTTAGCACCTCGGGAGAAGTACATGTAACCAAAATTTTGGAAAGTCAACTTTTATTTAGAGATAAAATTCATTCCCACCTCGTGGGGCGATGCATTAATGGGGTAGACACCAATATGTTTAGAGACAGAGGAATGTAGTAGTTTATACAATGATAAAAAAATACCAGCAATTTTAATGACACGGTTAGTTATTTTATAGAGATATTTATGCATTGTTAGTAGAAGTACCTTATTATAAAGATTATACGATCATGAAGTTTGACTATATGTTGGGTCAGAATGTTTCTTAAGTGTTTGGATAAAATAAGCGTTTTGCCAAATGAATTAAGAGGAATTTTGCAATAGTAGTGATGTATTGGCCTCCAGCGAGTATGAATGTTTCTTATTAGAAAGATGAAAGAAAATCTTAGTGTTTTTTGTATTAAAGGACTTGTTTTTTATATATTTTAGTTGGGGGTTTAAAACGTTATTTCACTCTTTTTATATTAGAACATCATTACGTTAATTCTAAATAACAAAAATCACATATGAATTCATTTGTTCTATATTTTATTTCATTCCTGCAATGATATGTTTAATAAATAAATTAATTTAGTTTACAAACTTACTCAGCGAAAATCATTCGACACCACGTGCATCGCACGTGCACTTTACTAGTTTTATAAAATAGCATGCTTTGAGTTTGGGGCTGAAAATTGGTGGTTTTACTAAGTTCTGGGAGGTAAAATTTTGGTTAAAATTTCAGAGTTAAACTTGTTTAATAACCTGACCAACTTATTTTTGTGATTAAAATCTAGTATTTTCAAATATATGGCTTTTGCAATAAAAACTGTAAATCGACTCGCCTTCCGTTCCTTTGAGTGTTTGACTTGGTCAATCTTTGTTTTGGATTATATGAACTCCCATGTGTATTTGGTTGAGTCTTAGTGTCGAGTCTAAGTGTTCCAACGTCTACAGGACTTCACGAACAACTTAGTCGAATCAAGTTCGGCTAAGAATAATTGTGATTTCCGTTTAAGTCAGAATAGATGTTGATTATAGAATCTGGACTTAATGTAGGTGTTTGAAGAGTCGAGCCCTCGACCTACCGACCTGTTTGTGTGCCTTTTCTACCGAATTACCAGGTGGGTTGTTATTCTAAAATTGGCTAGTTGTTAACTATAATTTGTGGTATGATCAATGTATGCATGTGAACCATGTAGCCTTCGATGTGAGCTGTACCGGCCGTCGAACGGTTATTCCCGTAGCTATAGAACGTACCCGTAGGGTAGTCTCCTTTTTTTTTTAGCCGTAAGACCAGGGTTAAAGGTCCCTAGGCTGGACATCCTCATTTGTAAGACCTAGGTGAGGCCTTAGTCGGCGGGTGGTTTACTCCTACTGACTGGGCACCGATAGAAGTCCGAGGGGCATTCGGTGTATAAGCTCGAGGGGCATATACGTAGTTTCATAAGGTCTAAGCAGGCATAAGATACGTAAGGCCTAAGCAGGCATACGATACGTAAGGCCTAAGCAGGCATACGACACGTGCACCAGCGGTAGTCTATTGGTATAGATGTGCACATGAGTCTGAACACTGTGAATTTATGTTGAAACTTCGGATACTTAATTGATTCTTATACATGTTGTGATCATACTATCTTTGTTACTGTTATGTTATGTAAATGTTTATTGCATAGTGGTAAGAACTACGATTTCCAACTGTGCTCATCCCCACTTGAAATTAACGTTTCAGGTTAAGCAAGGCGGGTACGACGGCGGAGCAGAGCGAGTGGTAGTCGGTCTATGAGACCGGTTATTAATTGATTTGGCTTCCGCTATATCTATGACTATTTACGATTTATGCATTTTCAAATTTTGAGAATTTATGAAGTATTAAGATACTATTGGGGAGATGCCCCCGTTGACATTGTCATGTCTTAAAACTTGAGTTTTATTTTGGGAACCCATTTTGGGTGATTTATGGATTTATGGATCCCGATTTGGGAGATGGATGATTCATGTCATGAAATTTAATATTATGTTATGGAAATGTCATGAAATTTAATATTATGTTATGGAAATGTTATGGAAATGTTTTGAAAATTTAATATCCTCTAGCTTAGCAAACTCCTCATCTGTTTCCTCGAGATTGATATATTTCTTGCATCTTTTCAATACCTCATCATACATACGAGCATGGGTTTTAGCCAAAGAAGTTCGACATGGCCCCGATTGTAAACTCCTTGTCAATCCGACTCTGTTAGTTCGCGTGAACACCGACCTTCGTCAGTCCGAGCCGCGTGCTGGTGAATTGCAGGATCGCTCAGACCGCTGCCACCGAATCCACGTCTCACAGCCAGCCGCGATGATTTCCAGATGCCGATGGGAGGAGCCCTCGTCGCCACCCATTGACTATCGGTTGCCCTGGTCGCTGTACGATGCCGCGCGCACAGCATGACCCTCCGCCGTCGTTTTGAAGAACAATCGCCGCTCCCTGAATCGACGGCGCTCGAAACCCACAGCCCGAGCCCGATGATTCTCGAGTTCCATCGTCGGCTGTCAACCGCTAAAGCCTCATGCGTCACTCCCAGATCCGCCGCTCGCGTCCTCCGAGGTCGATGCTGCGTGGGATAGTGACAAAGAGAGAGATTGGAAGAGAAAACAAATCTGAATTTTGGTTTGCGAAAGAAGAAGAAGAAGAAAACATAAGGAAAAGTGGAAGAAATAAGGAGAAGCGACGGGAAAATAAGTGAGGCAGAAGCGGGTTAAGTCATATATCTATTGTATCGAGGATAACGGGTCTTCCCTGACTCTGAAGTCCTAGATACGGGAGTCGGCTGTGACACTTCCAGTCCCTCTTCACCCCAGATCAGGACTTGTTTACGCCCCCCAACGCTTCCCTTTTCTCCACTATCCCGCAGTTAGTCGACCTTGCTGACCTTTGCGACTTCCCGAGTGGGGAGGAGATCAGGGAGGTTGTTTTTGGGATTGATCCCAACAGTGTTTTTGACCCGGATGGCTACTCGTCTCTCTTCTTTCAGGCCTGCTGGGAGATTGTTGAGACTGACTTTGAGGAAGCTGTGGTGGATTTCTTCTCGGGTCACCAGATGACGGAGTACTTCACAGCAACCTCTATTGCGCTATTTGAAAACATGAACTTTTATTTATATGTATAATTTTCTTGACATAATTTATAATTTATTTTCATACTAAGAGTTATTTCAGGAACATTTTGAATTACCAAAATATTTTCATACCAAATATGATATTTAATGTCGTGAATGTTTCAAATTAACTATAGGAGGTTATATTAGAGAAAATATATTGAAAATAGGTAAAAGTAGTTAGCTACACTTTAAGAGTATTTATATGTATATAATTTGAATAAAATAAAAGTAATTAAAAGTAAAAATATATCCTAAAATGACATTGTTTTATGAATAGAGAGTGTAACAACTATTTTAATTTTTAGTCTGAACAAGGGTCTAGATTGACCATTACCATTTTCTTTTACAGGCTTGATAAAATTAATAGACATTGATTTTTTACAAAAAGAATTATCGTTTCAGTTCAAATTTATGTTTTTAAAGATTTTTTATGTTTGACATATATTTTTATTCTTAAAAGGCTTAATGGCGGGAAAATACACGACCTTTACGTGTTTGGCCATTTAATCACCACCTTTAAACCTTGGCAATTAAATACATGACCTTTACATTTTTGGCAATCCGATACATGCCTTTAACTGCCGTTATCTGCCGTTAACGGAAATCCTACATGGCTTTTGACATACCAAATGGGCATCCGAGTCAGCGCCAAGGTGGAAAATCGTGCACATGTGGCAGAATTGCAAAAATAATGCAAGTAGGGGATTTGAACCTTTGTACCTCTAGTGTATAAGATGAGCTAATGAGCCACTTGATCCAACCCAACTTATGTTAAGTATTGGACTTCATTTATATATATACCAACATCATTTTACTTATATTATATAAAATTTATACAACCTTAAATATAGTACTTATAAATAATTTATTTATTAAATATATAAAAATTTATTTGTTAAATATTATATATTATAATAAATAAATAATATATTAAATAAATAAATTTTTATTAAATAAATAAATATTATTTTAAATATGAAATATTATTAAATAAATAATTATATTTTTACTTATTTAGATATAGTTCGCAATTTAATATGTTAAATAAAGTAATAGTATCTGTTATATTGAATAAATAATATATTAAATAAATTAAATATTATTAAATAAATAATATATTAAATAAATTAAATTTTATGAAATAAATAATACTATATGAAATAAATAATATATTCAATAAAATAAATAATATTTTATTTTAAAAAGTAAAATAATGAATAATATTTTTTTATTTAGTTTTTTTATCGTAATTTAATATAATAAATAAAATAAACATTATATACTATATTAAATAAATAATATATTAAATAAATTAAAGTTTATTATATTTATAAATATTATTAAATAAATAAATTATATTTTTATATATTATGTTTTAGTTTGTCATTTAATANTTAGTGTTTCTTTTATTTTTTATTATTTTTATAAATAAATAATATTGTATTATTTAATATCTTTATTTATATAATATATATTTAATATATTTATTCATTTAGTAAATAATTATTTAATATATAAAAATAACTAAAGTTAAATCAAGTGAATTAATATAAAAATAACATTAATGATAATAAAATTTTTATTAAACAAGAATGTAATATTATTTATTTCATAATTAGTATAATTTTAATAAATAAATTATTTATAAGTACTATAATCAAAAGTTGTATAAATTTTATATAATATGGATAAAATGATGTTGGTATATATATAAATGAAGTCCAATACTTAACATAAGTTGGGTTGGATCAAGTGGCTCATAAGCTCATCTTATACACTAGAGGTTCAAGATTCAAATCCTCTTCTTGCATTATTTTTGCAATTCTGCCACATGTGCACGATTTGCCACCTGGGCGCTGACTCGGATGTCCGTTTGGTGTGTCAAAAGCCATAATGGCGGTTAAAAGCATGTATCGGATTGCCAAAAATGTAAAGGTCATGTATTTATTTGCCAAAGTCTAAAGGTGGTGATTAAATGGCCAAACACGTAAAGGTCGTGTATTTTCCCGCCATTAAGCCTTCTTAAAAAGTAGTTCATTCATTTTCAATTACTTTTTTTGTTCTTGGTGTAAAAAGTAATTCTCATTTTAACTTAGACATGTGTTTTAAATTTTTTTTTATTAAAAAACTATATATAATTTCTAAAATTTAAAAACTTTGGTAAAAAATTATTATAATTTCAATATTTTTACTTATTTATATATTAAAAAATAATTAATAAATTTATTATAATGTTATTTTATAATTAAATTAATTACAAGAAAGTAATATTAAATAATACCAATTATATAGAATAAAAAATTAATTATACTATAAGAATAAATAGATTTTAACCAAAAGATGTGGTTTGTGTCTGAAACTGATGTAGGTTGTGTAATAATGTAAAAATGAGTTAACAAAATTTCTATAGATATCCTAACATGTGTTTCTATTTTTAATAATTTTTCATACTTATAATAAAATACAATATAATAAAAAAATTAAACAAATCAGTAAAGTTAGGAACAAATGTAAGGCAAAAATTTGACATAGTTTACAAGTGTATATATGTTTAATTTTACCAAGTTTATAATATTATGATTCATCTAGAATTTTAAGGTTTTGTAGTTTTGAACTTAAGATTATACATCTTTTGTGGTTCACTACACATTAATTGATTGATATGCACATGTTATTCAATCACAATTGTTTGAGCATTATATGTGACATGAAGGCCAAAACTATCGGTTATTATACATAGTATGTAACCTTTTATATTAAATAAATTAATTTCTTAAGCGAAAATAAAATATTTTTTCCCAAAAAAATATTTTTAATGTTTTTATTTTATTTTTAAGATTATTGAAATCTAAATGAGATCGTATACCATATATTTGTAATAATTCATGTAAAATAAAGCACATTTGAATAGAAAAAAATAAACTAAAATTCGATCAAAATTTGATTTTTAATTTGAATATATATTTATAACTCATGAAAATAACTATTATTAATTAGATCAAGTATAAAAATGCATATGAAAGCTATGTCACTTGAAAAGAAAAGATAATATGAATAATATTGTAAGAAGTTGAGGCTAGATGGAATGAAGCCCCTTTTGGACCCTCTCTCTTCCCCAAAAAAGGAGAGAGATGTCCCATCCCTTCTTTATGTTTTATTTAGTTAATAAAAATAATGAAAAAGAATTCTCTTATTCAAAAACATAAGAAGACAAAATTGTAAACTATCACATGTAATTATTATTGTAGAAGATTTCAATTTTATTTTACTATTCATATTTTTCAATCTTCCCCAAACGAAAAATATTTCAAATAAACAAGATCAATTTAGGTAATGAAAGTTCGTCAACCAAAATTTTTATGCAATCTTTTTCACCATGACTTTTAAATATTATTATTTTGAAAATTTAATTTTAAAATTCAATATATTTTACACATTTCATTATGTAATGTACTTATTTTGTTTGATTAATTGAAAAAATAATACAAAAATAAAAAATAGACAATGAAAATATAAAAGAGAAAATATAATTTAAAGTTTAATTAAAATATAAATAATGTATCACGTGTTTCGCACGTACACTTTGCTAGTTACCTAAATGTAGGTAACCCATCTCCGCAACAATTTATTATGTAGTATCTATGAATAATTTTTTTTTTATTATCATATAAATGCGCTCATTAGTAATATATTTATTACCTTTAGTAATCATCCCAATTTTTAGTTTTTTACCCTTGACTTATCAAACTAAAGACTAGTCGGACTAATTTTTAAAAATTATGTTAGCTTTACTTATAAAATTATATAATTAGAAATACTATATATCTAGAAATATTAATAAATTAAATAGCGATTCAATTGTATCAACCACATGTCGAATCAGTAACTTATTAAACCAATAAATTGTCAGGTTGGGTGACGGTCCTATTTTGAAAACTTAGTTAATTCAACTCAATGGCATCACGCCCAGGGGCGTAGCTACATTGGGTCTTGGGTGGGCTATAGCCCTACCTGAAAAAATTATAACAATGTAATAGTATATTTATATCTCATTTTTGTTTTGATTTACCCTTATTAAACTTGAATGATTTCTCTTACCATTAACAATTTTGTTAATCTCAATTAAATGATTTCACTTTATTAACAAATATTGTAATTTTATTTTCATGAACGACAATAAGAAAGTAAAATTTAATCACTTTTAATAGGTAATATTAATATTTTTGAGCTTCAAATCATACAACTTTGATTTGAAAATTCTTTTTTGGAAAAATAACAACTATGTTGTATTTTTTGTTAAATAATTAGTTAATTAATAATAATAATTATAATAATAATAACAACCTTTACGAATAAATTCGATATGAAAATATAATCTTCAAATTTATTTGTCCTTTTGAAAGTTGATTTGAAATAAAATGAAGTCAACATAATTGGTATTTAATTGTTGGAATAATAAAATAGTAAATATGTAAATTCTTATATTCCACAAAAACATGCTTAATAAAATTAATATTATCAAAGGTAAACTTTTGGAGTACTTTTTCTAACCTTTGTTTTAATTTATTAATATTATATTTATTTTACAATTTCTTATCGAACAAGTGTACAAATTGAATTAAATAAATAATGTAATTAGCAATTATTTATTTGAGGTTTTGAGTGGTATTTTAAGTAATTTTAAATTCAAAACTTTTAAACAGTTTTAACATAGTGAAATCCTTATTTGAAATCTACTAGTTGAAAGGTGTGTTTTTGGTTTTAAGATTTGACATATATAATTTGTATTTGAATTCTCAGCAAATCGTAAGAAGTCTTAATGAGTTTCAGCGTTAAAAATAAATTAATTCTCTCATGACTTTTTAAAGTTTTTAAAGTCCCGATTCAATAATACGAGAATTTTTAAAATCATAAAAAGTCAAAACCTAGATACACAATAATTATTAAATACTAATTTTTTTTTAAAAAAAATCTTAAATATATATACCTTTAAGCTATTCTATTTAAAAAAAAATATGTCGATCTTTTCTACACCGATACTTGTGCTATCTTCGTAAGACAAACAACATCACAAACATAAGAAATAATTGATTATTAGATGGTGTTTTGAGGAAAAAAAAAAAAAACGATTGGAATAATTATCATGAAAAATATATGATGTATTAATGTTGCAACACCAACCGAATGTATTAGTCAGTCCCGAATAGATTTGAATCCTGGCACGCCAAACATATCATCCACAGCTTAGGCACGCGGCTTCAGCAGTCAGAATTGGTTTTTCCAATTTGCACGAAAAAAACCAAAATGGAGTTCCTGCCCTATGAGCCGCCGGATAATGACACCACAAACTCATCACGAAAAAGATGGATAAAGCAAATAAATAATCAAATCAACCGAAGGCCGAATTAAAAGCTTCGATGTTTCGTGACGACTTCAATAGTCAAACGATTGGGCCCTCACTCTAACTTGTATATCTAAACAGGGGTATTTTCGTTATTCTCAATTCGCCACGTGTCGTCAAACTCCTTCATATAATAATGTGGAGATATATTATATATTACTCAATCATTCCCACGTGTCGTCAAACTCCTTCATATAAATAATGGGGAGATATCATTTTATTACTCTACCGCTCCCCAACTAAATGTTACACGAAAAATAAATAGAGAAGAGTCTCGAAATTCCAAACATATGGAACTGGACCATCCCTTGGGTCACAGCAATAACGTGTCACTTCACATCCAGAATGCCGACGAGTCGTTCGACGTCCTCGACAAGGGCATTCCCAGCAGCAGCGACAGCGTCCAGAACAAGCTAGCCTGGCTCCGCTCTCAGATCATCGGCGGCGCAGCGGAGTTCGACACACCCTTTGGGCGCCGCCGCCTCACCTACGCCGACCACACCGCCTCCGGCTGCGCCCTCCGCTGCATCGAAAATTACATCACCACCACTTTCCTCCCCTTTTACGGTATGTAATTAACATTAATTAATAATTTCACACGCATCTCCCCAAAAAATAAAAAAAAAATGTAATTGGTTACCATTTCTTATCTCGAAATTAGGCAACAGTCACACTAGCGACAGCCACGTGGGCAGCCACACGACGCGAAGGATCCGCGAGGCCGCGGACTACGTGAAGAAGTGCCTGGGCGGCGGGGAAGGGGACGCCCTGTTGTTCTGCGGGTCGGGTGCCACGGCGGGCGTGAAACGCCTCCAGGAGGTGATGGGGATAGCCGTGCCCTCGACGCTGAGAGAGCGAGTGATGGGATGTCTAAGGGAAGAGGAGAGGTGGGTAGTGCTTGTGGGGCCCTACGAGCACCATTCCAACATCCTGTCCTGGCAACAGACCCTGGCCGAGGTGGTCGAGATCGGAATCAACCCACACGGCCTCCTTGACATGGACGATCTCAGGGAGAAGCTCGCTCTCTACAGATCCAAAAACCGCCCCATCTTGGGCTCTTTCTCGGCCTGCAGCAACGTCACCGGAATTCGTACCGACACGCTGGCCGTAGCGCGGCTTCTGCACGAGCATGGGGGGTTCGTCTGTTTCGATTTTGCAGCCAGGTCAGCTAATTAATTTTATTTCTGCTGATTATTGACTGTCAATTCAATTTAATTAAATCGATTTTTTAATTTATTGTTTGAATACAGCGGGCCATACGTGAAGATAGACATGAGGTCGGGCGAAATGGATGGGTATGACGCAATTTTCCTGAGTACGCACAAGTTCGTGGGGGGTCCCGGCTCGCCTGGGATTCTACTGATGTGCAAGACCCTGTATCGGCTGGGTTCTTCGCCCCCATCCACCTGTGGGGGAGGCACAGTTAATTATGTCAATTGCTATAATCACAAGGCCAGT